>JANAVB010010408.1:0-86215 GCA_029216955.1 Iris pallida | reverse complement strand
TTAATTGGAGATATATTTAATTTAAATAACTTTTGGATATTTAGGAGAAGTCCACGTATATTAAACCCATGCATCTTTGACACAATTTCATTTTTTGAATATGGAAATCCACTAAACCTATCCTGCCACATTAGTTGATTGGTTGACCAAATCCCCAACAAATCAATTCAAATCTCCTCTATCAAATTCTAACATGTAGGAGGCCCAAACCTTATATTGATTGGTCGCCCCCTCTCTTCCAACTCCACAAAATCTGACCCCCTCTCCCTTTGGCCAACAGCTACACCACCTTATGGTCGTCCACTTCAAAACCACTTCTTTTTCGTTTTGTGCAGTCCACCACCTCTATGATGACTCCAAGAGACCCCTCTTCAACATTATCAAGCTAACAGGCGTTTTGCCCACTTATTTTGTCATTTGGAGGCCGAACTTGATGATTATTTCTAGTCGTAACAAAATTCTGAACCCGGGTTTATCATCTTCTAAAATAGGTTTAAATACTTTTTCTCATCTATTTTCCTGAATCCAAATCTAGTGGATAGCCGTACATGTCTTTTATGATATCCAATAACTAACTTTACCGTTTACTCCATTGCTTGTGGCAACCGTTGTACTAAAACGTGTCCAGAATTAATCTATTTCGGTACATAGACCTTCCCGTTGACTTCAAACCCCGATTGATCTCAGAAAAAAAAAATCTTCGTGAGGTCTCTAACGTCTGTCTACATCTAGAATCATCGTTTGTGTATATTTGTAAGTATTTCATGCGTATATGGTATCATTTCTATGATACTTGTTTTTTAGACACCGACAAGTCCACCGTAATCCGACTACTTGATCTCTCACTTCATAAGAATTTAATATAATTTAAATCTAATTAATTAGATAAAAAATCATACTTTCTTTGTTTATTCTGATTCTTTCTAGAATATTTAATTTCTATATTTTCATATTGATTCACTTTCAAATTAGACCCTATATATGGCATAATTGTATTGGTAATTCATTGATTTGAGTTTATTTTCTTAAAATAATTATATAAAATATATTCAAAAATTAATATTATTTCTCAAAATAAAGTATATGTTTTGGGAATTTAAATATTATTTTCTAAAATAACATGGTGCCATATATAGTAGCATTGATGGTATATATGGTTAAGTGAAAATTTATGGTTGTTGACTGGTATATCTATATAGTATGTGATCCTTGTTGTGTAATTTTGACATCAATTACTATTATTTCTTAAATTTACTTAGATTTATTTTAGAAGTTAAATATATTAATTATATTTTTTTTGTTATCAATTTAATTGACAAGTTGGCTAAATAAGCCAATTAGTTAGTATATTTATGAGAAATATATTTTTCTATAAATATTATTATTAAATAATTTTAAAAATTTAAGGATTTATGTTTGTTACTTTTATTTTATAAAAATACTATTTTTATCTATTATGATTATATGTGTGTGTAGTATAGTTAGAGTATGTATATATTACTTGTTTCATAAAAATATATATAATATTTTTTCAGAGATTTATTATTATTTTAAAATTTAAGTATCTATTTTTAAATTATAGAATAATATTTTTGTCATACCTGTTAAATATTATATGACTATACTTAGATATAAACTAGTTTGGTAGATTATGCCTAAGTAGAGACTATACATGGTAAGTGTATACATGGTATGTGTGAGATCTTTGAGTTATCATTTATTTTAGTTTATTTATATTACTAGGTGTTCGCTATTGTTGACTACAGTTGGAGCTGGACCGATGATTATTCTATTTCTGAAGTGCAAGATAAGATACCTTGTCATTGTTACTGTTTTAATTTCATGATATTGTTCTTGTTTGCCAGTGTGTTACTCTAGTAGAGTGCATCCAAGTATGACTTGGGTGCTATCGATGGTGGCATCAATGTTGTGGTGTATGTGTGTGTGCGTGTGTATAACTTATTGTATAAACGACGGTTCCAAAAAGTTCTGAAGTTATTCTTAATAACTGCTATGCCTTGTCACGTATCATTACACGACACTGTGAGTGAGGTACATTGTGTTGGCACGAGCTTATGTACTCGGCTCGCTGCCGATACGGCATTTCGTGTGATGGTTCATATATTGATTAGATTGAGGCTAGTTAATGAGTTGCATTGAGATATGGGTCATCCAAGTCATGGATATAATAGTGCAACTCATGGGTAGAAAAGACTATTAGTAAGCATATGGGACAAACAATACACATAAGCCTCAGTGTGCCCTGTTATAGGCTATATTAGTAGATATATTCGATAGCGGCCACAGACTAGTATCCGGTATGATCAAAGAAGTATGCTAGTATACATATCAGCATTAGTTGACGCTAATGATACTCCATTACCTACCTAAACGTCCCAGTCGTCTTCGATGTGAATTAACATAGATGGATAGTTTCCCAGTTGTTATTCATGTATTAATTTTAGTTCATTATGGCATATGGCATGTTCTTTTTGTATCTTATTACGTCCCTTTGAGGACCTGATGATCTCCAGGTAATAAAATGTGTAGTTAGTATAGAGTAGTTGGACATGTGTTAATTGATGCTCCGAGATCTCAGGTATACAAACATATGTTGTGGTAGTTTCATTTTTATTCTTCCTTATTCACGTTCTGTTTTTTATTGATTCACGATGCTATCTTAGCCTAGTATTTACAAGCTTATCCTTTTCTCGAGCTTTGCTCGAACATGTATATTACTCACTACTAAAATACATCGAATTGGGGACGGCCATATCCGTCGCTAATCTGTCGGTAAATCGACTTAGCGACGGCTAACGACAAAATTTAGCTGAATAAATCCATCGGGAAATAGCCCATCGCTAAACAAGTCCGTCGCTAAGCTGTCGCCATTCGACTGCTTAGCGATGGATTGCTGTCATCAAGAATCCTACATTTAGCGACGGCTAGCCGACGGATTTCCGCCAAATCAATTATCGGAAAGTTTTTGATATTATTTTTTAGTGACGGACAAGTCCGTCGGTAATATGTCGGTAACTGCCTATCAGAGAGTTTCTGATACACAAAATCTGTCACCAATTCGTCGTTAGCTATCGCTAATACTCGACAGAAGAACGACGGTTTAGCGACAAAATTTTCGTCGCTTAGGTTATGGAAATCTTTATATTTCCAGAACCTTGTCGACGGATAATCCGTCTCTAATCCGACGACATCCGTCGCTAACTGGAAATTCTCCAGTTAGCGACAGAATATTACGTCGCTCAGCCGTCGCCTTCCGTCGCTCGGTAGTCGCAAGTCCATCGCTAACTAAAATTTTTAAAAAAAATTACATAAAACACAACATTCCCTGTTCGTACAACATCCGAAACATCGAAACATCACAATATGCATCACACCTCACACAAACCAACAAACTAATATACATCACACACTAATATACAAATATCTATCACAAATACATCACACAAACCAACATACATCAATGAGACCCGGAGCAACCCTCCGTTGAATTTCTATATAATAAAAGTCTAGGTAATAGCATCCAAAAACATCCAAGTCTATAAAATAACCATGTCTAGAAAAAAAATCAAGAGTTGTAAAACCATCCATGTAAAACACAGAAATAATTCTACCAGAAACAAATCCGGTCAAAATCATATCATATATATATCTATTGTCTTCTACGTACGCGCAGAGAGATATCCCTCCTCAGCCACTGTTCATAAGTAGGATCACGCCAGCAAGATCAATATCCAGAGGAGATGGATGACTGGAACTCCCGGTGCAACTGCCATCTGGTGCCACCTCCTCCTTCACAGCTATCTCTGCTTTAGGAATCACTTCCTCCTTAATAGTAGGAGAAAGTTCTTCCTTGACCGTCATCTCTGCAGTAGGTACCACTACCGACTCAGCAGCATGAGTTGGCACTACCTTCTCAGCAGCAGGAGATGCCACTATCTCCTCAGCAGCCATCTGTGCCTCTCTCAAGAAACGTCCTCGAGTCATGGGTGCCGTCTGGTAAGATTGATAAAAACATGAAGATTAATTAGGGGAATAAACAAAATGTCAATATTAGACGTGTAATATGGAAGATTCATTATTGTATGGAAATGTTAGTATTAGATGTCCTCCGCGTCCTCATCTTCCTCTTCCTCATCATCTTTGCTTCATCTATTTCGTTTTCCTCTTCGGATACTTCAACCTCCAACGGTGAATGACCCTCAGCAGTCTTGCCTTAAACTTGAAGCCATTAACGACATAACCTGACAGTATGGAATGAGTCACACAACCAGGATATAGAGGAGTATTCGCATCATACACCATATCTTGTCTTTTCGCATATAGTTTACCTTGCGATGACCACAGGCCGTAATCACGTACGAAACCCTTACGGGTCAAATGATCTCTCACAGTCACCACTTCTTCGAAACGTCTATTACGATGATTACTATATGGCATGATCAATGAAGTAATGATCCATCGCAGATTGGATGTGAAAATCTGTATCGTAAGACAAAGTAAACAGAATTGCAATTAAAAATATATAGTCCGATACCGACCCCCCTCTACTTCGTTCGCTCAACTTCCCCTGTTTCTCAAGAAGGCCCCGTCTCTGACACCCCTCTACTTCCCTGCTTCTCATTCGACTCTCTCAACCTCTTCAGTAGGTGGTAGGGCGAGCCAGAATCCTTTGAAAGTATTCTGGCTCGTCCTACCACAAATCGATTTTTTTTCCTTCTAATATTTTGAATGTGAAGCTCTGCTTCACACGTTTGGTTTTATATCATGCTCTGGTAGAACAAGCCATGAGATTCTTGGTGATACCTATTCCGATACCGATCATTGGTTAATATTAATATTTTCACACTTCTCTACGCTTTGGTTGAGATGTATATCATCTGATGCGGAATAGGATTCCTCATGACCCGAATAAGAAGAAAGGGTGTAGGGAGGCTCACTCTATACACTCGTCCACCTACGATATACACTCTATACACTCTTACTTATACATGCCTTTTGAGGTAATCAACATTATACTAGATTTCCGAAAAAATCTATAACTCCGATAGGCCCAAAAGACTTGGCATAAGTAAATTTAATTTTCAACACTTACCTAGCTAATACTAAGATATCTTATATATATATCCTTCTAGGATACTCACTCTATACCAAGGTTTGCAGTATCGGCTAGGTTCTAAATGGCAGTAAGCGGGTACGCGGTGGGGAGAGTCCGTCTACCGCCTAGACACTGCCTAGACACCCCCTAAGCGATCAATACCGATACTCATAGAAATAGTCCGATACAGATACCGACCCCCCTCTACTTTGTCGCTCTACTTTCCCTGTTTCTCAAGAAGGCCCCCTCTCTGACCCCCCTCTACTTCCCTGCTTCTCATTCGACTCTCTCAACCTCCTATTTCGCAGGAGGGATATGGAATAGCCATATTGCATGTATTGTTACTCTTGCTCCCATCAGGATAAATCTGACCCCTTCCCCTGTTCCCACCTACGTATATCGAATATTTTAAGAAGTGAGCATCTTTCTTCGTAGTGGGGTCGAGGAAAAGAATGGGAAAGATGATTTTACTATATTTCTGATCGGGAATAGGAACTATCACAAGGATTCTGGCTCGCCCTACCTCCCATTGCAAATTTTTTTCTTTAATATTGTGAGTGTGAAGCTCTGCTTCACACGTTTGGTTTTATATTATGTCATGGTAGAAGAAGCCATGAGATTCATGGTGATACCGATTCTGCCTACGATATACACTCTATACACTCTCACTTATGTAACTTTTGAGGTAATCAACATTATACTAGATTTTCGAAAAAAATCTATAACTCTGATAGGCCCAAAAGACTTGGCATAAGTAAATTTAATTTTTAACACTTACCTTGCTACTACTAAGATATCTTATATATATATATATATATATATATATATATATATATATATATATATATATATATATATCCTTCTACGATACTCCGATCCGAAACCGTCGATACTACCGATATCGCTGATACCAATACTCATAGGAATAGTCCGATACCGAATCCGAGACCGATACTTTGAACCTTGATACTAAGTTTATATAAATATATAATAATTTCTATACTAAAGGATTTCGGTGTGTGTGTATGTGTGTGTGCGTGTGTGTGTGCGCGCGCGTGTGTGATACTACCGGCCCCGGCCCCCAACACCCAACCACACCATCGCCGACAGCAATCCCCATCACCGCGACCCCCCCCCACCCCCACCCTAACCCCCACCCCCACCACCGCGACCCCTACCCCCAACATCGCGATGCCCACCCACACCCCCACCACCACCGGCCCCCGCCTCCCCTCGTCGCCCGACCTAAAACACCCCCCAGCGACCCCCACCCCCCACCACCACCGGCCCCCAACCCCCACCCCCACCCCTACAACCGTCGACCGTCAACCCCACTACCACGACCCCCACCCCAACCCCCACCTCCACCACCACCGACAGCCATCTCTACCGTCGACCCGAAACCCGCCGCCCCACGCCGCCCCGACCCGAACGCCCCCCAGCAACACCTACCCCTACAACCGTGACACCCAGCACCATCGGCCCCCGCCGCCCCCCGCTGCCCCGACCACCGAGAGAGAGAGAGAGAGAGAGAGGATTACTTTGAGAGAGAGAGTCTTTACGATCGAAGAGAGAGAGAGAGAGAGAGAGAGAAAATTTAGGGGGGAATAAAAATCCCCCCCCCCCCCGTCGGTTAAATTTAAGTTAGGGTTGGATATCTAGCGACGGACTAGCGACGGATAAATTCTGTCGCTAGTCCGTCACTATACCACCCTAGCTGGCCGACGGAATATCCGTCGTTATGTGGTCGTTAAATTTTGTGCCAATTTTTTTCAACATTTTTTGCCAACTTTTGACAACTATACGACGGAATAGCGACGGATTCTTTATCCGTCGCTATATCACCGCCAACTTAATGACAGATTGGCGACCTTTGCTCGCTGTTAAAATAAAAAAATATTAGCTTTTCGACGACAATCAGTCGAAACTTTGTCGGTAGTCTGTCGCTAAAAGTTCGTCGCCAAATAGCTGTATTTTTGTAGTGACTTGGTGGCTAACTTTAATATATTATGTTCATTTTTGGTATCGTTTATTACTTTGGATTTAGATATAGATTAGTTAGCATATGGTAGTATAGTAAACAGTGTAGTACGTCTAGTATAAGTCCATTAAATTCGGAACTTATCCTAGGTCATATTAGCTGGCATGTTCTCTTCCTAAGTTTCTATGTATTTTAGAACTAGGACTTGACATATTTTTGTGGTAGCCCATACAGGTCAGACTATATTGTTTTTCTTATGTTACTATAACAGACGAGCCTGCACTATGATAATGTATTAGGATCTCAATCCACAACTGCTATAATTCTTTTGACTTCTACTATCGCCCTTGAACCTCATGTTTGTAATCGAATAAACCTCTCTTGAACTCCTTGTACCGAATTCCCTTCTTTTTATGTTACGAAAAAATAAATATATGTGCATGATGAACTATTTCAATTCTACTGTATCATATATGTAAGTTGGTTATAATATTTTAGGATGTAATTATTTAAGGACGAGAAGGGTAGAGATAGACACCTATACTAAATGGACCAAGTAGGTAGAGTGGCCTTTGTAGTAGAATTTCTTTCTTGGAGGATATAGAAAGCCATGTTTGACGGGACTAGGTAAGAAGCTAAGGTGGGTAGAATTTATAAAGAAGTTAGAATAGAGTGCATCAAAGGACTTAATCCTGACGAGAGACCTGAGAACCATTAGATAAAGTCATGTTATCTTTGTTTGTAGTTAAATAGAGTCTTCAATAGAAATTTATATGATTCATACGGTTTGGTTAGAAAAATACGAAAGATATCTCCATCATAAAGAGTGAAGTGATTGAGAATGCAACTACATAAAAACATAGTTGGATTTTAGATTGAAGTTACGGTTATTAATCAGTTAGTAGTGCCATAAATTCAAAAATTAAATCCTTGATTTTTATCTCCTTGTGCCTAATTTTATATTACCATAGGTATCAAATTCGTTCTATTCTATTTTTCTTATCTATTGACCCCCAGGTGCCTACCTAAATTGTGCCTTATTCTTGTGCAACATTACTCCATGAACTTGTTACAATTTTCTTATCATGATCTACAAACTTCTCCTTTCATGAATCGCTTAGATTTGTTTCTTATCATCAATGCCATGCAATGATCGAACTCCTCTATACACTCATTCTATTTTAGCAGATTATGTAAATTCTTGCTGCCTTGAAGCAGACCTAGCATATATAGAAATAGTGTTGAGATGGTAGCAATATACTTGTAGAGTTGTCGACCAATAGCACCATGACAGGACTTAGGACTCTTTAGAAAGCCCTTGAATTTATTCCCTGATACCTAAGTTTGAATTCCTTATAGGAAGTGATAACGTCCCTGACCTTGATTTTGTGTTAACATCACATATGTCAGGATGGACTAGAACTAAGGATGCTTTATCTCCTAGTAGGTTATGTAAACTTATAACCCCATTGGTTCTAGCATCCTCTAAAAATCGTATTTAATTAGTTTCTTTTGTATCATATTTCATGTTTTAATTTTGATGATAGCATGGAAGACCAATCAGACGGCCAGGAGTACATCTCCAATAGAGGTCGCCTGTACCAGACAAAGGAGATCCAGACTTGTCACTTTTGCGGCAAGAAGGGATATGTTTAGAAAGATTGAAAGACGAAGTTAGTATGCTGCCATTGATTATTATTGTTATTATTATTATGTGTTGTTATATTATCGAATTCTTAATTTTGAGGGCAAAATTTTCGAAGGTGGGTGGGTTGTAAACCCCCTGTATTTTTAGAGTTATTATTTTTATTATTTTATTTAATGTAGTTATTAATTGATAAATTTTCCACCATTATTTTTATCATAATATTTTTTTGTATCTTTGATTTTTGGAGCACAAGAAATGCCAATCTCTAGAAATGTCCTTCATATATTTTAATCTAGACAAATTTATCTTCATTTTGATATATCATGTCCTAATCAAACATGTTCTCTTGTATTCTAATTTCATCGCACAATTTTTGTTGTCAATTTAAGCCAATTTGTTATCTACCATAACACTTGTTGTACTTTCCAACTTAATTTCGGAACCCAACATCGATCCAACATAAATTAGCCAATAAATAATTTTGATCCATTTTGGGTCTACTACACACATGCCAATGGTGTCCCACTCAATTGAGTTTCGATGAGCTACTTATGTTCAAATAACACATGAGACCCATTTATAGTCTTTTTAGTGTTCAGTTTAATTCGAATTGTTTGGACGATAACCTAGTCGACCCTACTTAGTGGAGCCTACCTAGGATTGCCGAAATCAATCAGAGATATATTTAAATTATTTTTGGATATTTAATAGAAGCCCATGTGCATTAAATCCTGGTATCTTTGACTCAATCTTTCACCTTTCCAAATATGAAAATCCACTAAACCCATCTTGCCATATTAGTTGATTGGATGACCAATCTCCACCAAATTAATTCAAACCTCCTCCATACAAATTCTAATATGTAGGAGGCGCAAACCTTATATATAACCACCCATGGTCGCCTCTCTTCCAACTCTACAAAATTCGACCCCCTTTTCCATTGGCCGATGGCTACCCACCTTATGGTCGGTCACTTAAACCCTACCTCTTATCATCTTTTGTGCAATCCACCACCTGTATGACGACTCCAAGAGACCCCTCTTTAATCCTATCAAGCTCTGGAGGAGTTTCATCCACTTATTTGGTCGTTGGGAGGCTGAACTTGATGATTATTTCTAGCCGTAACAAAAATTTTGAACCCAGGTTTATCATCTTCTAAAATTGGTTTTAAATAATTTTTCTCATCTATTTCACCTGAAACCAAATCTAATGGATAGCCCTACATGTCTTCTATGATGTCCAATCGCTAACTCACACCGTTCCACTCTGTTTGATTGTGGCGTCCGTTGTACTAAAACGTGTAAAGAATTGATCTATTTCGGTGCGGAGACCTTTATGATGACTTCAACCCCCGACTGATCTCAGAAATAACCTTGGTAAGGTCTCTAATTACATAGATGAAAAAATATTATTTCTATTTATTCTGATTATTTCTAGAATATGTATTTTTGTATTTTTCATATTGATTAACTTTCAAATTGGACCCATATATGGCATAATTGTATTGGTAATGCATTGATTTAAGTTTATTTTTCTTAAAATAATGTATAAAATATATTTAGAAATTAATATTTATTTTACAAAAATAAAAGTATATATTTTCAAAATTTAAATATTATTTTTCTAAAATAACATGGTGACATATATAGTAATATTGATGGTATATATGGTTAAGTGTTAATTATGTTTGTTGACTAGTTGTACCTATATATAGTATATGATCCTTGTTGTATAATTTTGTCATCAATTCCTATTATTTCTCAAATTACTTAGAATTATTTTAAAATTTAAATATAATAGTTTTATATTATTTCCTTTCAATTTAATTAACAAGTTGGCTTAATAAGCCAATTAGTTAGTATATTTATGAGAAGTATATTTTTTTAAATATTATTATAAATACTATTATTAAATATCTTAATAAACATTTTAATAAATATTTATGTATTTATGTTTGTTGCTTTTATTTTATAAAAGAGCTATTTTTATCTAATAACTTGATTATATGTGTGTGTAGAATAGTTAGAGTATGTATATATTTACTTGTTTTTATAAAAATATATGTATAAATATTTTTCAGAAATATTTATTATTATTTCAAAATTTAAATTAATTATTCTCAAATTATACAATAATATTTTTGACATGCCAGTTTAATATTATATAACTATATTTGGATATAACTAGTTTGGCATATTATGCCTAAGTAGAGACTATACATGGTATGTGTGAGATCTTCGAGTTAGCATTTACCTTAGTTTATTTATATTACTAGATGTTCACGATTGGTTGACTATAGTAGGAGCCGGACCGATGATTATTCTGTTTCTGATTTGCCAGGCAAGATACCTTGTTATCTAGTTACTGTTTTATTTTATGATATTATTCTTGTATTGATAGTGTGCTACTCTAGTAGAGTGCGTCCAAGTATGACTTGGGTGCCATCGATGGTGGCGTTGATGTTGTGGTGTGTGCGCGTGTGTATGACTTAGTTTGTAGATGACGTTCCCAAAAAGTTCTGAAGTTATTCTTAATAACTTCTATGCCTTGTCATATATCGTCACGTACAACACTGTGAGTGAGGTATATTGTGATGGTACAAGCTTATGTACTCGGCTCGCTACCAATACGGATGGTTCGTGTGACGGTTCATATATTGATTAGATTGAGTCTAGTTAGTGACTTGTATTGAGATATGGGTTGTCTAAGTCAGGGATATGAATTATACAACTCATGGGTAGGAAAGACTATTAGTAAGCTTTTGGGATAAATAATACACATAAGCCTCAATATGCCCTGTTATAGGCTATACTAGTGGATATATCTGATAACGGCCACAGACTAGTATCCACTATGATCAGAAAAGTATGCTAGTATTGTTGGTTTTTTTCCTTTGGACTAGAAAAGATAGTCCCACATCGGCTACACCAATGGTAAGTATCTCAATATAATGCATTGCTTGTGTTGAGATGTGCACATGAGATATAGTAGGGCACAAGTTTGTGCCATGTGGGAGTATTTTCCAAGAAGGAAAAAGGATTAAATCCAACAAGGATGCAAGTTGATTTTGTTGTGCGGACTCAGACTCCAGGATGTCTCATGCATGCACATGAGTGTTCGGGGGGTAGGCGTGGACTGGCACACTTCTATGCTGATTGTGGGATGATCTAAAATATTAAACTCTATTTTTGAGTATTGGTATTTTAGTCCCACATCGGATAGGAGAAGAGGTGAAGTCTCAACTCTACTCTATAAATAGAGCCCCTTGGTCTCCTTTGAAAGATGCACCAAGAAGAGAGTTAAGGGAGTCTGTAAAGTCCAGGAAGCCCGTTCCAGTCTCAAATTTTGACTTACGAGCGTTCCAGAAGTTCTTCGTAAATTTGCTGGTTCCTGGAAGCAGATCGTGGTGGGGCAAATCTTGCTTTGAGCAACGGTGATCTTAATCACCCCAGCAAGAACCTTTTCTCTTCTTCTTTCTTCTTTCTTCTCCTTCATCTGAGTTGTAACTCAGTTCTGTTCATCTGCAACTACGATTATAAGGAAGAACGTGAGATTTACTTTCTGATTATTGTTGCTTTTGTAATCAGATTCATATTACAGAGTTCCTCTTGGATCTCGAGAATAATCAGAAGGTGAACGTTTGTTGAACCTCTGATCTCGACATCGAGTCTACAATCTTTGATCAAGCCCCGGGACTAACAATCTCAAAGCAAGATCCTTATAGATGGAGAACTCTCGTGCTTCTCTCATCGATACCAGCTTTAACAAGTTGGAGAAATTCGATGGAAAACATTTCCAAATCTGGAAGAGGAAGGTCACCCTTAATCTTCAACTCATGGACGTAGACCATGTATTGATTGAGGATGAACCGATAATTCCAAAAGAAGGAACTGCCGAAGCTATTGCTGCTGCACTCATCAAGCAGAGCAAATGGAAGAGAGAAAACAACATCTGTAAACTGTTGATTCTCAATTCTATGGAAGACTCTCTGGCAGAGTCATATTCCAAGAAGGTGAAGGCCAAAGAGATATGGGATTCTTTGGGTAAGCTATATGAAGATCATGAGAACAGGTCCAAAATCTTTATCGTCGAGAAGTATCACAAGTGGTTTTTCGAAGACGAGATGGCGATGCTACCTCAAGTAAAAGAATTCCTGAAGTTGCGCCAGAAGTTAGATGACGAGAAGATACCCCTCGTCGATAAGTTTGTCGATGGAGGGATAGTCTCGAAACTTTCTGCTGGTTGGAGCAACTTCTATGCTAGAATACATCGGAAGAAGCTGGATATTAGCTTGAAAGATCTTCTACAAGAGATCCATGTTAAGGACGAAATGCAATCTCAATAGAAGATGAACTCTCTGTTCAAACAACTGGCTAAGGCCAACTTGGTGCAGACAAAAGAGTTCAAGGGGAAGCAGGTGGCTTCTCATCACAAGAAGAAGGAGTCCCCTAATCTAAAACTGAACGGTCCTTCGTTCAAGCAACAGAAGTCCAAGTCCCATGTGACTTGCTTCAACTGTGACAAGAATGGCCACTACATGAGTGAATACAAATCCAAGCCCAAACCAAAATAGCAGGTATAGCTAAACTTGGTTATTTTGATTACTTAACTTGGTTGCTATTATTGCACAGGTTGAGTTATCTAGCGTGGTAGCTGACTAGTGGTCTGACACTAGTGCATCTGACCACGTGTGCTCTCAAAGGAGCTAGCTGTTCACCAAGGATGAGTCATGTTATGACGAAGGTCTCGATGGCGAACATATATCTTGCAGAAGTTCTGAAGATCGAGACAGTGGTTATTAACCACCGATAAGGACACTGGAATGCGTGTTGCACGTACCAGAGATTTTTTGGCGATCTGATCTCAGAAAGTCTGTTATCTGATACAGACTTGAAAGATGGACATTCGTACTAGCCAGATGGTAATTTCTTGGCCATGAACATGCTTCGAAAAGATGTTCGGTGCTGAAGGAATGTTCGAACTTCTGCTGATGGCGAGGAAGTTACTTCATTGAGTGGACTGAGAGTTGTTCTATGACAGAAGTAGACTCAAGCTGTCCTACCGGGACCTTATCTTCGGAATGTGGGGGTAAGGAGGTGGAGGAGTTTAAGGTCTGTGTAGATACAAGACTGTTGGGAAGCTGCTCAGACGATTGAACTAAAGTACTGATCAACTGGAGTTAGTACACTCAGATATCTGTGACTTTTATCAATTCTCCATAGAGGCCGGTTCGAAGTGTTTCTCGAAGTGCACGTTCGCATGACTTCTCAAGTAGAAGGATGCAGCATTCGAGTAGTTCAAAGACTTCAGGGCTGAAGCTGAACGTTAAACCAATCTACAACTACTCAGAAGTGATCGAGATGTAGAGTATAGGTCTCATGAATTCGTATCGTTCTGCAAAGAACATGGAATCATCAATGAGACTACTGCTCCGTATTCTCCTCAATCTAATGGGATAGCGGAGAGAAAGAACAGAACGTTGACAGAAATGATGAACTCAATGCTGCTAACTACGAGTCTTCCTAAATGCTACTGGAGAGAAGCTGCATTGATGGCCACTTTTTAAGTGTCGTATGCAACTTCGGACGTAACTCCTCATGAACTCTGATTCTAAGTCAGACCTAACTTGAATCTCATTCGAGTGTGCGGGTGTCTGGCTTATGTGAAGCTTCCAGATCTGAAGATTCAGAAGCTGGGGACAAGGACTACGAAGTCGATCTTCTTGTGGTATGCTGAGAAGAGTGATACTCGGAGATTTCTTGATATTGAGTCAAATCATATCATCGAATCTCGCGATGCTGAATATTTTGAAGACAAGATTACAAGGCATAAGAATATTGTTCTAACGGACATTTCGGAGATTGATGGAGGTGCAAAGGAGACTGAGATCTTCAATGAGCCAGTTGTCCAAGATGAAGTTGTTGTTGTTGAAACAACGGCTGAACCAGAACTCGTTGAGCCGTCAGCGAAGCGTGTGAGGAGGCCGAAGAACTTCGGAGATGACTTCATCACCTATCATGTGGAAGCAGATCCGCTTACCTATGAAGAGGCGATGAAGACCAGGGATAATATTTTCTGGAAGGAGGCGATTGACAATGAAATTGATTCCATCACCTCAAATAACACTTGGGTATTGGTTGATCTTCCTGAAGGAGCGAAACCCATTGGATGCAAATAGATCTTCAAGAAGAAGATGAAAGCAGATGGAACTATTGACAAGTTCAAGGCCAGGTTGGTGGCCAAGGGGTTTTCTCAGAAGCAGGGGATCGACTACTTTGACATGTACGCTCCAGTAGCCCGGATGACCACCATCAGAATGTTAATTGCTCTCGCAGCGATACATAAGATGGTGATACATCATATGGATGTGAAAACGGTATTCCTGAATGGCAAGCTGACCGAAGAGATCTACATACAACAACCAGAAGGGTTTGTCATCAAAGGTCTTGAAGACAAAGTCTGCAAGTTGGTGAAATCTCTGTACGGTTTAAAGCAAGCTCCCAAAATATGGCATGAGAAGTTTGACAAAGTCATAAGGTCAAATGGCTACATGGTCAGTGAAACAGACAAATGTTCTAAACGAAGTTATTGTTTGTCTATACGTATATGACATGCTAATCCTAGGTACGGATATAAGCTGTGTCACAGAGACAAAGAAGTTCCTCTCAACGAAGTTCAGTTTGAAGGACTTGGGGGATGCTGATATTATCTTGGGACTCAAGATCATCCGGACAGACACTGGACTAGCGCTGTCACAGTCTCATTATATTGAGAAGTTGATCACTCGTTACGGATATCAGGATCTTCTAGGGAACGATACACCGTACAAGTGTGATCTGAAACTGAAGCCTAATCCAAGGAAAAGCGTTAGGCAGCTGGAGTATGCAAGCGTAATCGGAAGTTTGATGCATGCTACTACTGCCACAAGGCCTGACATAGCTTCACTGTGGGAATGCTGAGTCATTTTACGAGTAACCTAGGCATTGAGCACTGGAAAGCTGTGAAACGGGTTATGAGATATCTCAAGAAGACTCAGACATATGCACTGCACTACAACGGAGATCCGCCGGTAGTAGAAGGCTTCAGTGATGCCAGTTGGTGCTCAAAAGTGGATAGCGAGAGGTCCACAGGTGGATACATTTTCACAATGGATGGAGCTGCTATATCGCGGAAATTGAAGAAGCAGACTATGCTCTCGCAGTCATCCATAGAATCTGAGTTCTTTGTACTTGATACCGCAGCGGAGGAAGCAGAATGGCTTTGGAAGCTCATGTATAATCTTTCAGTGGTTGGGGCACAAATACCAGCGATACTGATATACTGCGACAATCAGGCGACTACGGCGATGGCAGCAAATGACCTCTTCAACGGGAAGAAGAGGACTGTGCGGTTGAAGCACAGGGCAGTACACGATCTCATCAAGAGAGGTGTCATTGCAGTGATTGATGTTCGAAGTCAGGAGAACCTGGTGGATCCGTTCACCAAGGGCCTCAAGCGCCAGCTGGTCGATGACACAGCTTGTAAAATAGGCTTGAAGGCATTCTGATATTGTGTTATTACATTCCTACCATAAAGTTTTATGCTATTAGTTCAAAGATAAATCTACTAGGCATCTAGCTTTTGGTTCAAGGGAGGACTATTAACCAGAAAAATATCAGGAATAGTGGGTACTTGTCCTCTGTGACATGGAGAGGTTACGGACCTACAACCACTGTTGTCTACTGTTATTTTCTGCGAAAAATAGATCCTGTGGGAAGGTTGGCTTAAATGCCTTAATGAGTTCTCAGGTAGAGTGAATGCCTGAAGTGCTTTACAGGAAGCACGGTAGTGCAGCACTATAAGGAGTGTAACTCCATGCTACAGTGGGGTGACTCCACCATGAGGTTCCCAGGTAGGGGTAATGCCTCGGCTTTGCAAGCCAAGTCACAGCGGAGTAGCACCGCAAATAGGCAGGTAGCCTAATGTTGTATGATAATCGTAATAAAGAGAGGTAGACAGCACTACAAAGAGGACGATGTCCTCATGTTATAGTGGCATGACACTTCGAAGAGGTACCAGGTAGGGTAAAGCCTCGGTTTTGCGAGCCATGTCATAGCGGCATAACACTGCACGGAAGCGCAAGGCTTCATGCTGCGTAGTTTGGCACTACAAAGAGGCCTGTGACCTCATGCTACAGTAGTATGACACTACGATGAGGTACCCAGGTGGGGTAAAGCTTTGGCTTTAAGCCATGTCATAGCGGCGTAGCACCGCAAAGAAGCGCAATGCTTCATGCCATGACTCTTTATAAAGAACTCACCTATAGTGTATGGACAGAGATATCAGGCCGTCTCTTGAGGGTAAACTTGTAGACGCCCAAAAATTATACACTGAAACCAGGCTGGCACAAGGCCTTCAATGTGCAGCCAGAAGCACAATTGATGTTATTATGTGAGTAGGAAGAATTGCAGTTATGGTGCAGAATTCAAGGCTCAGTCCATTCTTGTATCATGTTGTTATTTAACCTATGCGGGAAGATTCAAGTCGTAGCGACATCTCTCCTAATGCATGATGGATAGTCACTGTGGGGAACGCTCAACCCATATATTGAGATATGTGGGGGATTGTTGGTGTTTTTGCCTTTGCACTAGAAAAGATAGTCCTACATCGGCTACACCAAATAGTGAGTATCTCAATATAATGCATTGCTTGTGTTGAGATGTGCACATGAGGTGTAATGGGGCACAAGTTTGTGCCATGTAGGAGTATTTTCCTAGAAGGAAAAAGGATTAAATCCAACAAGGATGCAAGTTGATTTTTGTTGTGCGGACTCGGACATGGACTCCAGGATGTCTCGTGCATGCACAGGAGTGTTCGGGGGTAGGCATGGACTGGCACACTTCTATGCTGATTGTGGGATGATCTAAAATATCAAACTCTATTTTTGAGTATTGGTATTTTAGTCCCACATCGGATAGGAGAAGAGGTGAAGTCTCAACTCTACTCTATAAATAGAGCCCCTTGGCCTCCTTTGAAAGATGCACCAAGAAGAGAGTTAAGGGAGTCTGTAAAGTCGAGAAAGCCCATTCAAGTCTCAAATTTTGACTTACGAGCGTTCCAGAAGTTCTTCGTGAATTTGCTGGTTCCTGGAAGCAGATCGTGGTGGGGCGAATCTTGCTTTGAGCAACGATGATCTTAATCACCCCAGCAAGAACCTTTTCTCTTTTTCTTTCTTCTTTCTTCTTTCTTCTCCTTCATCTGAGTTGTAACTCAGTTCTGTCCATCTGCAACTGCGATTGCAAGGAAGAACGTGAGATTTACTTTCTGATTATTATTGCTTTTGTAATCAGATTCATATTATAGAGTTCCTCTTGGATCTCGAGAATAATCAGAAGGTGAACGTTTGTTGAACCTCTGATCTCGACATTGAGTCTACCATCTTTGATCAAGCCCCGGGACTAACAAGTATATATATAAACATTAATTGACGCTAATGCTACTCCATTACCTAGCTATACGGCCCAAAGTCGTCATCGACGTGAATTCACATAGATGGATAGTTTGCGCAGTTGTTATTCATGTATTTATTTCAGTTCAATATGGCATGTTCTTTTTGTACCTTATTATGTCCCTCTAAGGACCTGATGATATCTCCAGGTAATGGATGTGCAGTTAATATAGAGTAGTTAGACAGGTGTTGATTGATGTACCAAGATCTCAGGTATACACACATATATTGCTGGTAATTTTATTTTTATTCTTTTTTATTCACGTTCTATTTTCTATTGATTCATGATGCTATCTTAGCCTAGTATTTGCAAGCTTATCCTTTTCTCGAGCTTGTTCGAACATGTATATTACTTGGTGGCCAACTTTAATATATTATGTTTATTTTTGGTAATCGTTCTTTACTGTAGATTGAGATATAGATTAGTTAGCATATGTTAGCATAGTAGACATCGTAGAACGTCTAGCATAAGTCCATTAAATTGGAAACTTATCCTAGTTCGTATTAGCTGGCTTGCTCTCATTGTAAGTTCCTATTTATTTTGGAACTGGGGGCATGCCAATCATTAGGAAGTCAAATCCACATATGGAAGGTTCCTCTGGGTTCAATTCATGTTCCTAGCTATAAAACAGGTCAAGGGTAGAGATTTATCGAACTTGTGTGTTCCTCCTTTAGAGAACTCTGAATTTAGACACGGAAGGGATGGGTCGGACACGATCTCCTAGCAAGGTCCTGTCCTATGGATCTCTTTATTCTCTCCAATGCTCTAGGCCTTCATGATGGTGAGTATGAGTGGAATTAGAAGAGGTTTGATTGGAATTGGTAGGAATTTAGGTTTTCTTAGGAAAGAATAAGCTTTGGAAAAATGAGTCTAATGAGTGAAATTGAATGAATGGATGGATCCCTAATTAGAAATTATCTATTATTGTAAGGTTTTGGTCATGCCAAAATATCAAGTTTGTCGATCTCCATTTGTCATGAATGGAATCTAATTAACTAATGGAAGGAATCGCTAGAACTAAAAGAAATATTCTTTTCATGACAACTAAACTTAACTAATTCAAATTGCTAAAGTCGTGACTAACAATAATTAGTACTAACACTTGTAAAAATCTAATTGGCTAGCCACTAACTGACACTATTATAATTCTAGACAACCATTAGTATAAAATAATATATATAATAAAATAATCAACCTAAAAATTTACTAAAATGCCCCTATGTTAGAAAGTGATAGTTACAGCTAGGTTACAAGACTGAGTAAGACTCGAACTGTTGTGAGCTTAGCAACCAACAATTTTTCCTGTAGTCTAGTCCTTCAACTTGGTTGTAAGCCTTGGCTACTAACCTAGCCTTGTAGTGCTCAACTGTGCTATCGGGATTATACTTGATTTTGTATACCTACTTACAACTAATTGGCCATTTGTGAGTCGGAGGACAAACCAAACTCTAGGTCTGGTTAGCTTGAAGTGCTTGAACCTCTTGCTACATAGCTTCTCTCCAATTCGGATCCTTAACTGCTTGAGAAAATAAGGTAGGTTATCTTTGCATGGTCATGTTAGCAGTAAAGGTTCTATAAGGTGAAGAAAGATTAGCATAAGATAAAACATTAGAGAGGCTATAAATCGTACCTAAAGAGTTGACCTCGTTCGTAGAATTGACGGATCGGGGCGTGAGGGGAGAGCCCCATCAATATAAAAGACCTGCAATGAGGTTGGAATCTTTATGGAGGCTGCAAAGGTGATGGACTAGGATCGAAAGATGTCAAGGACAGTATTAGTGATAGAGGACATAGAAAAATTTATGTCCTTATTAGAAGGCGTGAGTAGAAAAGAAACTTGATCTGATGATGTAGTTGATTTGGAAGTAGTATTAGAAGAGTGATGGCCAGCGAAAGACTGGAGATGTTAAGGAGATTATAGGATTTGAAATTGGATGGATATCTAAATGTGGTAAATTAGACAAAGAATGAATCAAATCAGTATTGGTGATAAATGTATATTAGAATTTATTTTAAAAGGAAATACACTTTCAAAGGAAATCACATCCATCGAAACTAGAATTTTCTCAGTTGTTAAGTTTTAAACCTTACACCTTTTTGGTCATGAGGGTAACCAAGCAAAATGCACTCTGTTGACCTAGGATCAAATTTGTTAGGACAGGTTGATGTGTGGGCACAAAGCATTGACAACCAAAAATCTTTAGATGAATAGATGAGAATAACTTGGTTCCTTATGAAAAAGTTTTTCGAATGGTGTTTTTTTCCTGAAGATTAGAGTTGGTATCCTATTGATTAAGTAAGCCGCAGTGCGTATGGCATCTGGCCAAAAATGTTTTGGTAGATTTGCTTAAAAAATGAGAGCTCTAGCAACATTTAGCAAATGTCGATGTTTGTGCTCAGCCATACCATTTTGCTGTGGTGTGTTGACACAACTAGTTTGGTGGACGACAACTTTAGATGAATAAAATTAGGGAATCTTAAATTCTGGACCCACTCCTTAAGACCTTAGCACTTTTGCCAAATAAATTCTCGGGCAAGTGAATAAAATGAATGAGTAGAGTGCATGCTTCAAATTTTTGTTCCATCAAATATACCCATGTGCTTCATAAAAGGTCATCAATAAGAGCTAAAATTATTGTACACTAGAAAAATATGGAACATGATAACCACCCCAAATGTCAATGTGAATTAATCAAAACAAGATGCATTACGAGTAGTGCTTAATGAGAAAGGTTGTCTACTGAGTTTTGCCAAAGGACAAATAGATGAAGTACTTGAATCACAAGATTATTTGTGAGGAGTGAAAGAAACGAAGATGCTTTATTTGAAGGGTGACCAAGTCATTGATGCCACAAGCTATCTGTGCTGGTATGTACTGCATTGCATGTTCATTTCTTTGATTGATTAAGGCAGTAGAGTCCGTCCTTCTTAGTACTCGTCATAATCATCTTCTCCGATCGTAGGTCCTATATGACATAAATTTGTCCAAGAAAGATAGTAGTATGAATGCTAAGATCACTTGTAATGGTCCCATTGTTGTTGGTCGTCAAGGTTGTGAGTCAGCCTTTTTAGGGTTTTATTTACAAAGAACTTCTTGTTCTTGATAGTAAGTGTCATGCTCATTAACTGCACCAATGATGTATAATTGTCTTCCATCAGCGGTTGTGAAACGAGGACACAACGTGCCTGGTTGATCCGAGTGACGGAGAAAAGTGGATGATTGGAGTTCTCCCATGGTTGTGAGATCTTGGAAGAGTTTAAGCCCTTGTTTTGATCAAGAAGCCTTTGTTCTTTGTCACCATCCATGAAGTATTTTGGTTGTATGGATTTCTAGGTTCTTAAGAGTGAATGCTCTGATATCATGAAGAAAAATGGATCCAATCAATTTTTTTATATTTCATCAAAATTATATCCCTCATTATATAAAGGAAATATAGAATCAATGTACATCCATAATTATAGAAAAATACAACTATAGTGCCTAAAGTATGGCAACCATATATGTTAATACCATATATATAGTAACCATATATGTTAACACCATATATAATAATAAAATTCTTATCGACAGATGTTTCCATAATTTTAGGATTTATTTCAATAACATCAATACCCCTATAAAATAAAACATATGTTTATTCATATTTGTTAAAAATATGTTTGTTCTCATGGATGAATTAACATTTTTTTGCTCAATGATTAACCGAATCAAAATGAAATGGAATTTACACGATACTTTCTGCTCTGTAGCAGTCACAAGAAATCAGTATCTGAAGTCCTTACGAAAGATAATACATCTATTTTTGAGAAAGTTGTAAGGAACAATTCAAATTAATTGTTATTTGGGATCAAGTAGGTATATATGGGATACATAGTATTAGTAGTTAATATATATATAACTATGGAAAAGAAATTTTTCTTAAACAAAATTGACTAATAAGACTGTGTTTGTTGTTATCTCTTTTTTTTTAAAACATAACTAATTAATAAGGCCATGTTTGGTTTGGTGGAAAGTGAAAAGAAGGAAAATAAATGACAGTATTTTATGGAGGAAGTAGATTTCAATGATATATGATTAAGTTTTATTTTCATTTATTTTTCATTTATCTCCTCCCTTTCTTAATATCAAAACATGGCCTATTTGAGTGTAATCAGGCCCAATGTGGAGCCTCAAGGGATTTACTAGAAATAATATTAAATCTTTATTATTGGCACGATACCTATTATATTTCGATGATATATTGGTATGTCTAGTAAAACTATGTCAAAGTATATTGTTTAGACTTGACTAGTTCAAGCTGTACTTGACTTGGACATAATAATACTCAATATTTATGGACTTCATTTCCTTCTAATGATAAACCAACCCATACCATTTTTCAAAAATGTAGTCATTAATGATGGAGTTAGATACTAATAAGCTAGTGCATTTCTGGACTGTGTCCATGTGATATATCCATATGCCTACTAAGTATACAATTATATGAGGAGTAAGCCCAGCCCAACTCATAGCCCACAGCCCACAATCCAATGGACTTCTCATTATTGTTAATACACAAAGTCAAGCTTGAGCTAGCTTCCGAACTACTACCGACTCTTGAGAACACACCCTAAAAAGATTAATTGTATTAGTTTATGATATTGATGCTTGGTACGAACGACATTTGATTTTTAACTTTTTTATATTACAATATTTGGTTTTTGAAAATATAGAACTTGTGTGGAAGAACATTACATTCTTGGCTAACAAAGAAGATCATTATACTTGGTGAATTTGTTACCTTGTGGTGGTTGTTTACAATTTCAGCTTCTTAAGTTGCTCTCTATGTGCGGCAATTATATGCACAATGGCAGACCAAAAAATATTTTTCAAGAGAGCTAAAGTATACTAAATATTTCCAGGTAGAGCAAACCAATATAAAGCAGTATGATGAATACATTTTGCTATTTGTGAAAGTGAACTATGGAGGACTTATCTTGTAAGTAGCTGATGTAAAGTTTGTGTGGGTATCAAAAATTTGTTGTGGCCTGTAAACTGTAATTCTCCATATATTGTACCAACTGATATTTCTTATTCTTTTGCTCGTACTCAAAATTTTGTATTTCTGGTGTTTGTTTGCTTGGGTTTATAGTTAGTGGTTTAGTTTTCTATTAATTCAAGTGAATGGTTATCTGGTTCATAAGCTAGTTATGTTCCACAAGATGTCTTAACAAAGTAAAATGTGTGTTGGGAACAAAATGTAAAAACCGTTCCACCATCCAAAGAGCTGCGAGGGAAACAAACCAAAAATGCAAAATTCAAATTGTGAAAATCACAAAGAACCAAACAACGCAAACGCAAATGAGTTTTAGGTAGAAAATCAAGATGAGAAAAACTATAGGACGATTAGAGTCCAATCGTAAAAATCCTCCACTATTAGAATAAAGAGATACAGACTCCTTATATATTTCTCACCGATCCAAACATGATCACCACAACTACTTGAAGTAGAAAACTAGATTACAAACTCATGAAGACGACGAAAACGATTACCCGAAATAATATCCTTTTCGAAGTAAGTCAATCTGATTTTTGTTGAAAAAAATATGACCTTTTCTGTCTGAGATGAAAATAATAAAAATGGAAGAGAAGAGAAGAGAAGAGAAGAGAAAGATGAGATTGCACACACAAGATTTATCAAGGTTCAGCTCAATTTGAGCCTACGTCCTCACCCGCCCTTCTTCTCCTATAATCAAATGAAAGCTTACAAATGTCTTTTCTCTCAAGTTGATACAACTTAACTTGAGGATCATTTTCCCTCATAAACTCTCTTGAGGTAGATTACAAGTGCTTTGGTTGTGTGTCATTCTTCTTATTCCAACCTTCATCATCTCTCCGCTATTTATAGGGAGGATGTGCCTTTTAGATATACCACATTCTATGCATGTAGAAGTCCAAAGGGAATCCCTTTATTCTACCAAGATTAGTCCCTTCATCTCCCAATGCTTGGAGAAAAAGAAAGCATCAATGTTTATGCATGATGAATGCATTCAGAATATAAACAAGTAGGCTACTCCAGATACAGCTTCTAATGCCCTGATTCAAAGTTTGGATTAAAGAAAACAAAATTTTCTCTAATATTTTTGTATTAAAGACCGAGCCTAATGATGACAGTAATATATCTAAACAGCCTTCCAAAACTGAATCTTGTCACAGAAACTGCACCAAAAAAATAGCAAAGTACATGGCCGAACCCAACTATAGGTGACCGACCTCCATGGATCAAATCCATCTTAATTCATCATGGGGTTGGACCCATCAACCTCCCCCACCATTTCCATGACGATAAAGTTTTCAAATAGTAGTCATACCTACCATCCTTCGACAGAAGTCATGCTTCTCTTTTGGTAGAGACTTAGTCATTATATCAGAAGGATTTTGGCTTGTACGAATCTTCATAATATGCATAAAATAATTCTCTAAAGCATCTCAGATCCAACGATGGCGTACATTGATATGCTTTGTCCTTGAGTGATATATAGTATGTTATTTAAATCAATAGCACTCTAACTGTCATATTATACAGTTTACTTCTCTTGCTTCAGAGATAACTATTGTGGATACACACAAAAAAGAAGAAGAAATGCTATTTTTTCTTATTGGCGCAAGGCACCAAAAATCGAGTACGCCTGAGAGATCCTGCACTGAAGATCCCCGAGTACAAAATGAATTCTGGGGAATGGGACGATGGAGATCGAGCGGCAGTTGCTCTTTTACTCCGTTGACACTCCGATAACAAAAGTGGGAAAAAAACCTATGAAAATTGCTAACTCTCGGTTCACTGGCAAGAATGACAGCAATTTGGCTCTTGAAATGCTCTCCGTTCTGTCTATTTTTGAAGATGTATGAGATCCCTATTTATAGTCATTTTGTACTAAAATGACTGTTATGCACCCACAGGTGAAAAATACACTGATTTTACTGTGGACACCTAACACCCCTTTGGGCGCATAGGGTGTAGGCGCATGGATACTGAATGATCGTGGGTAGATCATGGGGTTGACGTGGCCGCATGCTTCGGTGCCTGATTGCTCGTGGAGACTGATGTGGCCGCATGCTTCGGTGTACGACTGATCGTGGATGTCTACTGAGTCGTAGGGATCTGCTGCCTTGGGTGCATAGTATTGGAGTAAGTTTATGCGCCCACACTTGGGTGCATGTTTGATCTGCATAAAATAATGTGGGCGTATAGCCCCTCTTCGATCATGTGGGCGCATAGCCTCCCTTTGGTTTTGTGTGCGCATAGCCCCCCTTTGGTTATGTGAGCGCATAGCTTCTTTTGTCTTCTTTATATGGGGTACACAGTCTTGTATTTTTCATGCTTCTACAAGACCCCCTTCAAAGTTTTTGAGACTCGAACGAGTGTCAGAATACTTTAAAAGAAGCATGGAAAAAACTATCTCCACTAGCTTCATGGGCGCATGATGGGTATGATCCGTTTGGGCACATAGGTATTTGCCAGGCTGCCGAAATATGGATGTTGAGATCTTGTTTGGAAATCTGAAGCGATAGACTCGTTTTTGAACAGAATTTGAAAAGGTTCGCTCTTTAGGCGATGTTTATGCATATTCTGCATCAGCGAATAGTAGGCGCATAATCTGTAAAAGACTGTCTCTATGTAGGCGCATAGATCGTGTGGGCACATACGCCATGTGGGCGCATGACTCCCCGTTCCTGTCTATAAATAGGCCTTGAGGAGAGAGAAAGTTCATTCTCTCTTATTTTTCTTCAGAATTTTCAAAGAGTTTTTTCTTTTACTCTTTTTCGAGCAATTATGTCTCCCAATGCTGCTTCGACTCCCAAGAAGTCTGCGAAGGGCAAGAAGGCTACAACAGCTAGTTCTCCTCCTTTGGCAGCGTCTCATCTGGTTCAAGACCCCATCCTGGGTGAGGCGATATCTCAAAAATTGAAGTCTCGAGCATTAATTTGTGACACTCGGACTTTTCTCTGCTTGGGCGCATAACCATCGATATGCGCCCAAAGCAAACATACTTCTTTTGTGAGCAGTCTTATGCGCTCACAGATGCATGCGCCCACATACTTTGTTGTATCATGCGCCTATTTATTTGGTTGTGTCATGCGCCCACACACTTTATTGTGTTATACGCCCACACAGAACATGTGCTTATGCACCCACAGGCCCTTTGGGCGCATAATATAAAATCGCATAAAATTTTTCAGTACTTAGCTCTTTTTCTGTAGATTCTAAGTCTGACTTTTTTCTGTCTTCATAGTTGACATGGTTGTTCCGGCTCTAGGTGGGATCCCTCTTGGCTCTACCTTCATACTCTGGATTCAAGCCTCGTCACCGCAATGGTCAAAAATGCTCAGGTGAAGATCAGCCATGACCAGCCTTCGGTGTCGGTGATCGCTATGCTTGAACATGACAAAATGTTCTTAAAGCAGATGATGAATGATGAGATGTCCACGCTCGGAGGGGCGCAAAGCTTTAAGAGACAGTACTTCTTATTTGGTGAGAGCCTGGGATTTGAGGACGAAGAGACGATATGTCTAGAAGACCCTTTGGTGGTCAGGTTAAATAACCAAAGGATATGGTTACCAATGATGAAGCGCCAATACCCTCTATCGGTGTTTACTAATCTAGCTGTGCGAAGGCAAATGAAATGGAACCTGACCCCTGAACTACATGGGGTCATTTTTGGCAGGATCTAATTCAACTCTGGTGACCGGAAGAAGGACACTTTTAAGTGTGTCAAGGGCTCCATGTCCTACTCTACAAGGGGGTTGCATCCTGGGGCCATAATAAACGATGTCCCGACTGATCTTCACCCTTACGCTGCTGAGTCTCTCTCCAACCTAATGTTGTTAAAGAAGGAGTTGTATCCGGAAGGGAAGCTGCAGATGGAAGATTGGAGATATTATGTCCCGTTCCGGAGCAACCTTATTGAATGAGTGATCTCGACTTACGAGGCCACCCTAAAAGCTACCGACCTTTTTTATGCCGTTAGAGCCACCGAATATGGCATAAAGGTTAATTGGCCTATGTTTATCTCGTTGGTAGAGTTGTACAACTATCACACACATACCTTCTTCACTCCAGGTGGGGAGATAGGTCTGGCTGTTCACGAGATACAGGCGATATCAACACTTCCCTGGGGACCGAGCCATACGAGGAATACGTCCCCTGTGATGAGGAGCTCTTAAATTTGGAGAGAGATAACTCTAAGATGATGGAGGTGTACAAAGAGTTACTCTGTCACCTCTTTATTTGTCACTAGGTCACAAAGAAGGATAAAACTGAGGGGTCCCCTCCCTATACGAGAGCCTGGACCAACTTCATCTTCATTAGAGAAGAAGGAGACGGCCCAGTCTGTTTCTCGACTCGTAAGCCCTCGACGAAATTTAAATAGAGCAACTGATAACAAATCACGGGGCAGTAGACACGGAAGATAATGATGATCCCGAGGAAAATTTTCCGATTTATTATTTCTTCAGGCAGGCTGAGTTTAAGCTGTCGAAAAAGGCTGTGCTATCCGCCTTTCTGATGACATGGCTCCGCGATTGTATAGTCCCTGGTGGTTCAGGGTCTATTGAAAGGATAAGCCAGGTTATGATACTTCCGACTGTAAAGCTGGCATTTGGATACCAGCTTGTCCTGCTTCCTGCGATGGTCTACGCCATCCAACGAGGCTTGCGATACTTTGTTGTTAACGCGGTGACACCCGATGGTAGAAAGGATTTTGTCAGGACTGAATTTTCCTTTCATTACCTGATGGGATGGCTGGTGCTGTACTATCCCAGATTAAAGAATGATGGGCTGATGTAGACTCTTTGGCAGGAGATGCCTTTCTTCGGAGATTCAAAGATGCAGATTGGACCGTCACAGGGGTGCCTGTTTGTCGAAAGGCTTCAAGTTTCCTACAGAATTATGAGTTCTTCAGAGTATCGCCTCCATATAGTAGTGGCCGTGCAGGAGACACTTCAGTAGATGAAGGAGCACTAGCTACTAGCGCTCCTATTGGGGCATTCTGTTGGCTCCAGTCCATTAGGCCTTCCTATCTGGTGCTCATGAATAGAAACCACACTTTCTTGGAACCTTATCTGCTGAGTCGCTTTGCGCGGCAGTTCGGCTACAGCCTGCTTCTTTTGGGCAGCACCAGCCCTCATCTACAGTCGATAGGAAGCCTGCTTGACGGGGCACGTGCATGGGATTACTACAATGCCGATTGTACAGGGTCAATTTTGACCTTGCCAGAAGATAAGCCTGAAACCCATATGCTCTTTGTTGCTGCCAAGTTCTATATTCAGGTCAATACCCTTCATTCTCTGTATAACCATGAGCAAAGTTTAATATTGGGGACTAGGCTTGCCCCCACTCTTGTCGATATTGGACGAGTGCGTACAATAGAGGGTCAAAGAAGGGAATATGTCGTACCCTCAGTTGAGCCGGCTGTAGCGCCACGACAGAGAGTCACTCTTGAGGAGCCGGTTGTTACAGTACCTCAGAGAGAGGATACTGAATAATATCTTCCTAATATTCCTCACAAGAGGAAAGATTCTACTAAGCTGGTTCAACGGTCCAAAAGGAAGAAGGTTGTTGTCTCCAAATGGAGAATGAAGGTCACAGATGTGAGCGCCAGCTCGCCTCCTTCCAGAAGATCTTCCCAGCAGTCCGAGAGTGGTGGAACGACGTCGAGGGCCGTTACCATTCGGGAGGTAGATCCCTTTCTAGACTCCATAGTCATTTTGGTCAAACTGTTAGAAGCTTTCTCACCATTGCGGTTGTCCTTTACGCAGGACGTTGAAGTCATGACCACGGTAGGTGCTTCTTCGTCCGAAGATGTGGACATAACAACAGTATCCCCTGCTCATCCTCAACCGATGGATGAAGGTGGGTCTTCTTCAGTTGTAAGGTTTGAGCAAAGGGATGATCAGGGCGAAGGCCCATTCATGATAGCGATTAGAAAGCCAGACCCTCCTATGACATTTCTTTAGGAGATATGTCTGCGATAGAAGCTATGAAGAAAGATTTGGATGAAAATCAAGTCTAAACAGCTCACCCTCCTCTGGGTATGTCATTCTTGTACTTTTCTTCGGATGAGATTTTTCGATTTTAATTTTGCGTGCAACTTGTGAGGCTGACTTCCGTCATATATTCTTTTATAGACAAGAAGAGGAAACAAAGCACGGTGGTTGCTCCAGATACCGGGACTAGACAGGAAGCTGCCCTTGGTTCTTCCAGTAAACCGGCATCGGTTACCGAAGAAGTCTTTGATCGGCCCATTGAGGCAACCATTATTAAATCTGCTTCGAGTCCAGCTGGAACCGTAGAAGGCAAGCAGCCTGATGCTGCTTTGGCTGATGTTGACAGCGAGGGACCTGGGTCTGCTCTCATTTCCCCAGTTCCAGTTGATACTGAGCCGATAGGAGGTATGGACTTACAACTCCTTAATACTTTTTAAGTGAGTTTTTTTGTTACTGATATGTATTGCTTTATTTGTTAGGTTCGGCTTCGTCCCAAGTAGCTCTCCTTGGGAAAAAAGATCTCCATCAAGCTTCATCTCCAAAGACCTCTTTTGAAGATGATGAGATGGCTCAGGAAGTCATAAGAGCTTTCTACTCTATTTTGAAAGTAAAGCTTCCTAGAGTTTTGAACCGAAATATCGCCTTCGGGCCTGTGAAGGCTATTGCTGAATGTCAGGTGACAGTCCTTGAAAGCATTGCTGGCTATGAGGAGCGAGCTAATGCTTTAGGGAAGGTCATAGCTAACATGGAAAATCAAGTGGCCAAACTCCGAGTGGTCAGTCAGCAAAGCCCAACATCATTGTTTCTTGAGGAGGATGTGGCTCTGATTGCGGCTCTTGAGGAAGAGGAAGCTACTTTCCAGGTGAGGAAGGAGGCGCTGGCTAAAGAGATCAGTGAGCTGGCTGACCAGTCTGAACAGTTTGATGCTGCATGTAGGGCTCGTATTGCCTCAAAGAATAAGCTGGCCATCCAGATCACTGAAAAGTACAATCAGATTGTGCAGCTTCACAAAGAGATTGCCCAGCTTGAGGTTGACTTATAAAAAATTGCATCTGAGCAGGAGGACTACGTGGTTCAGGCTGTTGCGACTGCCACAACTTCAGACCAATTGAAGGCTCAGCTGGTGAAGTTGGAAGAGGAGCATATGAAACTGATTCCTTTCAATAATGAAGTTGCTCGGTAGGAAGAAGCACGTCGTCATGCAACTGTCAAATCTCAAGCTAAAATCAAGGCTCTGAGGGATAGCATCAATCGATTGTGTATCCCTTAAGTCTTTTGTTTGTAATTGTCTCTTTTAGCCGTCAAGACTCTTGTATCTTTTTCTTTTCTTCGTATTTTGATAGGCATTTTTAATAAAGAATCTTTTGGCTTTCAAAATTCATGAATGAAGTTTGTGAAATAACAGAACTAGAGGTAATGTAGACGTAGTAAGGATATTTCTGGTTGGTATTCCGCTAAAAAAATTTGATATGTACTTATTATCTGTTTTATATTCATGGTTCTTGAATATAGATAACAAGTTGAAAGAAGCTGCAAATAGAGGTAATATGGACGTAATAGCAGAGAATGTTCTATATCTGACCAAAGGTAATATGGACGTGGATGGATATATAACATTAGATAGGAGTGGATAATTCAGAGGTAATATGGACGTGATTATCTTTGATAAATATTTTGCTCAGAGGTTATATGGACGTGACAAAATGTTTCTTAATTATCCCACTGGAGAAATAATTATCAAAAAATAGTTCAGAGGTAATATGGACGTCACTTGTTTTCGTCAGACCAAGTTTGGGCAGAGTCCAAAACGAAGATAATTCTACTGGGGAATCTTTTTAATGGACCTATTATCCATGGTGTATTCAAGACTCTTGAAATACGGATAATAGTTAGATGATTTTTTCGAATCATACAAACATTGTACTGTAGAGGCATCATTCTCCAGGAGAGTCTACCTGGGAGCGGGAGGATGAGATGCGCGAGCGTTACACATATCTTTTGGACCGTGAGGTATACTTTCTATCATTCTCATTAGTTGCATTTCACCTTTCAATTTCGAGGATGAAATTCTTTTAAGGAGGGTAGATTTGTCACTACCACATTTCTAGTTTGAGGGTATTTTTGTCATTTTTGGGGTTATTTGAATTTTTTAGAATTTATTTGAATTTATGGGAATTTTTAGAAATTATTTTGGTATTGTTTGAATGAAGGTTGACTAGGTTGACTTTGACTAGCAATGACCTTGGTAGACTAACCCTAGTGGAGTTGGACTTGGTTAGATTATGAGACTCTAGGTTGATTTAAGTTAACCATATTCTAGTTATTGAAATCAACTAGAAAATAGAGATTAGAATAGAAAGTTTTAGACACAAGTCATGACTTGTGATTGAACCATTGATTAATGACTAAGCCCAACCCACTAGCCATTAGCCAACCTAACCCTAGCCTAACTCACTTGGCCGGCCACCTAGTCCTAGGGATTCCCAGCCTATAAATAATCTCCTCCATTAGGGCTAGCCTCCTTAGAATTTCACAAGTTTTGGAAAGAGGTGAGTTTCCATCTTCACAAATCCATAAAAATCCTATTTTAGCTCATTTTTCCCTCAAACAAATTTCAATAGGTTCTAAATATAGTTTTCTTGCTGTTGGTATATGTTATTCTCAGATTCAAACCAATTTGGAGAAGTTTGCTAGCAAGAGGAACCCCCCATTTGAGGCTTTTCTTGCTTTTGGTCACCAATAGGTAAATCTATGTAAACTCCATTAATTTCTAGATTTCTCGCATGTAGACCTAGCCCTAGGTGTCCCCTAGCCATAGGAAATGATTTCGTGTCCAGGTGGACCCATTTCGTGTCCGTATCGGACACGTATCCGACCTAGGCTTAGGTGTTTGATGAAATGCCCAAATGGGCATTTCGATTTATTTTTGGAAAAGTAAATGAATAGGAAATTATTTTTTGATGTTGCTTACATGTTTCTTTTGGTCTGGGAGTGTTTTCATGTCACATCGTGTCGGGTTGGACACGTGCACACGCGGGCACAGGCAGTGCATTCCCCTGCAGCTCTTGGCCTCGTGCTCGATGCACAGGCCACGTGGCGAGCTGGAATTTGACGAGGGGGTGGAGGCAGTGTCTGACACGAGGGCCCCCAAGCCTTGAGTCATCTCGTGTCGTGTCGGACACGCACGAGGCTCTGCATTGGTCTCGACAGACTATATAGTCGAGTTTTATTGGACACTGATACGCTATTCGTATTCATGCTGGACACGTCGTGGACACGCTTCGTGGATACTGACACACTCACCTAGACCTAGCCTAGCACTAGACTTGAGCACATGGTCCCTTGTGTTGTGTTTTGAGTCCAATGTGGCTCGACATGGCCGCACGAGGCTTGCCATCACAGTTTTCTGATACATACGTGTTTTCTGTGCTTGGACACTTTGTGTCCACTTTTGTGGACACGAACCACTCTCTCTGACACGTGTACACTCTATATGTTTATTACCAACCATTATTTATACATTTTAGTTTGATTTTGATTACAAATTCCTAATTACCCCAATTTTCTGAAACATGTATTTTCCTGTATTTTTCCAGGTTTTTAATTGAGTTTAGACAGTTGAATTAGCCTAATTAAATATTGTTAAGGATTGGTTTAAGACCCTAATATGGTACTCCTATTTGTAATCTAACTGTGGTTCAAGTTTGGGTTGATTTGGTTGTACATTTGATTTCGAAATGTGGTTTGGAGTTGGGACTGAAACTGGGTTTAGTTTTTCAGTAATCTGAGTTTGAATGAATCAATTTCCTTTCCTTTTTCAGTCTAATTTCTGAACATTATAATACATGAATTGATTTCTTTCTATTTTCCTGCACAGTCTAGTATGGACAGCCCATCATTCACTCTCTACACACATTGCTCTCTCTCTCACTCACAGTTCACCCCTCCACACACACACACATTTCTGATTTTCCTATTTCCTGCACACATAGTTCACACACTTGTCTCTCATCCTCTCACACACTGTTTTCCTCACAGTTTACACACACACACACACATGCTCTCTCTCTCTCTCTAAATCCATATGTGTGTATATATATTATATTGAATAGACACATGTATGTATATTTTATATATTGAATGTGTACATGTATGTATATAATATATGTAAGTATATAGACTATGTGTAAACCTATTATGTATGTACATCATATATGTAAGTAACGTATATATGTAATGGAGATTATATGTATATATCAATCTATGTAGTGTATCTAAATATGGTTAATGTATATATAGTATTTTGAGCCTATGTATATATATATATATACATATATATATATATATATATTTTTTTTTTATATACATATATATATATATATATATATATATATATATATATATAAAATATATATATATATGTGTGTGATGTTCCTAATGAATTGTATTATAACCTATATGTAAAGTATCTAAATAAATAGGTATATTGATAAATAAGTTAGACATGTTGAATGTATGCTAGTTATATAGCATATAGCTATATTGTGATGATGTGATTTGGCTAGTATAGACTTGATAGGCTTGCATAGCCTTGTAATGATATGTGTTAGCTAGTTTAGCCTTGTTTAGACTAGTATGGACTAGTTAGACCAAGGTTGACCAAGAGTTGACTTTGGCCTAGATTGACCTAGATTCATCTAGAATGCATTGAATTGCATATTGTTATTATTTTAGACTTGTTGTGACTTGTACTGTTCTGATTAGGAGCCAGACACCTCTCCTCGGACAGTACATTTCAATTGGACACTCAGATACCAGGCGAGTACATTCTCTGATCATTTTATATCCTGCTTAGAATTATTTTCCTGCATTAAATTACTTTACTTGATACTGTCACATTGGTCACACGGATTAGTACTATATGGATCCCTTCTTGAGATGTTATCCCTTCAGGGAGCATCGGGTACTCCATGTTCTATGTGTTTCACTTACATAGCGTATCACTATGCTTTATTGGTTCATCGATCACTTGTGATATGTACTTTCATGATCACAGAGTCTTTCTTGAATCCTTATCCCATTTATTGGGTCTCCTAGAATCTCCTAGAATCCCCATTTATGCGACATCCATGTATCACCCTTCGGGGGCCTTTGCATGGTATCATAACATAACCTGGTTGGATCCTTGTTTATTGATTGGGGGTACGGGAGAGTAGATGTAGACATGTGAATATTATCCAAGTAGTGTAGTATCAGAATCTTTCCATAGTGTAGCATCAGAATCTCTTATGCCATTTACATGTCTATATTGTACTCTGACTCACTAGCCACTGTTAGTCTCTATTTATAGTAGATATTTCTATTACAGCTCTCTCTCTGTTTACATACTGCATTTCCTTCAGTACCTTATCTTACTTTACTGCATGATTATATTTTCTAACCTGCTATGAACTGTTGAGATGTATTGTGCTCGCTCCTGTCCTGACTGGACCTGTTGAAAATATTACAGAGGACGAGGAGGGGGCCTGTGTGGATACCTTCTACGGGGCAGCCCTAGACGACACTTACGAGCTGGACTCTCAGGAGGACCCAGCTCTAGCTGAGGACATTACCCCCATTGCCTAGACTAGCTTAGTTAGGCCTATCTTATTTATGTTGCCTTGAGACTGTTTTAGCTAGACGTTATTTCTGTCTGGAGATTCTGAGTTGTATATATTCTTTTATATTCAGTAGCTGAGATTTGTACTCTGGATATTTGCTGAGATGTTATCTTAGACTATTTTATCATTTGTATTTCCTTGAGTTCTATATCATATCGTGCTTCTTCTTCCTTTGTTGTGATTGAGTTTACTTCTATCATGTCACCCCCATTCGGGGAGTATAAACTGCTTAGTATATTATTGCTAGATGTTGTGACCTAAGACAGTGTTCTACCGCCGACACTGCGGCGTAGGCTGGACGTACCCACGTCTCGTGCCCTTACTCTATGGTACGGGTCGTGACATTTACATGACTGAAACATGGTATATGTGAACGCTGTTCATGAAGGTTACACATAATATTTCTTCAGGAACTTATCGTTGACCGGTATCATGAGCAAGTCACCATCATGCTTGGTTAGTCGATACGCACCGTTAGAATACACTGATTCTATAATGAACGGACCTTCGCATTTAGGCTAGATTTTTCTTTTTGTCTTGTGTGTCATGACCATTGGTCTTTTTACTGCTAAGACCAGATCACCAACTTGAAAGATTCTTTCCTTCACTTTTTTATTAAAGGCTCTGGAAAGGCGTGCTTGGTTTAGCTCAATATGTTGTTGAGCTAATAAGCATTTTTCGTCTAGCGCTTTCAGCTCTTATAGTCGCAGACAGTAACTTTCTTCGGCAATCAACTCACTGGGCAAATCTACTCGAAGAGAAAGAATCTGGATTTCTAGTTGAAGAACTGCTTGGCTCCTGTAAACCAGAGAGAATGGCGTACTTTCTGTTGGAGTCCGGACCGTTGTACGATAGGCCTAGAGACATTCGCCGAGTTTCTCATTTAAATCGTGCTTGTTTGAAGACACAAACTTCTTGAGAAGTTTGATGATAGTCTTATTGAAGGCTTCTGCTAACCCATTATCTGCTAGATTGTAAGAAGTAAAAGCTGTATTCTGAATTCGATTCTTATCGAAGAATCGATAGAATGCATGGCTCGCAAATTAGGGACCATTATCATGGATGATCCTGCGAGGTAGGCCAAAGCGGTAGATAACGTGATGTTTGATGAAACTGATCATATTTGACAACATCTGCTATCATCGTGGGCCAATAATAACCCATTCGTCTGAGGCTATCTTGTAATTTGGGGCCTGGTTGATGTGCACCACAAATTTTGTCGTGCGCCTCATGGAGTGCATGCTTGGCTTCTGTGTCCGATAAACATCGTAACAGTAGCCAGTCGTAAGAGCGTCGGTACAACATTTTAGTAGCTGTATCATAGTAAAATCTGAGGGATCGCCTTTGGACAGACACTACTTCCTTTGGGTCCTAAGGAAGGATTCCGTAGACGGCGTAGTCTATGAAAGGAAATCTCCAGTCTTTAACGTCAATGTTTGTTTTTATTACGTAACAGTGATGAATATACAAGGTATCTTTCGTACGAAATAACTCTCGACCAGACACTGTGATCGAATGCTGAGTCTTGGTAGGGACGGTCAAGGAAGCAGCAAGACCGGCTAAAGCATCTGTTTCTATATTCTGTAATCGAGGCACGTGCTCGATGAAGAATCCTGTAAAGGTAGAAGCCAATTCGATTGTCGCTTTGTGATATGGGATGAGATCGTCAACACGAACTTCATAATCCCCTCGGATCTGACTAATTATTAGCTTAGAATTGCCGTAAGCTTCTAGATAGTCAACTCCCAGTTGTTTTACCAATTGAAGGCCGATCAGTAGGGCATTATATTAAACCACATTATTGTTGCAAGGTTCCACGAAAGAATATGTACGGTGTATAACTAGGTGGTCGAGTGACACAAGCACGATGCCTACTCCGGCCACGATATTTCCTTTAGGTTCTGTTCTCGATGCACTGTCAAAGAACATTCGCCAAATGGGGATTTCCTCAGTTGCAGTGTTAGACTCCACTACTTCATCCAGGATTTCATCGTAGAGTTTGGAAGATTCTGGCACCAGATGAGCTTCTAAGAAATCAGCTTATGCTTGGCCTTTTACTACCTTCTAAGAGATGAACAACATATCATATGGAGTCAACAGAATTGCCCATGTAGCTAAACGGGAATTAAAAGAATCCAGTTTAGTCATGAGTATTCTGAGAGGATTGACTCTAGATATGATGTGGATAGTCTGCCTAGACACATAGTGACGTGTCTTCTGAATAGCAAATGCCAGTACGAGACATTCATTTTCCACATGTGTGTATCTGTGCTCGGCACCCACCATCGTACGGCTGAGGTAGTTGATTGCCTGTTGATAGCCGCCTTCATTCTTCTGAACTAATAAGGCACCAAGGAAATGATCCATAGCACGGACATATAACAAGAAAGGCTTTCCAATTATCGAAGCCACCAACACTGGGGGGCTTGTGAGATACATCTTGATGTCATCAAATATGTGTTGACAATGTTCAGTCCAGACAAAAGATACTTCTTTCTTAATGAGCTGAGTAAACAGTTGATACCATCCAGAAAGATTTAAAATGAATCGTCTGATGTAGGCTGGCCTTCCTTGAAGTCTATATAGCTTTTTAAGATATTTTGGAGGATGCATATCGAGGATAGCTTTCACTTTCTCCGGGTCAAGATGTATACCCATTGAAGTGATAACAAAACCAAGGAACTTGCCGCTGGATACTCCCAGAAAAGACTTGGTTGGATTCATCTTGAGTTGGTGTGCACGCATTAGTTCGAACACCGTTCTCAAATCTTGGAGGTGGTTGCCCTTGAGAGGACTTTTAACTGCAATATCGTCTACGTAGCATTCCACTGTTTTGTGCAAATGATCGCAAAAAATTGTGTTCATAGCTCGCTGGTATGTCGTCCCTACATTTTTTAATCCGAAGGGCATCACCGTATAGCAGTATACCCCCAACGATGTTCGAAAAGATGCGTGTTTCTCATCGTCGGAGAACATCTTGATATGGTTGTAGCCTGAGAACCCATCCATGAAGGACATCCACTCGAAGCCGCAACTATTGTCGATCTTTACGTCGGTGATCGGAAGAGGGAACTCATCTTTCGGGATTGTATAGTTCAAATCATGATAATCGATACAGACTCAAACTTTACCATTCTTTTTTATGACTGGAACAATGTTAGCAACCCAGGCAGGGTGTTGTTCTTCGCGAATGAACCCACTTGAAATAAGCTTCTTGACTTCACTCTCGATGGCCTCCATGATATCTGGTCGAAACCGTCGTTGCTGCTGCTTCACTGGCTTAGCTTTAGACGAGATATTTAGGCGGTGCATAGAAACTTTAGGGTCCAAGCCTGACATGTCTCCATAGCTCCATGCAAAGACGTCAATGTATTCTCTTATAAGCTATATAAGAGATTGTCCTTCTTCACCAGACGTCAATGTCTTTATAACTTCCTTCCTACAGTAAAGTTCTGTCTGGGTATGTAGAAGCATACAAAATACAAGACTATGTATCCCACATGAGAAAGACAAAAGAAGCTTTGCGCCCACATAACCAAAGGGGGGCTATGGGCCCACAAAACCAATGGGAGACTATGCACCCACATGATCGAAGAGGGGCTATGTTCCCACATTGTTTCATGCAGATCAAACATGCTTCCAAGTGTGGGCACATAAACTTACTCCCACACTATGTGCCCAAGGCAGCAGATCCCTATGACTCAGTCAACATCCACGATCAATCGTGCATCAAAGCATGTGGCCACGTAAGTCTCCACAAGCAATCATACACCGAAGCATACGGCCACGTCAACCCCATGATCTACCCACGATCATCCAGTATCCATGCGCCTACATCCTATGCGTCCAAAGGGGTGTTACGCACCCACATTGAAATTATTATATTTTCCACCTGTGGATGCATAACATTTGTTTCAGTACAAAGCGACTATAAATAAGGGTCTCATACCTCTTCAAAAACAGACAGAACGGAAAGCATGTCAAGAGCCAAGTTGCTGCCCTTCTTGTCAGTGAGCCGAGAGTTAGCAATTTTTTTAGATTTTCTCCCACTTTTGTAATCGGAGTGTCAACGGAGTAAAGGAGCAACTGTCGCTCGATCTCTATTGTCCCATTCTCCAGAATTTATTTTGTACTCGGGGATCTTCAATGCAGGATCCTTCAGGCGTATTCGATTTATGGTAGCTTGCGCCGATAAGAAAAGACAGCGTTTCTTCTTCTTCTTTTGTGTGTCCATAAAAATGGTGACTCTGCTGGGGAAAAGTCTAAATATCTCTGCCCTCCAAGTAGTCCCACGTTCTCAAATCTTGGAGGTGGCTGTAGATTCTTTGTCTGACTTTTTCTTCTGTCTTCGGAGTTGACATGGTTGTCCCGACTCTTGGTGGGATTCCTCTTGGCTCTGCCTGCCATGCTCTGGATTCAAGCCTCATCACCGCAATGGTCAAAAATGCTCAGGTGAAGATCAACCATGACCAGCCTTCAATGCGGGTGATCTCTATGCTTGAACATGACAAAATGTTTTTGATGCAGATGATGAATGATAAGCGTTAACTTCTCATCATTCATCATCTACTTCAAGAACGTTTTGTCCTGATCAAGCATAGTGATCACCCGCACCGAAGGCTGGTCATGGCTGATCTTCACCTAAGCATTTTTTACCATTGCGGTGATGAGGCTTGAATCCAGAGCATAGCGGACAGAGCCAAGAGGAATCCCACTAAGAGCCGGGACAACCATGTCAACTACAAAGATAGAAGAAAAAGTCAGACTTAGAATCTACAAAAAAAAGAGCTAAGTACTGAGAAATTCTATGCGCTCTGATGTTATGCGCCCAAAGGGCCTGTGGGCGCATAAGCACATATTCTGTATGGGTTCAAAATACAACAAAGTGTGTGGGTGCATGACACAACCAAATACGTAGGCGCATGACATAACAAAGTGTGTGGGCGCATGCATCTGTGAGCGCATAAGACTGCTCACAAAAGAAGTGTGTTTGCTTTGGGCGCATATCGATGGTTATGCACCCAAGCAGAGAAAAGTCCGAGCATCACAAATTAACGCTCGAGATTTCATTTTTTGAGACATCGCCTCACACAGGATGGGGTCTTGAACCAGATGAGATGCTGCTAAAGGAGGAAAACTAGATGCTGCAGCCTTCTTGCCCTTCGCAGATTTCTTGGGAGTAGCCCCTCTTCGATCATATGGGCACATAGAATCCCTTTGGTTCTGTTGGCGCATAGCCCTGTTTTGTTTATGTGGGTGCATAGTTCTTTTGTCTTCTTCATGTGGCATACAAAGTCTTGTATTTTTCATGCTTCTACAAGACCTGTCTCATGTCCTCAAAGTTATAGCACTATGCGCCCACATGACCAAAGGGGGGCTATGCGCCTACAGAACCAAAGGGAGGCCATGCTTCCACATGATTGAAGAGGGGCAATGCGCCCACATGATCGAAGAGGGGCTATGCGTCCACATTGTTTTCATGCAGATCAAACATGCACCTAAGTATGGGCACATAAACTTACTCCTACACTCGTGCATCGAAGCATGCAGCCACGTCAGCCTCTACGAGCAATCGTGCACCGAAGCATATGGCCACGTCAAGCCCACGATCTACCCACGATCATCCAGTGTCCATACGCCTACACCCTATGCGCCTAAAGGGGTGTTATGCGCCCATAGTGAAATTAGTGTATTTTATACCTGTAGGCACATAACAGTCATTTCAGTACAAGACAACTATAAATAGGGGTCTCATACCTCTTCAAAAACAGACAGAACGGAGAGCATTTCAAGAGCCAAATTGCTGTCCTTCTTTCCAGTAAACCGAGAGTTAGCAATTTTCTTAGGTTTTCTCCCACTTTTGTAATCAGAGTGTCAACGGAGTAAAGGAGCAATTGTCGCTCGATCTTCATTATTCCGTTCTCCAAAATTCATTTTGTACTCTGGGATCTTCAGTGCAGGATCTCTCAGAATTGGCGACTCTGCTGGAGACTCTGCTGTGGACTACCTTTTCTTCTGACAAGAAGGTGGTGACACAATTCGATACCGATAAAGTGGGGAGCACTCAGAAGATGTTGATCGTGAAGTTTGATCAGCAGGCGTTCGAAGAGATACTCTCGAGGGACGGCTCTACTCCCTGAAAATCAATGAAGCCGAACAAGTCTCGCAGACTTGGCTTCCGAAGGCTCATGGTACATATCCTGCCAGTACCGTAAAAGATATGCAATCGAAGAACTCTGTCACGTGGGCGCATAGGCCTTCCATGTGGGCGCATGGAGTACCCCTTTGGATGCATAGCTCTGCCATAGAGGCTCTTGATACGAAGAAGGCACATACCATTCCGGGCTCTATGGGCACATCATTATTTTCCAAAGCATGTGCCCAGAGCTATACACCTAAGGCAGTATGTGGGTGCATAACTCTAGCCAGAGGACTTCTGTCTTCGATAGGCTATGCGTCGAGGGCCATGCGCCAAGGGCTATGCGCCCAGGCTCTGATGACCCATTCTATGTACACAATCTAGGAGGGCCAGGCATGCTGCCAGGACTTCAGGAAAGTATGCGCCTAAGGGCATATCCTATGGCGTATAGCACGGGGATGTCTTCAAGGTCATTATGGAACTTAGGGGTGAGGGTTGCTCCTGCACATGAACTAAGTCTGGATGCACCAACTCCCCTTACAAACCTATATGCAAAACTCGACGATGCACATGACATGGGTTTTAAGGCAAAACTTCCTTCTGCTGATTTACGCGACATGATAAATCATAAGCATAAAGCGAGGAAGGATACTACAATTAATGGTGTACATCTGTGCACCTGTATTGTCATCAACTGTTGCTGCTCCAAAGTAATGAAGGTGCCTCAGAGGCAATTCGTGTTTCAACGACTACAGCACTCTGATGATGAAAAGTCGCTATGTGTTTCATCCAATATGGCTTCATGGCGTCCTCCTTACGGGAGCCCGAATCAAAGAAGGTGGACCACTAACTTAACTTTTTCTCTTAGTTCTGCGAACAGAAGAAGAAGTCTGACAACAGATAGCTAGTGAGCTGTTACATCTGAAGGAGTCTATATGGGTACTCGGTCAAGGACGAGATTCTGTATAGTTGACGAGGACTCCCAAGCTGGGGGTGATGATCCTTTAGCTGGGGGTAGTATTCCTTCAGGATCTGAAGCAGATGACCTTCACTCCGGGGGTATTCTTCCAGATGACGATGATCTCTTCGAGTCCGACGGTGACTATCTACCTCCCTTGCCTGAAGACGAGGGTCTTTTCAACTCAGAGACAGACAGTATCAACACCAGTTGTATTGTCTTCTCTATTCATCCTTGCATGTTATCTGCGTACATGGCGGATAAAGAGAGACCTGAAGAAGCCAGTGATCACACCAATAAGCGGCTAGAGAGTCTTAAAACGACATTTGCCAAGATCACTGATATGCTTACCAGTATCATAGCAGTCCAAACTGTTGGGGCTGTTCCTCCACCTCAACCGAACGTCTCGGCACACGCTAGTCCAGCTCATAGCAACAACCCTCATTCACTGTAAAAGGAGTATCATTTCGTTGCACCTTCTCCAAATCCCGTAAATGCTGGGGGTGGTCCTTTACCAACGACGCCTGACAACCGTACAATATCTATTTCTCAACATCTGCTCAATCAGCAGGATGTAATTAATTTTTTTGTTGCCCGTCTCGATACCATCTTACACAAAGACGAGCTTCAAAAGATGGGGATACCTCAACCTTATCCTTCTGAATGGAAGAATGCTACTTGTCCTCCTAACTACAAGCTACTAACACAAAATTCATTTGACGGGATGACTTCTCCTCGCCAACATATGACATACTTCAACACACGGGCTCTGCACTTACCAAGGGACGATCCGTTCTTGTCAAAGCTATTTATTAGCACCTTGCAGGGGATAGCTTTTGAATGGTTCTGCAGTCTTCCTGACGGTTGTATTAATTTCTTTAAAGACTTGGAGAGGTTATTCTTCAACAGGTTTTAGGAGAGTGGCAAGCATGTTAGAATGTCGACCCTCATCGAGACCAAGCAAAGGAGGAGTGAGTCTGTTATTGCTTTCATCGAACTCTTCAGATGAATAGCATTGAAGATGCCCTTCGGTATACCACACTCAGAGCTTATGGATACTTGTCGACTTAACTTCCTTCCTACAGTGAAGTTCTATCTGGGTATACATAAGTATATTACATGGCCCGCTTTCATCGGGGCTGCTGATGCTGCTAAAAATGACGTCCCTAATCTGGAATTACTGGGTTGAAGACACCTAAATCTGAAGACAAAAGCAAGCACCCCCAAACTATCCCTATCTATGGAGGTAAAGGGAAAGAATTCTTGAAGGTCGACCCTTCCAAGCGAGCTTCCAATTCTCGGGGCGCTCTGACAAACCCAAGAAGACTTTCTCTCTTGACGAAGATGATGTTATTACTATTTTTCATTCATTAATGAAGGTTAATAATCTGACATTGCCTCTACCACGACGTCCTACGGAGGCGAACCAACTCAACGATCCCAAGTACTGTCTTTATCATCATTACGTGGACCACTCTACCAAGGATTGAATTGTCCTAAAGAAGAAGATACAACAACTTGTCGACAACCAAGTTATCAACCTCGAAGCTGAAGACAAGGTCGTATCTTCTAACATGATCTCTCTTCAATTTGGTAACTTTTCTCCCACAGAAGTCCCAGACGGCGTAGTCCCAATCTCCAAGGCAATAATGGAAGTCGTCAACCTGCCGCCAGCTAGCAACTCAATATCAATGTTGGTGCCACTCACGACAGAATGTGGTGAGATCATGTGGGTCCATCCAGACCTTATACAAGAACTGATGCAGGGGGTGGTGTCTTCAAAAGTAAAGAGGGGCAAGAAATACAAATCATGCCATATGGTGTCTTCTTTCATTTACAAAGTTCTATCTAGCGAGACACGATCTGGAAAGTCCTACGTACTGACTTATGACCACGCACAAGAAGATGCAGTACCTTCTTAAGCTCCTGCTGCCTTCACTAGTTCAGAAGCTGGTCCATCTAAATCTTCAACTACCGACAAAGCTAAGCAGAAGGAGACACGATTTGACAAGCCTCTGCAGGCAAGGCACAAACTCCCGAAGGCATGGATCGGCCTTACAACTTTGACATACTGGCACAGCTGGCCAATACACCTGCCAGGTTGTCTTTGTTCGATCTACTGCGACTCTCCAAAGAGACGCGGAAAGATTTAAATGAGGCATTATTACATGCCGACTCTTATCTCGCTGAAGTCAATGCCCCCACTGAAGATCTTGTCGCTTATCCTCACTGTCATAGCACTATAGAAGTGGTGCCCAACATCACCTTTTTGTAAGAGAACATGCTACTAAAAAACAATCGTTATGATAGACCTCTATACTATACAGGGTATATCGGAGCAATTAAGGTAGATCGGATGTATACCGATCTAGGTTCCTCCCTCAGCATCATCCCTAGAAATTTACTCTTAATTCTAGAATCCCTCTGCACAAGCTGTTTGCAACCAATACAAATATCATGGCTTTTAATGCTGGAAGAAGCCATCTGCTGGGCAAGATCTGCCTCAAGTGCCAGATTGGTGATCTACGAACAAAGGTTTCTTGCTATGTAATCGACGCCAATGTGTCCTACAACATCTTTTTAAGATGTTCGTGGATACACGAGAATATGTTCGTTCCTTCTACCCTTCACCAGTACGTCAAGTACGTCAACAGTGATGGCATCGTGAAGACAGAGATTGCCAATGTCGAACCTTTTAAGGGTATTGAAGCCTACTATGGAGATTCGGTACTTTACCAATCTCAGCCCTCTAAGGATGATGGCAACGAAGCTGACGATGAAGCTGAAGTGAGTTTATCCGCCAGTGATGGTCCCCTGGTCATCCGAGTCAAAAGATGTACTACTCCAAAAAGTACTCCAAAGTCTCTCACAATTTTGGTCAAAAAAAAGAATCCTGATATTGTCAAACCATTGACCATCACTCTCCGCAAAACAACTCGGATGGAGCCTGTTGATGTCCGTCCTCTCAATCCTTATGAGTTACCCTACGTGGTGAACTTGGCCATGTCTGTGGCTCCTGTTTCGAACAATGACCCCTCAATGAGTATATCAATACTCAAAATAATGTACCTTGAGTGGATGATGTTATCCTTAAAGAAGAACTTGCATATTTTCTAAGTAAAGGTTTATGTTTGAATTATTTCGATGTCTACCAATCAGTATACCAGTACATAGATACGATATACGCACTAGAGCATGGCATAGGACCACAACTCCAGATGCCGGTCACGACGTCTCGTCTGCGGGAGAAAGTCTGGCCAGAAGATATCCACTACTTCATCGTTCCAGCTAGAAATAAGGGTGAAGAATTGATCATCTTCTGTTGAATAATTGGCGAAAGAAAGTTCATTCTGGACTTTACTACTCCCAATCACAATACTGAAGTTGACTATGATTCTGGAAAAATACAACTTTACCGATATAGTTGACAGGCCAAGAATATCATCCAGAAGATGGGATATAATATAAAAGGCGACCAGGGACTAAACTATGGTCAAGGGCGACGATTGTCAATATGTCACTTTGCTCCTTCTGGCAAACCCGAAAACTATTATCAACAAAACGGTGTTGGTTTGGGTTACGTTACTCCTCTAACTACTCCTGAAGGATCAGACATCGAAGTGGATCGTTGTTCTCATTCTTCTGATTCCTGCCTCTGGGATTCAGAATCTAGCATTGGTGACATGTTCAAAGCAACTTTGTCCGTCAATATGGTGTCAATTGACCAAATTACAGACGATGTCCAATCAATCGAGCTTGAACAATAGACTCAAAAGATGGATACTAGGTGGGAGTTATGTTTCGAACAACGTGAACCACATACTGAAGACGAAGTCGTCTAAGTTAATTTAGGAGATGAATCATCTCTTAAACTAATCTTCATCAGCAAAAGTTTGTCTGGTGAAGAACGACAATCTCTAATACAGCTTATAAGAGAATACATTTACGTCTTTGCATAGAGCTATGAATACATGCCAGGCTTGGACCCAAAAGTTGCTATGCACCGCCTAAATATCTCGTCTAAAGCTAAGCCAGTGAAGCAGTAGCAACGACGGTTCTGACCAGATATCATGGAAGCCATCGAGAGTGAAGTTAAAAAGCTTATTTTAAGTGGGTTCATTCGCGAAGAACAACACCCTGACTGGGTCGCTAACATTATTCTAGTCATGAAAAAGAAGAGTAAAGTTCGAGTCTGTATCGATTACCGTGATTTGAACTCTGCATGCCTAAAAGATGAGTTCCCTCTACCGATCACTGACGTAATAATCGACAGTACTTGTGGCTTTGAGCGGATGTCCTTCATGGATGGGTTCTCAGGCTATAACCAAATCAAGATGTTCCCCGACGATGAGAGACACACATCGTTTCGAACACCGTTGGGGGTATACTGCTATACTGTGATGCCTTTCGGATTGAAAAATACATGGGCGACATACCAGCGAGCTATGAACACAATTTTTCGTGATCATTTGCAAAAAACAGTGGAATGCTGCATAAACGATATCGCAGTTAAAAGTCATTTCAAGGGCAAGTACCTCCAAGATTTAAGAACGGTGTTCGATCTAATGCGTGCACACCAACTCAAAATGAATCCAACCAAGTCTTTTCTGGGAGTCTCCAGCGGCAACTTCGTTGGTTTTGCTATCACTTCAAAGGGTATACATCTTGACCCGAAGAAAGTGAAAGCTATCCTCGATATGTGTCATCCAAGAAATCTTAAAGATCTATGTGGACTTCAAGAAAGGCTAGCCTACATCAGACGATTTATTTCAAATCTTTCTGGAAGGTGTCAACCGTTTACTCAGCTCATGAAGAAAGGATTATCTTTCGTATGGACTGAACAATGTCAACTCATATTTGATGACATCAAGAAGTATCTCACAAGCCCTCAAGTATTGGTGGCTCCGATAATTGGAAAGCCTTTTTTGTTATATGTCTGTGCTATAGATCACTCCATTGGTGCCTTCATAGCTCAGAAGAATGAAGGCGGCCATGAACAGGCAATCTACTACCTCAGTCGCACGATGATGGGTGTCGAGCATAGGTACACACCTGTCAAAAATGAATGTCTCATACTGGTATTTGCTAACCACAAGACACGTCATTGTGTCTGGGTAAACTATCCACATCATATCTAGAGTCAATCCTCTCAGAATACTTATGACTGAACCGGGTTCTCTTAATTCCCGTTTAGCTACAAAGACAATGTTGTTGATTCCATACGATATGCTGTTCGTCCCTCAGAAGGCAGTGAAAGGCCAAGCATTAGCTGATTTCTTAGCAGCTCATCCGGTGCCAGAATCTTCCAAACTCTACGATAAAATCTCGGAAGTAGTAGAGTCTAACACCGCAACTGAGTCGGCATCGTGCTTGTGTCACCCGACCACCTGGTTATACACAATTCGTATTCTCTTATGGAACCTTGCACCAACAACGTGGCTAACTATAATGCCTTACTAATCGACCTTCAATTGGCAAAATAATTGGGAGTTGACTATCTAGAAGCTTCTAACGATTCTAAGCTAATGGTTAGTCAGGTTCGAGGGGTTATGAAGTTCGCCACGAAGATCTCATCCGATATCACAAAGCGACAATCGAATTGGCTTCTACCTTCGTGGGATACATTATCGAGCACGTACCTCGATTACAAAATATAGAAGCAGATGACTTAGCCAGTCTTGCTGCTTCCTTGACTGTCCCTACCAATACTCAGCATTCGATCATAATGTCTGGTCGACAGTTATTCCGTGCAAAAGATACCTTGCATATTCATCACAGTTACGCAACAGAAACAAACATCGACGTTAATGACTAGAGATTTCCTTTCACAGACTACGCCGCCTACGGAATCCTCCCTGAGGACCCAAAGGAAGCAGTGTCTGTCCAAAGGCGATCCCTCAAATTTTACTATGATACAACTACAAAAATGCTGTATCGGCGCTCTTACGACGGGCTACTATTACGATGTTTATCAGACACAGAAGCCAAACATGCACTCCGTGAGGCTCACGACGAAATTTGTAGTACACATCAACAAGGCCCCAAATTACAAGATAGCCTCAGACGAGTGGATTATTATTGGCCCACGATGATAGCAAATGTTGTTGAATATGCAAATAAATGTAGATCTTGTCAGTTTCATGCTGACTTTATTCATCAACCTTCGGAGTTTCTATACCCGATGACGGCATCTTGGCCTTTTGAAGACTGGGGTATGGACGTCATAGGCCCAATCAGTCCGCCATCCTCTAGAGGACATCAGTTTATCCTAGCTATAACCGATTACTTCTCTAAATGGGCAGAAACTATACTGCTCATCGAAGTAAAGACGTCAAACATGATCAGTTTCATCAAACATCATGTTATCTACCACTTCGGCCTACCTCATAGGATCAGCCATGATAATGGTCCATAATTCGAGAGCCATGCATTCTATCGGTTTTGCGATAAGAATCGAATTCAGAATGTAGCATCTACTACTTACAATCCAGCGGCTAATGGGTTAGCAGAAGCCTTCAATATGACTATCATCAAACTTCTCAAGAAGTTCGTGTCTTCAAACAAGCGTGATTGGAATAAGAAGATCGACAAATGTCTCTGGGCCTATCGTACAACTGTCCGGACTCCAACAGGCAGTATGCCATTCTCTCTGGTTTATGGGAGTGAAGCAGTTCTTTCCCTAGAAATCCAGATTCTCTCTCTTCGGGTAGCCTTAGCTAGTGAGTTGACTGCCAAAAAAAGTTACCGTCTGTGACTAAAAGAGCTAGAAGCGCTGAAGACAAAAAATGCTTATTAGCTCAACAAGGTATTGAGCTATACCAAGCACGCCTTTCCATATCCTTTAACAAAAAGGTAAAGGAAAAAATCTTTCAAGTTGGTGATCTGGTCTTAGCAGTGAGAAGACCAATGGTCTTGACACACAAGACGAAAAAAATTATAGCCTAAATAGGAAGGTCCTTTCGTTATAGAATCAGTGTATTCTAACGGTGCGTATCGACTAACCAAGCCAGATGGTGACTTGCTCATGATGCCGATCAACGACAAGTTACTGAAGAAATATTATGTGTAACCTTCATGAACAACGTTCACATATACCATGTTTCAGTCATGTAAACGTACGGTATATTGTTTCTGTGATTCAAAAAAATCATCTAACTATTATCCGTATTTCAAGAGTCTTGAATACGCCATGGATAATAGGTCCTTTAAAAAGATTCTCCAGTAGAATTATCTTCATTTTGGACTCTGCCCAAACTTGGTCTGACGAAAACAAGTCACGTCCATATTACCTCTGAACTATTTTTCGATAATTATTTCCCCAGTGGGATAATTAAGAAATGTTTTGCCACGTCCATTGTCACGACCCGCACCCTAGAGTAAGGGCACGAGAAGTGGGTACGTCCAGCCTACGCCACAGTGTCGGCGGTAGAACGATGTCCTAGGTCACAACATCTAATAATATAAAGCTAAACAGTTTACACTCCCCGAATGGGGGTAACATAGCAGAAAGTAAACTCAATCACAACTAAGGCAGATGATAAGATAGCAGATAGATAGATAGATGAAACTGCTGAACAGAAAGAAAATCCCAAGTACAACAGAGAGTCTAAGTGTCTAAGATAAATACATATCCCATATATCAAATATATAAAATCATCCATAGAGTAAAGTAAATGAAAAACATCCACAGCTAGTAGGACCTGCTGCTGGTCCAGTCCAACATCTCATCTAAGGTAGCACCGTAATAGGTATCCACACCGGCCTCCTCCTCGTCCTCTGTAATATTTTCAACAGGTCCAGTCAGGACAGGAGCGAGCACAGTACATCTTAACAGTTCATAGCAAGTTAGAAAATATAATCATGTAGTAAAGTAAGATATAGATACTGAAGGAAATGCTGTATGTAAACAGAGAGAGAGAGCTGTAATAGTAATATCTACTATAACTAGAGAACTAATAGTGGCTAGTGAGTCAGAGTACAATATAGACATATAAATGGCATAGGAGATCTGGGAATTATACTATAGAGTGATCTGGGAATTACACTACTTGGTTATTATTCACATGTCTACTTCTACTCCCCCGTACCCCCAATCAATACACAAGGATCCAACCAGGTTATGTTATGATTCTATGTAACGGCCCCCGAAGGGTGGTACATAGTAGTCCCATAAATGGGGATTCTGGAAAACCCAATAAATGGGATAAGGATTCAAAGAAGACTCTGTGATCATAAGAGTATATGTCACAAGTGATCAAAGAACCAATGAAGCATAGTGATACGCCTTGTAAGTAAAACGCACAGAACATGTAGTACCCGATGCTCCCTGAAGGGATAACATCTCCAGAAGGGATCCATATAGTACTAATCCGTGTGACCAACGTGACAGTATCAAGTAAAGTAATTTAAAGCAGGAAAATAATTCTAAACAGGATATAAAATGATTAGAGAATGTACTCGCCTGGTATCTGAGTGTCCAACTGAAATGTACTGTCCGAGGAGTGGTGTCTGGCTCCTATTTAGAACAGCACAAGTCACAACAAGTCTAGAATGGTAAAATGAAGTACTGCAATGCATTCTACATGAATCTAGGTCAATCTAGGCCAAAGTCAACTCTTGGTCAACTCTGGTCAACTCTAGAAGTCAAACTAGGTCAACTATGGTCAAACTAGGTCAACTAGTCCAGCAAGTCTATTCTAGGACTAATAAGGCTATACAAGCCCAATCTAGGCTCACCAGTCAAACAGGCACACACAGGCCATAGGCTATATCATGCCTATAGGCCAACCATAATACATGACAATATATATACCTAAACATGATACACTCTTGATATGTTTACATAACCTAATACATAACACATGTATATATATTACATATATATAGTAAACACGCATACATATAATATATGATACTTAAATGTATATATATACATACATAACCTATACATCCATTGTAAGCATCTATATTAGATACATATATATATATACGAGAGAGGGATAGAAAATAGAGAGTGAGTGTGTGAAAGGGTGAGTGAGCTGTGAGTGAGAGAGTGGGTGAGTACATCATGATTTGTGTGTGTGTGTGATGGTGTGTGTATGAATTGATAACAAAGTGATAGCTAATTTCAGTTTGTGTGTGACAATGCTCATGAATGTGTGTGTGAGAGAGAAATGTAAGTGAGAGAGGGGAACACAAAGTGTGTGCACATGTGAGTGTTGTGTGTGTGTTTGTGGAGGGCAATGTGAGTGTTGTGTGTATGAGCCCTAAAACCTCAGAAAACCATTGCACAGGAAATAGTGAAGTCACCATCCCATTACAGTCAAACCTAGGTTTCAGTCCAACAAAGTGACAGTCCACATATAGCCTAAACTTAGATTTCAACATAAAATCAATGAGAAAAGAAAAGGAAATCAAATCATTAAACCCCCATTAATCTCAGGTTCAACCTATCTCAGACTTGAGTTCATAATATCATGAAATTTCAGAATTCAAATCTCAGTTTTGTAAAACAGTCCAACTCCCTATCACCCCATTTTCGAAATCAATACACCATTATTTCAACCCAAATTTGACACACCCGTTGATAACTTATAGGAGGACAGTTTTAGGAACTTAAATATGTAATTAACAGCATTTAGATTAATCAAAATGAATGATAAAACTCATCATCAAAAACTGGAAAAAAACAGTAAATGAACCCTTGTATCAGACTTTGGGAAAAATTTGGAAATGATGATTAAAATATAAACTAAAATGCAAAACATTGGTTGGTAAAGTAAATGTAACTTGTGCACGTGTCCTAGGGAGTGTTTCGTGTTCACCACAATGTGACACGACGTGTCCACATACAAACAAACACCAATCGGGCACACAGACACTGCACAGTGCACTATCTCGTGCACAGGTGCACGCGTGTCGTGCACCCGACACGACACGAACTAGGACTCGTGGTTGTTTCCACACCTAGGTTAGGTCTAGGTGCACGTGTCCAATAGCCTGCAGCGTGTCCAAAGTGTCGCGTATCCAATGTATTGAGCCGTATCAGTGGCTTAAAACCACAGTGCACAGAACAGTGCAAACCCCGTGTGCGATCGATTACTCCCCAACCCGAGCACGAGACTCGATGAAACTTTAGGGGCATGATGTCAGTGCATGCCCCCTCGAGTCTACCAAGTTTCGTGTCAGTTGATCCCGTGTCGTGTCCTGTAGAAGCCCCGAGTGGCAGGAGATGCGCCTGGGCCGCGCGCGCGTGTCCAAACACATGTACACGAGTGTCAAAACGTTACAACACAAACTCGATACTGACTCAGAGCAATAGAAACGTGTAAGCGACACTAAAATACAATTTTCATTCAAATAGTTTCACAAAAACATAACGAAATGTCCATTCGGGCATTTCGTCAAACACTTACACGCATCACTGATACGTGTCCGATATGGACACGTACAGGACACAAAAATCTACAAAACCTATTCCTACAGGACCAGGACACTTAGGGCTAGGCATTCATACAATTAAAACCTAATTTTAATGGGTGGATTAGGATTTTACCTATGGTGTTCTCCAACACAAAAACTCCTTGAATGAGGATTCCCAAAAGCCACCAAACTCCTTCAAATGATAGAAAACTGAGATAAACAAATTCCAACAGCAAGAAAACATCAATTAGAATCTATTGCAATTTGTTTGGATTAAAAAGGAGTTAAAATAGATTTTCTAGGGATTTATGAAGTTGGGAAAATACCTCTTTCTAAACTTGCTCTTTCCTAAAGAGGCTAGCCCTAATGGAAGAGGATATTTATAGGGGGGATTCCCAATGTGGGTGTGGTGGCTGGCCAAATAATGTTAGGGTTAGGGTTTGGCATTAGCTAATGGGCTTTGGGCTTCTATGGCTAAGTTATTAATCAAGGTTCAACCATAAGTCATGGCTTGTGACTTAATATTCTAACTTGAGTCAAATAACCAAACCATGGGTCAACCCTAGTCTAACTAGGGTTGCATGCCCTAACCAAGTCCAACACAACTAGGCTTAGCTTCTAGGTTAGCCTACCAAGTCAAAGCTAGTCAAAGTCAACCTAGTCAACCTTCATTCAAACAATTCCAAAATAAATCCTAAAAATTCCCATAAATCCAAATAAATTCTAATAAATTCAAATAACCCCAAAAATGACAAAAATACCCTCAAACTAGAAATGATAAACAAAATACCCTAATCACAAGGCTAGGCTCTAGGTCAACCAGAGTCCAAGGTTATACTATCAAACACAAAAATTATAAGTCATGTTTTAAAATAGTTTTAAATGATTAAAAATCACCAAAAAATTATATTATGAAATAAATATCAATAAATAATAATTATAATTACAAAATTTCAAAATTACTCTCTTCTGGAAAACTGGGTGTTACAATACTACCCACCTTATAAAACTTTCGTCCTCGAAATTAAAATGTTCCTACTCCTTCTAAGTCAAACCCCCCACAATCAAAGTCTCAGAACTTAAACAAAATATACGATTAAAAAAAAGATGGCATACAGGGTCATGGCATAGGATGGTAGTGAAGTCTCATCTAGGTATACTAGTCATGCTTACCAAAACGGTTATAGGGTATCAAAACACACAAGCAATCTAGGGTGCTAAACTAGAAAGGATACAGAAATAACAATCATCAAGACTGTAAGGCAGTCTATCCTCCTATATGAAAACTGGTACTTATCAAAAATAAAATATAATAAAGATAACTACCAATTATCTATTAAGGGATACTATTCAAGAAAATTAAAATCAAAAGTTAAAGAATGAAAGTCAATTGCATGGAATCCAATCACAATGTGTATATATATAGAGTGTGTTAGAGAGGGAAAAGCTAGCATTATGTGAATGTTATGTGGTTCGTGTGTGTATGGGTGTATGTGGACATATTCATATGGTTAGATAGTAGGCATGTGTATAGGAGGATTTGGGTTTCAAGACAATAGTTATCAAGTTACACTACTCATGGCATATTGGTTAAACAATCTACAATACGCAACCCATTTGCTCATAACATGCATGGCTAACCATATATATATATATATATATATATATATATATATATATATATAAAATATATATATATATATATATATATATATAGGTAGAGATTTAGTTATGTATCTAGATACATTATAACATATATGCATAAACTCTATATATATATCTATACAGGTATATGAACATAACATAGAGAGGAAAGGTTAGGTTTACATGGCAGTGTATACTAAGTTAGTGTGTGGTGTCCTTGTACAGGGTATAGCTTAGTATTGAAAGGTTAAATCCAGTATTAGTTCAGCATTTACATGCCAAAGCTGAAAATAAGCTAACATTTAAACCAGGATAATATTAACACAATGCAATTTCAGATTTTTAGGGATTTGAAACATCACAACTAACTCAATGCTTCCAACACATCCTAACATGATGGAGATGAACCATAACATACTATCCATACATTTATCTATGCACACAGTTCAATATTACATATTAAATCTGAAATCGAACTAAACATTTGAAATCAATGTAAAAATGTAATCATATATTCAGTTTTAGGATTTTGGGGAAATTCGAACATCAAACCAACCCAATGTTTATCACAGCCTAACATGCAAGAATATGAAACCTAACATTATATTCCTACATACAATAATGTATATAGCTCAAAATATTACATTTAAAAAAATAGCAATTTGAACTAACATTTAAAATCCAGTATTAAGGGTTAATATGCACACAGTCTTAGATTTGACAAATTCAAACACAAAACTCAACCAAGTTTTTTTGAATTAAAACCCTATGTATAGCATACATGTGCAGTGATGTAAACATAACTAATAACATGAAATTTATATTTAATTTATGAATTTAAACAGGAAAAAGCAGAGAACCAGTCTCTGATACTGTACTGTATCAGAATATTAGGGTTTGAGAATTTAAACATCAATAACATATTAATATGTATTTAGATAGGTTGGTAATCAAAGTGTAGCATGCATACGTATCAGGCAAGGGTCTGCATACTACCTGTAAAGGTTGATCAAACATGACTGAACTCAACACAAAGAGAATTTAACTAAAATAGAAAACTGAACCAAATATAGGCTAAACAACATGTCAATAATCCTATACAACCATGACCTATAGATACTAACCAAACCCATATCCTATATGCCAATACCCTCTGCAATCTATCTATGTATATAGACCTCTCAGTCTTAGGTACAGCTACAACTATACTGAAGGACAGGCTCTAGTCATGGGTGCCTCTCTGGGAAGGATAAGGGAAAATAATAACAATCATGAAGGCTGTAAGGCATACTAACATCCTATATATAAACTGGTTGGTATTATAAATAACCGGGAAATCATCTACAATAGGTTACTATTCTAATACCAATGCTAACTTCTCTAGGGTACAGACACTCTACAAGTCGTCATATCATTTCACTATGAAGATCTACCTATGATCAAGCTCTACAAACTAAATATCCCTACTCTTAAGTTATTTACAACAACAGAAGGGTATGATGTTTAAAACCTTCTCAAGATACAACCTGTTAATCATATGCGTCTGTCCAAAATCATGTTGTCCAGAGTCTTCATCATGCTAGTGAGCAAGGCTACGATAATCATAGAGTCCTTGAATAAGGTACGTACCCTTAGGTTCATGGTATTTAAAATTTTTGCATTGTCGCATACGACGGCAAAAATCTTAAATTCCTATACCAGAGAAATACATCCAAAATCTGACTACATGTCCTCACAATGCCAACTAACATGACCATCGAAGATTCTAGATTCCATAACTGAGGTGACCTAGCCTATATGATTTTCTCAGAAAGAAAAAAAAAATAAAACAAATATAACAAAAGAGTAACATAACAAAATTAATCAATCAACAAGGAACAGATGGAATCGGATTTCAAGGTAGTTATAAAAGATAATTTCGGGAATGAAATTGAGAAGAACGGAACTTGCAGTAAGATCTATAATGGTCTGTGCATCCTCGACTGTCCTGACGATAGCTCGCCCCTGCTGGTTTCCTCTGGTCTGCTGCTGATGCTTTATGAACTGCTGTTGCTGAGAGAAATCGGGAATGACGGGAAAAGGTCTCTGTACAGACGGAGGTGCACCTCCAATGTAGCAGAAACGCCAACCTGAGTCGGCACAACAGAAGCTGCGGTCTCGAGGCCCTGATGAACAGGACGAGAGGTGGCCAGCCTCTCGATAGTATCCCCCGAACCGAAACGATGAGATCGTGTCTTCATAACCATCATGAAGACAGATCAAAACAAGAAGCAATTTCTGAGAATGAAGTAAAAATTCAAAGGAGGACAGTTTATATTCAAGAGAAGTCAATAAACAATAATTTAGATAAAAGGAATCTGATTAAGAATTTTCCTATTGTGATTGAGTACCCTAAAGATATATATCCTAATCCTACTGCAGGCTGTAGTGATACTCTAGTTCGAATACCACTACATAAACTCGACCTGCATGGGCCACCACTAAAAATGTGTCACGATCCGCACCCTAGGGTAAGGGCACGAGAAGTGGGTACGTCCAGCCTACGCCGCAGTGTCGGCGGTAGAACGCTGTCCTAGGTCACAACATCTAATAATATAAAGCTAAACAGTTTATACTCCCCGAATGGGGGTGACATAGCAGAAAGTAAACTCAATCACAACTAAGGCAGATGATAAGATAACAGATAGATAGATAGATGAAACTGCTGAACAGAAAGGAAATCCTAAGTACAATAGAGAGTCTAAGTGTCTAAGATAAATACATATCCCAGTATCAAATATATACAATCATCCATAGAGTAAAGCAAATAAAAAACATCCTAGTCTAGAGGTGTGTCATCCACAGCTAAAGGGACCTGCTGCTGGTCCAGGTCCAATATCTCATCTAAGGTAGCACCGTTAGAGGTATCCACACTAGCCTCCTCCTCGTCCTCTGTAATATTTTCAACAGGTCCAATCAGGACAGGAGCGAGCACAATACATCTCAACAGTCCATAGCAGGTTAGAAAATATAATCATGTAGTAAAGTAAGATATAGATACTGAAGGAAATGCAGTATGTAAATAGAGAGGGAGAGCTGTAATAGAAATATCTACTATAAATAGAGAACTAACAGTGGCTAGTGAGTCAGAGTACAATATAGACATGTAAATGGCATAGGTGATCTGGGAATTATACTATGGAGTGATATGGGAATTATACTACTTGGTTATTATTCACATGTCTACTTCTACTCCCCCGTACCCTCAATCAATACACAAGGATCCAACCAGGTTATGTTATGATTCTATATAACGGCCCCCGAAGGGTGGTACATAGTAGTCACATAAATAGGGATTCTAGGATACCTAATAAATGGGATAAGGATTCAAAGAAGACTCTGTGATCATAAGAGTATATGTCACAAGTGACCAAAGAACCAATGAAGCATAGTGATACGCCATGTAAGTGAAATGCACAGAACGTGTAGTACCCGATGCTCCCTGAAGGAATAACATCTCAAGAAGGGATCCATATAGTACTAATCCGTGTGATCAATGTGACAGTATCAAGTAAAGTATTTTAATGCAGGAAAATAATTCTAAGCAGGATATAAAATGATCAGAGAATGTACTCGCCTGGTATCTGAGTGTCCAACTGAAATGTACTGTCCGAGGAGTGGTGTCTGGCTCCTATTTAGAACAGCACAAGTCACAACAAGTCTAGAATGGTAAAATGAAGTACTACAATGTATTCTACATGAATCTAGGTCAATCTAGGCCAAAGTCAACTCTTGGTCAACTCTGGTCAACTCTAGAAGTCAAACTGGGTCAACTTTGGTCAAACTAGGTCAACTAGTCTAGCAAGTCTATTCTAGGTCTAATAAGGCTGTACAAGCCCAATCTAGGCTCACCGGTCAAACAGGCACACACAGGCCATAGGCTATATCATGCCTATAGGCCAACCATAATACATGACAATATATATACCTAAACATGATACACTCTTGATATGTTTACATAACCTAATACATAACACATGTATATATATTACATATATATAGTAAACACACATACACATAATATATGATACTTAAATGTATATATATACATACATAACCTATACATCCATTGTAAGCATCTATATTAGATACATATATATATATACTAGAGAGGGATAGAAAATAGAGAGTGAGTGTGTGAAAGGGTGAGTGAGCTGTGAGTGAGAGAGTGGGTGAGTACATCATGATTTGTGTGTGTGTGTGATGGTGTGTGTGTGAATTAATAACAATGTGATAGCTAATTTCAGTTTGTGTGTGACAGTGCTCATGAATGTGTGTGTGAGAGAGAAATGTGAGTGAGAGAGGGGAACACAAAGTGTGTGCACATGTGAGTGTTGTGTGTGTGTTTGTGGAGGGCAATGTGAGTGTTGTGTGTATGATCCCTAAAACCACAGGAAACCATTGCACAGGAAATAGTGAAGTCACCATCCCATTACAGTCAAACCTAGGTTTCAGTCCAACCAAGTGACAGTCCACATATAGCCTAAACTCAGATTTCAACATAAAATCAATGATAAAAGAAAAGGAAATCAAATCATTAAACCTCCATTAATCTCAGGTTCAACCTATCTCAGACTTGAGTTCATAATATCATGAAATTTCAGAATTCAAATCTCAGTTTTGTAAAACAGTCCAACTCCTTATCACCCCCATTTTCGAAATCAATACACCATCATTTCAACCCAAATTCGATACCCCAGTTGATAACTTATAGGAGGACAGTTTTAGGAACTTAAATATGTAATTAACAGCATTTAGATTAATCTAAATGAATGATAAAACTCATAATCAAAAACTGGAAAAAAACTATAAATGAACCCTTGTATCAGACTTTGGAAAAAATTTGGAAATGATGATTAAAATATAAACTAAAATGCAAAACATTGGTTGGTAAAGTAAATGTAACTTGTGCACGTGTCTTAGGGAGTGTTTCATGTTCACCACAATATGACACGACGTGTCCACATACAAACAAACACCAATCGGGCACACAGACACTGCACAGTGCACTGTCTCGTGCACAGGTGCACGCGTGTCGTGCACCCGATACGACACGAACTAGGACTCGTGGTTGTGTCCACACCTAGGTTAGGTCTAGGTGCACGTGGCTAATAGCCTGCAGCGTGTTCAAAGTGTCGCGTGTCCAATGTATTGAGCCGTATCAGTGGCTTAAAACCACAGTGTACAAAACAGTGCAAACCCCGTGCGCGATCGATTACTCCCCAACCCGAGCACGAGACTCGATGAAACTTTGGGGGCATGATGTCAGTGCATGCCCCCTCGAGTCCACCAAGTTTCGTGTCAGTTGATCCCGTGTCGTGTCCTGTAGAAGCCCCGAGTGGCAGGGGATGCGCTTGGGCCGCGCGCGCGTGTCCAAACACATGTGCACTAGTGTCAAAATAACACGACACGAACTCGATACTGACTCAGAGTAATAGAAACGTGTAACCGACACTAAAATACAATTTTTCATGCAAATAGATTCACAAAAACAAAACGAAATGTCCATTGGGGCGTTTCGTCAAACACTTACATGCATCACTGATACGTGTACGATACGGACACGTACATGACACGAATATCTACAAAACCTTTTCCTACAGGACCAGGACACTTAGGGCTAGGCATTTATGCAATTAAAACCTAATTTTAATGGGTGGATTAGGATTTTACCTATGGTGTTCTCCAACACCAAAACTCCTTGAATGAGGATTCCCAAAAGCCACCAAACTCCTTCAAATGATAGAAAATTGAGATAAACAATTCCAACAGCAAGAAACATCAATTAGAATCTATTGCAATTTGTTTGGATTAAAAAGGAGTTAAAATAGATTTTCTAGGGATTTATGAAGTTGGGAAAATACCTCTTTCTAAACTTGCTCTTTCCTAAAGAGGCTAGCCCTAATGGAAGAGGATATTTATAGGGGGATTCCCAATGTGGGTGTGGTGGCTGGCCAAATAATGTTAGGGTTAGGGTTTGGCATTATCTAATGGGCTTTGGGCTTCTATGGCTAAGTTATAATCAAGGTTCAACCATAAGTCATGGCTTGTGACTTAATATTCTAACTTGAGTCAAATAACCAAACCATGGGTCAACCCTAGTCTAACTAGGGTTGCATGCCCTAACCAAGTCCAACACAACTAGGGTTAGCTTCTAGGTTAGCCTACCAAGTCAAAGCTAGTCAAAGTCAACCTAGTCAACCTTTATTCAACAATTCCAAAATAAATCCTAAAAATTCCCATAAATCCAAATAAATTCTAATAAATTCTATTAAATTCAAATAACCCCAAAAATGACAAAAATACCCTCAAACTATAAATGATAAACGAAATACCCTAATCACAAGGCAAGGCTCTAGGTCAACCAGTCTCCAAGGTTACACTATCAAACACCAAAATCATAAGTCATGTTTTAAAATAGTTTTAAATGATTAAAAATCACCAAAAATTATAATATAAAATAAATATCAATAAATAATAATTATAATTATAAATTTCAAAATTACCCTCTTCTGGAAAACTGGGTATTACATCCATATAACCTCTGAGCAAAATATTCATCAAAGATAATCACGTCCATATTACCTCTGAATTATCCACTCCTACCTAATTTATATGTCCGGCCACGTCCATATTACCTCTAGTCAAATATAGAATATTCTCTGCTATTACGTCCATATTACCTCTATTAGCAGCTTCTTTCAACTTATTATTTATATTCAAGAACCTTGAATATAATACGGATAATAAGTTCACATCAAATTCCCTAGCAGAATACCCAGAAATATCCTTACTACATCCATATTACCTCTAGTTCTGATATGTCACAAACTTCATTCATAAATTTTGAAAGCCAAAAGATTCTTTAATAAAAACGTCTATAAAAGACGAAGAAAAGAAAAAGATACAAGAGGCTTGACGGCTAAAAGAGACAATTACAAACAAAAGACTTAAGGGATACACAATCAATTGATGCTATCCCTCAAAGCCTTGATTTCAGGTTGAGATTTGACAGTGGCACGAGGACGTGCTTCTTCCTGTTCTTTCTGTCGAGCAACTTTATCCTCGAAAGGAATCAGTTTCATATGCTCATCTTCTAACTTCACCAACTGAGCCTTCAATTGGTCTGAAGTTGTGGCAGTCGCAGCAGCCTGAACCACGTAGTCTTCCTGCTCAGATGCAACTGTTCACAAGTCGGCCTCAAGCTGGTCAATCTTTTTGTGATGCTACCCAATCTGATTGTACTTTTCAACGATCTGGATGGCCAGCTTATTCTATGAGGCAACACGAGCCCTAACTGCAGCATCAAACTGTTTATACTGATCAGCCAGCTCACTAATATCATTAGCTAGCGCCTCATTCCTCGCCTGGAAAGTAGCTTTCTCTTCCTCAACAGCCGCAATTAGAGCCACATCCTCCTCAAGAAACAATGATGTTGGGCTTCGCTGACTGACCTCTCGAAGTTTGGCTACTTGATTTTCCAGGTCAGCTATGACCTTCCTTAAAGCATTAGCTCGCTCTTCATAGCCAGCAATGCTTTTAAGGACTGTCACCTGGCATTCAGCAATAGCCTTCACAGGCCCGAAGGCGGCATTTTGGTTCAAAACTCCAGGAACCTTTACTTTCAAAATGGAGTACAAAGCTCTTATGACTTCCTGAGCCATCTCATCATCTTTAGAAGAGGTCGTTCTAGATGAAGCTTGATAGGGATCTTCTATCCCAGGGAGAGATACTTGGGAGGAAGTCGAACCTGACAAATAAAGCAATATACATATCAATAACCAAAAAAACTTAGTTAAAGAGTATGAAGGAGTTGTAAGTTCATACCTCCTACCGGCTCAGTATCAACAGGAACTAGGGAAATGAGAGAAGACCCAGGTCGCTCATTGTCAACATCTGCCAAAGCAGCATTAGGCTGCTTGTCTTCCACGGTCCCAGCTGGACCCTAAGCAGATTTAATAATGGTCGCCTCAACAGGCCGATCAAAGACTTCTTTAGTAACCGATGCCGGTTTACTAGAAAAACCAAAGGCAGCTTCCTGTCTAGCCCCGGTATCTGGAGCAACCTCCATGCTTTGTTCCCTCTCCTTGTCTATAAGGGAATATACGACGAAAGTCAGCCTCACAAGTTACACGAAAAATTGAAGTCCAAAAATCTCATCCGAAGAAAAGTGCAAGAATGTCATACCCAGAGGAGGGTGAGCTGATTGGACTTGATTTTCATCCAAATCTTTTATCATAGTTCCTATCACAGACATATACCCCAAAGAAATAACATAGGAGGGACTGGCTTTCTGATTGCCATCATAGTCTTGGCCTTTGCCCTGATCATCTCCTTGCTCAAACCTTACAACTGAAGAAGACCCACCTTCATCTATCGATTGAGGACGAGCAGGGGACACTATTGTTATGTCCACCTCTTCAAACGAAGAAGCACCTGCCGCGGTCATGACTTCAACGTCCTGCGTAAAGGACAAATGCAATGGGGAAAAATCTTCTAACGGTTTGACCAAAATGGCTATGGAGTCTAGGAAGGAATCTACCTCCCGAATGGTAACGGTCCGTGACGCCGTTCCACCTCTCCCGGTCTGCCAGGAAGATCTTCTGGGAAGAGGCGAGCCGACGCTCACATTCGTGACCTTCTTTCTCCCTCTAGAGACAATAACCTTCTTCCTTTTGGACCGTTAAACCAGATCAGTAGAAGCTTTTCTCTTGTGAGGAATATCAGGAAGAGGTTCTTCAGTGTCCTTTCTCTGAGGTACTGTAACAACTTGCTCCTCAAGAGTGACTCTCTGTCATGGCACTGTAGCCCGCTCTGCTGAGAATGCGGTACCTTTCCTTCTGTGACCACCCATTGTGTACACTCGTCCTATATCGGCAAGAGTGGGGGCAAGCCTAGTCTCCGATATTAAACTCTGCTCATGGTCATACCGAGAATGAAGGGTATTGACCTGAATATAGAACTTGGCAGCAGCAAAGAGCATATGGGTTTCACGATCATCTTCTGGCAAGGTAAAAATTACCTCCGTACATCCGACATTGTAGTAACCCCATGCACGTGCCCCATCGATCAGGCTTCCTATCGACTGTAGATGAGGGCTGGGGTTGCCCAAAAGAAGTTGATTGTAGCCGAACTGCCGTGCAAAGTAACTCAGCAGATAAGGTTCCAGAAAAGTGTGGTTCCTATTCCAGAGCACCAAACGGAAAGGCCTGATGGACTGGAGCCAACGGAACACCCCAATAAGAAGACTAGTAGTGAGTGCTCCCTCATCTACTAGAGTGTCTCCTACAGGGCCACTACTAGAAGGAGGTGACACTGTGAAGAACTCATAATTCTGCAGGAAACTCAAAGCCTTCCTGCAAACAGGCACCCCTGTGACGGTCCAATCTGTATCTTTAAATCTCCGAAGAAAAGCATCTCCCACCAAAGTGTCTGCCATCATACTGACATTCATTAATCTGGGACAGTGCAGCACCTGCCATCCCATCAGGTAATGAAAGGGAAATTCAGTCTTGACAAAATCCTTTCTACCATTGGGTGTTATCGTATTAACAACAAAAGTGTTGCAAGCCTCGTTAGATGGCACAGACCATCGAAGGAAGCAGGGTAAGATGGTATCCAAATACCAGCTTTACAGCCGGAAGTATTATACCCCAGCTTATCCTTTCAATAGACCCTGAACCAGTAGGGACTACACAATCGTGGTGCCATGTCATCAGAAAGGCGGCTAGTACAGCATTTCTCGACAGCTTAAACTTAGCCTGCCTGAAGAAATGATAAACCGAAGTTTCCCTCGGGATCATCACTATCTTTAGTGTCTACTACACCGTGATCTGTCATCAGTTGCTCTATCTTAGATAACCATTGCGGTGGTGAGGCTAGACTCCAGATCATGGCAGGCAGAGCCAAGAGGAATCCCACCAAGAGCCGGGACAACCATGTCAACTGCGAAGACAGAAGAAAAAGTCAGACTTAGAATCTACAGAAAAAAGAGCTAAGTACTGAGAAATTCTATGCGCTCTGATGTTATGCGCCCAAAGGGCCTGTGGGCACATAAGTACATGTTCTGTGTAGGCGTATAACACAACAAAGTGTTTGGGCGCATGACACAACCAAATATTTAGGCACATGACAACAAAGTGTGTGCGCGCATGCATTTTTGAGCACATAAGACTGCTCACAAAAGAAATGTGTTTACTTTGGGCGCATATCGATAGTTATGCGCCCAAGCAGAGAAAAGTTCGAGCGTCACAAATTAACGCTCGAGACATTATTTTTTGAGACATCACCTCACCCAGGATGGGGTCTTGAACTAGATGAGATGCTGCCAAAGGAGGAGAACTAGCTGTTGCTGCCTTCTTGTCCTTCGCAGACTTTTTAGGAGTCGAAGCAGCAATGGGAGACATGATTACTCGAAAGAGAGTAAAAAAAAAACACTTTGAAAATTCTGAAGAAAAATCAGAGAGAATGAACTTTCTCTCTCCTCAAGGCCTATTTATAGGAACGAACGGGGAGTTATGCGCCCACATGGCCTATGCACCTACACGATCTATGCGCACATATGATCTATGCGCCTACATAGAGATAGTCTTTTGTTGATCATGCACCTGCTATTCGCTGATATAGACTACACATAAACATCGCATAAAGAGCGGACCTTTTCAAATTCTATTCTAAAATGAGTCTATCGCTTCAGATTTCTAAGGAAGATCTCAACAGCAACATGAGATAAAAGTTGGCATATAGTAATACCTCACTTAAAGCTTTTCGCATGTCTATGGAGAGTCATAGTAGATCGAACAAAGACAATCTGGCAGGTGTAATGGCCAACTATGCCAGTATGTCAAAGTTGTAAGGCGATCCATGCCTTCGGGAGTTGGTACCTTCAGAGACTTGTCATATTGTGTCTCATTCTGCTTAGCATTTGTCGATAGTTGAGGACTTAAATAGACCAGCTTCTGAACTTATAGGTGTAGTAGGAGCTTGAACAGGTACTACATCTTCTTGTGCGGGGTCATAAGTCAATAGGTAGGACTTACCAGATCGCGTCTCGCCAGATAGAACTTCGTAAATGGAAGAAGACACCATATGACATGATTTGTATTTCTTGCCCCTCTTTACTTTGGAAGATACCACCCCTTACATCATTTTTTGTACAAGGTCTGGATGGACCCACATGATCTCACCACATTCTGTCGTGAGTGGCACCAACGTTGATATTGAGTTAAAAGCTGGCAACAGGTTGATGACTTCCCTTATTACCTTGGGGATTGGGACTACGCTGTCTGGGACTTCTGTGGGAGGAAAGTCACCAAATTGAAGAGAGATCATGTTAGAAGATATGACTTTGTCTTCAGCTTCGAGGTTGATAACTTGGCTGTCGATAAGCTGTTGTATCTTCTTCTTCAGGACGATGCAATCCTTGGTATAGTGGTGCACGTACTGATGATAAAGATAGTACTTGGGACTATTGAGTTGGTTCGCCTCCGCAGGATATCGTAGTGGAGGCAATGTCAGTTTATTAACCTTCATCATTGTGTGAAAAATAGTAATAACCTCATCTTCGTCAAAGGAGAAAGTCTTCTTAGGTTTGTCAAGAGCGCCCTGAGAATTGGAAGCTCCCTTGGAAGTGTCGACCTTTAATACTTCTTTCCCTTTACCCCCACGAACAGGGATAGTTTTGGGGTGCTTGCTTTTGTCTTCAGATTTGGGTTTCTTTAACCCCAGAAATTCAAGATTAGGGACATCATTTTCAGCAGCATCAACAGCCCCGATGAAAGCAGGCCATGTATCATACTTATGTATACCTAGACAGAACTTCACTATAGGAAGGAAGTTATGTCGACAAGTATCCATAAGCTCTGAGTCTGGTATACCAAAGGTCATCTTCAATGCTAGTCGCCTGAAGCGTTCGATGAAAGCAATAACAGACTCACTCCTCCTTTGCTTGGTCTCGATGAGGGTGGACATACTAACATGCATGCCACTCTCATAAAACTTGTTGAGGAATAACCTCAACAAGTCTTTAAAAGAATTAATGCAACCGTCAGGCAGACTGTAGAACCATTCAAAAGCTACCCCTACAAATAAATAGCTTTGACAAGAACGGATCGTCCCTTGGTAAGTGCAGAGTCTGCATGTTGAAGTATGTCATGCGTTGGTGAGGAGAAGTCATCCCGTCAAATAAATTTACCGTTAGTGGCTTATAATTAGGAGGGCAAGTAGCATTCTCCCATTTAGGAGGATAAGGTTGAGATATTCCCATCTTCTGAAGCTCGTCTTTGTGTGAGATGGTATCGAGAAGGGCAACAAGAGAATCAATTACATCCTGTTGATTGGGAAGATGTTAAGAAACGGCTATTGTACGGTTGTCAGGAATCATTGACGAAGGACCAACCCCAACATTTACGAGATTTGGAGGTGGCACAACGGAATGATACTCCATTTGTAGTGACGGAGGGTTGTTGCTATGAGTTGGACTAGCGCGTGCTGAGATGTTCGGTTGAGGTGGAGGAACAGCCCTAGCAGTTTGGACTGCCATGATACTGGTAAACATATCAGTGATCGTGGCAAATGTCATTTCAAGACTCTCTTGCCGCTTGTTGGTCTGTTTACTGGCTTCGTCAGGTCTTTCTCCATCTACCATGTATGCAGATAACATGCGAGGATGAATAGAGGAGACAGTACAACTGGTGCTAATACTATCTGTCTCTACTAGCTTCATGGGCGCATGATGTCTTCGCTTACGATAGGCTACGTTCCCCAGCAGAGTTGCTATTTTTGTGGACACACAAAAAAAAGAAGAAGAAACGCTATCTTTTTTTATTGGGGCAAGGCACCATAAATTGAGTAGGCCTGAGAGATCCTGCACTGAAGATCCTCGAATACAAAATGAATTCTGGGGAATGGAATGATAGAGATCGAGCGGCAGTTGTTCCTTTAGTCCATTGACACTCCGATTACAAAAGTGTGAGAAAACCTAAGAAATTGCTAACTCTCGGCTCACTGGCAAGAAGGGAAGCAATTTGGCTCTCGAAATGCTCTCCGTTCTGTCTATTTTTGAAGAGGTATGAGACCCCTATTTATAGTCGTTTTACACTAAAATGATTATTATGCGCCCACAGGTAGAAAATACACTGATTTAACTGTGGGCGCATAACACCCCTTTGGGTGCATAGGGTGTAGGCGCATGGACACTGGATAATCGTAGGTAGATCATGGGGTTAACGTAGCCGCATGCTTCGGTGCACGATTGCTCGTGGAGACTGACGTGGCCGTATGCTTCGGTGCATGACTGATCGTGGATGTTGACTCAGTCGTAGGGATCTGCTGCCTTGTGCGCTAGTGTGGGAGTAAGTTTATACGCCTACACTTGGGTGCATGTTAGATCTGTATGAAATAATGTGGGCGCATAGCCCCTCTTTGATCATGTGGGCGCATAGCCCCTCTTCGATCATGAGGGCGCATAGCCTCCCCTTGGTTCTGTGGGCGCATAGCCCCCCTTTGGTTATGTGGGTACATAGTTTCTTTTGTCTTTTTCATGTAGGATACATAGTCTTGTATTTTCAGGCTTCTACAAGACCTCCTTCAAAGTTTTTGAGACTAGAACGAGTGTCGAAATACTTTGAAAGAAGCATGGGAAGAACTGTCTCCACTAGCTTCATGGGCGCATGATGGGTATGACCCCTTTGGGCACATAGGTATTTGCCAGGCTGTCAAAATATGGTTGTTGAGATCTTCCTTGGAAATCTGAAGCGATAGACTCGTTTTGAAACAGAATTTGAAAAGGTCCGCTCTTTATGCGATGTTTATGCGTAGTTTGCATCAGCGAATAGCAGGTGCATAATCAACAAAAGACTGTCTCTGCGTAGTCTCATAGATCATATGTGTTTGCCATTGATTATAAAAGAACAGAATAATTATATCGGAGGACTGGACTTTTACTTCACAATACAAACTCGCTTGTACAAAGAAAGCCTAGGGACAAAAACCTAGGTACAACAATCTAAGTACAATTGTTTAGTTTTTTTTAGGGGGTAACGATAGAGGCTCGGGAAAGCGATGGCAGCTCTGCCTTACTCCTTGGACGATCGGACGTAGCCTTGGCTCTGGTGAAGAAATGCTCTTGGATGTGTGGGGAGACTCCCTTGCGCCTTTGGTCGCTAGATCTGTGAATGTCTCTGTAGTGCTCTCTACCTCTTTTTTCTGCTCTTCTCCTCTCTCTCTCTCTCTCTCTCTCCTCTTCTGCCTCTTGCAAAGGAATGGCACCTTGCTATTTATAGGAATGGGGTGTGCTCATTAGGGTTTGCAAATGATTGCCTCCTTCAGAAGTCGGCGGTTAAGGATCACTTAATCTAGGCCATTCATCTTGAATATAATAAATTTGAGCAATTAATGTGATTGCATCAAATCTTTGTAGGCAATAAATGTTGATTGCCATGAATATTCGTGATTTGTGATAGCCTGCCACATGTCCAATTTGCTTAATTTGATTTGATCTGGGCAATTATGACGATCGCAACAAATCTGATTTTGTTGGGATTTGCTAGCACCCATAGTTCCAGGAAAGATAAGACTGTCACGTGTTTCAATTGTCGTGAAGAGCGCCATGTGTCTCAACTGGACCGTCCTGGCAGAGCCGTATATGGATGATCCTTTCGGCCGCATGAAGCATGCAACCGTATGAAGATAGGTAGTCGCACGAGGATGGGCAGCCACATGGGGATGGGCAGCCGCATGGGAATAGGCAGCCGCATGCAGATAGGCAGCCGCATGGAGATGGACAGCCGTATTGAGATAGGCAGCCGTATGCAGATAGATAGCCGCACGCAGATGGACAGCCGCATGGGGATGGGCAGCCGCATGGAGTGGCCTCGGGACTTGGTGGACTTTGCCAGCTGTAATGAGATTTTCTTCTCTTTTCTAGGATCACGCCACCATGTCATAGTCATTATTACGTCCTTATGTCAGAGCTATCATAGCTGTTATTTGTCAGAGCGGCCGTCAGGGCATTAAATGCAGCTGAATGTAGAGAAGAACTGTTGAAGGCCACGTAGCTTCTTTTCTGAGCCGCATGGATCCTTGAGCCGTATGGACTCCTGAGCTGCATGAACTTCTGAGCCGCATGGAAATCCTGAGCCGCATGGGAATCCTTCTGTCGGAGCCGCATAGGCCTTTTTTTACTCTTTTCCCTGCTTCTACAAGACCCCCTTCAAAGTTTTCAATTTACAAAATTGAAATACTTTGAATAAGAAACATGGCCATGTAAAAACTCTTCGGGCCGCATAGGATGTTCTGGCCGCATGGATGTCTCAGCCGGATGGCCTCCTCAGCCGCATGGCCATCTGAGCCGCAAGAGCTTTCCAGCCGCATAGGCCCCTTGCCACGTCTTCATGCCACGTGTGCAAATCTTTGTATTGATTGTCTTTGATTTGCTGTCAGATTTAAACCCGTATTTTGGGGTAGGATCCCAAGAGTTTAGCCTTGAATAGTTAGATCTCTTTGATAACCGAAGAGTCGGTTACGCTGTACATGGATCGATGCGTCGGTCTACGGACTCCGCCTATAAATAGAAACGTGTTTGGGACGAAGAGACTTCTTTACTCTCTCTTTCAATTCAAGTCTTTCCCGCCCTAACTGTCATCTTCTTCTTCGATCACCGATGGCTCCCAAGAAGACTATTACGGCGAAGGGTAAAAAGGCGGCGTCCTCGTCGGCTGCGGCGGCGAAGGGCAAGAAAACTGCTTCTACTTCGACTGCGACGACGAATGATAATATGGCAGCTCCTCCTCCAATCGACGTGCCCGTAGTTTACCCCGACGTCCACCCCACTATTGCTGGTAAGGACGCTGTGTGAGCTTGAAACCCTAACTGTTGTGGCTACGTCTCATGCTTTATGCGTGAGCCTTCATCTTCATGTGTGCCGCATGTACGTCTCATGTTTGAGCCGCATAAGAATTGTTACTGTGGCCACAGAAGCAGTTCGCCAACGGGGCCGTATAAGCTGCACTGGGACGCATGGGCTCACACGAATTTGTTCGTCGTCTGAGCCACATAAACTTATCCGACCTCTGTCGCATGAGACTTCGTTAAACAGAGCCGTATAAAAACATGCCGCATGAACCTTCACTGGACGGAGCCACATAAGTGTTTTCTGAGTTGGGCCGCATGAGACTTCGACCATCTCCTAACTTTGTTTTTTTTATCTTTAATTCTTGCAGCAACCCTGCCGAAGGCAAAAATGGAGGAACAGAAAGGAGAGCTGGCACCCCTTGCTGTAAAGGAGGAACCCTAGTCTGACGGCGGTAGTACTGGAAGTCCTGACTTTCCTACTTCGGACGAGAATTTTGCTCAAGTACATCCTTCATATGCAAAATGGTTGAGGGATTGTTATATGCGCCCCCGCAACTAAGATTCGTGGGCTTTCACAAATATCCGTCTTTTGTCTTGATATTCCTGTCCGTCTTTAGCTGTAGTTTGTGTTTTGCCTCCTTTTGGACATCAATGTAATCTTTTTCCTTCTTGTCTGAATGGAATAATAGAGACCTTTTCTAGCTTGCTCATGAGATGTAGTCATGTAAATATAACTGGTTTTGAATAGAATATATTCGCTCTGTTCTTTGCTTGTAGTAGTTGCCCCAATGGGAGACTTTTTGTGGACCTATTATCCTTGGTGTATCCTGGTCCAGGATACGAATAATAGGACGAGACATAGCCAACATACTTACTCAGAGGTAATGAGGACGTGGCAAGCATGAGGGTTTTTTATCGCGGAATCTTCCTACTGAGAGGTAATGAGGACATGGAAGGAGTGGACTCGGCGGAGGATACTTGTGGTCAACAGAGGACATTTGTAGACCTATTATCCTTGGCGTACTCCGGTTTTGGATACGGATAATAAGTCGAAAGGGAACCAGCATACTTACTCAGAGATAGTGAGGACATGGCAAGCATGAGGGTTTCTTCGATGGAGCCTTCCCACTCAGAGGTAATGAGGACATGACAGGAGTGGGCTCCATGAAGGGGTACATAGAACGACTCAGAGGTAATGAGGATATGGAAGTTCTATGTAGAGGGGTGATTTGTTTTTGGCGAAAGTGAGACGACTCAGAGGTAACAGCGACGTTGTCGTTTTAAGAAATTTGTGGATCTGTTACCCTTTTTGTACACTGAGAGTGCGGGTAGTGGATCATGAGGGAGGAGCTCTTTCAGAAGAATAAGTTCAGGGGTATGGTCCTACATGACTTACTACCTAAAAGAGTGACCGGAATGTAAGTTCAGAGGCAACTGCGGGTACATAACTCAGCAATCTGGGATATTGTGAATGTGAGTTCAGCGGTACCGGAGGGTACATAACTCGATAATCTGGAATTGTGAGTATGTGAGTTCAGCGGTACCGGAGGGTACATAACTCACTAATCTGTGAGTTCAGCGGTACCAGAGGGTACATAACTCGATAATCTGGGATTTGGAGAATGTGAGTTCAGCGGTACCGGCGGGTACATAACTCGATAATCTGGGATTTGGAGAATGTGAGTTCAGCGGTACCGGCGGGTACATAACTGTCACGCCCCAGAACCAGAATACTGGAGAGCGGAGGCAGACATAGCCAGCTACGTATAACGGAATAGGATCCACACCGCTATACGGTCACGGCTGTCTAGATATGTGAGGGTTTCACTACAATCCATCAGTCTCTTAAGGTCATAAAATAGCCTATTATCTCAATCTCAACCAACTAATAATAATCACAAGATATCAGATCTCCAAATATACAATTGTAAGGCATCCCAAACATTACATATCCAGATGATCATGGAGCTAGTCGTTACAAAATGTGAGGACTAGCAAGAGTTCAGTCATACATGATCAACCTCCGGGGCTTGTCAATCATGTTACAGCCCGTAGGCAGACAGTAAGTAAGTACAATCGAGCTAACACTTGCTCGTCGGCTAAACACATCAAAAGAATAATTTATAATATTACAGTGGGAGAACAAAAGAAACCCACTCGATGCCCTGGTTACGCCTGGTGACCACCATCGGGCTGGAAGACAGGTAGATCCTTTGCTGCTGCTCCGGTATCTGGCCATAAAAAACCAGCTGGGTCAGACCCCAGGAAGAGCAAGTGCCACAAAGAAGGCCACAAAATAAGATCCAAAGCCAGCAAATTAGCACAATAATAAAATTACATAATAAGAGACAGTAATTTAAGAAAAAGAATGATGGGTAATTATAAAAGACAATCTTGCATAGAATCACTAAAAGATAGGACATATGGAAAAGCATGTCAGGATGATATACGATGAGATAACCATAGGACTATTCAGATAGCTAGGTTACAACCCGTAAACCAAACAAGGACCGGGGTTGTAACCCTTCGTCTGAACGGAACTTGGTTTCTCTCACCATTTATCGACAAGATAAATATAAGAAATTAGGTCAAGTAACAATCTGGAGTGATAATCATTATAGTGACAATCTGGAGTGACAATCCTTCAATTATTCTGGTACAATCCTACAATCAATCAATTCTAGACAATACTGGACCAGACTCCATCCAAGCAATCACGGCCAATCATTGCCTACGGCTTTCTACATTAACTAACTAGGGTTATCACAATCCTAGTTACTAGCAAGATGCAATGAGATGCTCCAAGTAGTCACAGTCCCTGCAGCTATCCAGGTTATCCAGGCAATCATTATAGTGACAATCTAGAGAGTACAATGCATTATAGTGACAATAGAGTTCAATCATTTAAGTGACAATGGTGGGTGCCCCACATAGCAGTGGGCTGGAAATGTGCCCTACTCGTCGGCAGGCTACAAGTCCAATCATTTGCGGCCGGGATAACGGGATCGCCTGTAACTGGGGAACATCTCTTCATGACTAATGAATTATACTAATTATTAACCTTAGTCCAATTCCGTAGGTACTCCTGACCGCGGTACTCAGGAGTCCCTTCCTAGGCATGATGCAAGACATGACTGGATTATTTGTACAAGCACAATCGCCCACGGTGTCAGGATTAATTATACATGTTATGTCATGTTAGGTAGCCGTCGCAACAGCTATTCAAGATATATCAGGTTAGGTTATCATATCAAGTGTACTGGTCAGGAGTGCGCCATGACGGGCCACTTATCAGGTCATGCTCAATTATCAATTCCAAACATACCCAGTAAATTCGTGATTATCATGTTCAGGACAAAAGGCGTAAGGATATAAAATGGACGTAAAATATCTAATAAAATATCAATATACAGGGCTATAGAAGAGCAAAGCTTAAAGAATTAAGACCAAAACTCCAAGAGCCAATGGGTTAGCAAGGGGTCAGGGGGCAGCGTACACAAAAGTCACGCACGCAGGGGGAGCTACGTACGTGAAGAGTCACGCACGCTCAAGTGGAGCAGCGTACATGAAAAGTCACGCACGCTCCAGGGAAGCAGCGTACATGAAAAGTCACGCACGCTCAAGGGAGTAGCGTACATGAAAAGTCACGCATGCTCAAGGGAGCAGCGTACATAAAAAGTCACGCACGCTCCAGGGAAGCAGCGTACATAAAAAGTCACGCACGCTCAAGGGAGCAGCGTACATGAAAAGTCACGCACGCCCAAGGGAGCAGCGTACATAAAAAGTCACGGACGCTCAAGGGAGCAGCTTACATGAAAAGTCACGCATGCTCAAGGGAGCAGCGTACATGAAAAGTCACGCACGCTCAAGGGAGCAGCGTACATGAAAAGTCACGCACGCTCAAGGGAGCAGCGTACATGAAAAGTCACGCAGGCTCAAGGGAGCAGCGTACATGAAAAGTCACGCACGCTCAAGGGAGCAGCGTACATGAAAAGTCACACACGCTCAAGGGAGCAGCGTACATGAAAAGTCACGCACGCTCAAGGGAGCAGCGTATATGAAAAGTCACGCAGGCTCAAGTGAGCAGCGTACATGAAAAGTCACGCACGCTCAAGGGAGCAGCGTACATGAAAAGTTATGCACGCTCAAGTCTGCGTACGCACAAAAGCACGCACGCAGGAGACACGCCTCCAACAGGAAGCGTATCCAAGACTCAGTGGCGTAAGCTAAGAAGCTCTGCACACTGCTCACTGTCTTCTCCAAACAGTAAGAACACCATGGATGAATCCAAAGCTTCAAAAGTTGAGAACTTGGCCATCCGAACTCCAAATCTGGATTTTTAAAGTTCCAACTGGAGTGAAACTGAATGCTCTACCACATGAAAACATCAAAAACCCATAAAATCCAACTTAAATAGATCAAACCATACAAAATCCAAAAATAGGAAAACTTAGATCTAGAACAATGGAGACACCAAATCACAAAAGCCAAGAACTAATGTTGACCATGTCCTAATCTAGCAAATAGACAAATAAAATAGGGTTCTCATGTAGTGGCAAGATGCACTTGCCTAGGTTGGGAGAGTTGTGTAGAGGAAGGAGAAGAAAAAGAAGAAGAAAATAAATGGTGGTTATGAGGAGAGAGAAATGTTGGTGGAGTTTTAAAGAGGGGGAGTTGTGGTGTGTTGAGGGTGGAGAATAGGTTAAGGTGATCCAATGCTCATAAACCAAACCAAAACAAACCAACCCAGTTAAAACCGAGCCATGCCAAAAACCAAAGAATACGAGAATTACCAAAATTCTACAAGTCGAGAAAAATAAAAATACATGCCAAAATCCAGATACGAATATAAATACGAAATACGAGAAATTCGGGAAATGAGGGTGATAATAACTCGATAATCTAGGATTTGGAGAATATGAGTTCAGCGGTACCGGCGGGTACATAACTCAATAATTTGGGATTTTGAGAATGTTAGTTCAGCGGTACCGGCGGGTACATAACTCGATAATCTGGGATTTGGAGAATGTGAGTTCAGCGGTACCGGCGGGTACATAACTCAATAATCTGGGATTTTGTGAATGTGAGTTCAGTGATACCGGAGGGTACAAAACTGAATAATCTGGAATGAGTTCAGCGGTACCGGCGGGTACATAACTCAATAATCTGGGATTTGAAGAATATGAGTTCAGCGGTATCGGAGGGTACATAACTCAATACTCTGGGATTTGGAGAATGTCGTTTAGACAAAATATTTCTTCAGGAACTTGCCGTTGACGGGCAACATGAGCAAGTCTCCATTTTGTTTTGCGAGGCGGTAAGCACCGTTGGAGAATACAGCCTCAATGACAAACGGCCCTTCCCACTTTGGCTGGAATTTGCCGACAGTTTTGTGAGTCATAACCATCGGCCTCCGAACTGCCAGAACGAGATCGCCACTTGGAATGTTCTAATTTTAACCTTCTTATTGAAGGCTCCGGAAATGCGTGCTTGATATAGCTCGATTCGTTGCTGAGCCAAGAGGCGCTTTTCATCTAAGGCCTCCAACTCTTGTAGCCGGCGACGGTAGTTATCGTCCATCGTCAATTGGTAAGTGAGAGCGACGCGGAGCGAGGGTATTTGAGTCTCTAATGGGAGAACTGCCTCACTCCCATACACCAGGGAGAATGGTGTGTTCCCAGTGGTCGTTCGGACTGTAGTATGGTATGCCCATAAGCATTCTCCAAGCTTTTCGTTCCAGTCGTGTTTGTTGGATGATACGAACTTCTTTAGCAACTTGATGATGGTTTTGTTGAATGCTTCTGCCAACCCATCACTGCCGGATTGTATGGCGTCGAAGCAATATTCTGAATTTGATGCTTGTCGCAGAATCGATAGAAGGCGTGGCTTGCGAACTGCGGACCATTATCGTAGATGATCCTTCGGGGCAGTCCAAAGCGATAGATGACGTGATGCTTGAGAAAGCTGATCACGTGTAAAGTCTTCACTTCTGCAAGCGAAACAGCTTCCGCCCGTTTGGAGAAGTAATTTGTAATGGCAAGTATGAAGCGATGTCCTCGGGACGAAGGTGGAGTGATTGGACCGATCATGTCCATTCCCTATGCTTTGAATGGCCAAGACGCCAATGTCGGATGTAGAAATTCAGATGGCTGGTGGATGAAGTCCGCGTGGACTTGACAGGCTTTGCACTTTCTTGTATAGTCTATCGTATCTGCTACCATCGTGGGCCAGTAGTAGCCCATTCGGCGAAGACGGTCTTACAATTTTGGGCTAGACTGATAGGCCCCACAGACACCGTCATGAGCTTCACGTACAGCTTCTTTAGCTTCTGTGTTTGACAGACATCGAAGCAATAATCTATCATAGGATCGGCGATACAACATTTTCGTCTCTGTATCGTAGAAGAATCTGAGAGAACGTCTTCTGATAAAGGTGGCTTCCTTCGGATTCTCCGACAGAATGTCGTAGACTAGGAAGTCTATGAATGGTTGTCTCCAGTCTGGTACTTCGTCGATCGTCAGAGCAGAATAACTCGCCACGAATTGAATGTTATTCTTGGGACAGACCAGTTCATGGCCTATCACGTCCACCAAATGATGAATATGGTTCGGCACTGCTAGGGAAGCAGCAAGGCCTGCTAGGGCATCGGCCTTGATATTTTGGAGTCTGGGGACGTGTTCGATGAAGAACCCTTCAAATAACGAGATGATGTTGATCGCTATTTGGTGATAGGGGATCATGTCTTCATGACGGACTTCGTATGAACCCCGGATCTGATTGACGATTAACTGTGAATCACCGTATGCTTCAAGGTATTCTACCCCCAGCTCTCTCGCAAGTTAGAGGCCAATGACTAAAGCGTTGTACTCGGCCACATTTTAGAGCAGGGTTCTATGAGGAAGTAAGCGCGATTGATCACCAGTCCGGAAGGAGAAACCAACACCACCCCGACTTCGACGACGATGTTGCCCTCGGGTCCGGTCCTTGAAGCACCGTCGAAGAACATTCGCCATATATTATCGTAAGAGGCCGCATGCGAGTCGCGGTCTTATCTGGGATTTCATCATATATTTTGGCCGACTTCGAGCCTGGGTGGGCTGCTAAAAAGTCTGCCAGAGCTTGACCTTTAACAGCCTTTTGCGGGACGAAGATCATATGGTAGGGGGACAGTAATATTGCCCATGTAGCGAAGCGAGAGCTGAGTGCCCCTGGTTTTGTCATGAGGACCCTGAGGGGGTTGACTCGTGATATCACATGTATGGTTTGCCCCGTGACATAGTGTCGTTTCTTTTGAATGGCGTACTCCAGGGCGAGGCATTCCTTCTCCACGGCGGTATATCGGTGCTCTGGCCCGATCATCATTCAGCTGAGGTATATATAGCTTGCTTATGGCCTGCATCATTGTTTTGTGCTAGCAGAGGGCCGAAGGAATGCTCTATTGCTCGTACATAGAGCAGGAATGGTTTTCCAGCAACCGAGGCCACCAGGACTGGAGGGTTCGACAAATATTCTTTGATGATGTCGAAGGCACGTTGGCATTCTTCATCCCATACGAATGAGATGCCCTTCTTCATGAGATGGGTGAATGGCTGACATCGCCGGAGAGGTTAGAGATAAACCTTCTGATGTAGGCTAGCCTTCCTTGAAGGCCTCGGAGTTCACAGAGATTCCTCGGGGGACTCATCTCCATGATTGCCTTTGTCTTCTCCGGATCTATATGGATTCCCTGGGCGGTAATAATAAAACCCAAGAATTTTCTACTGGATACACCTAAGAAGGATTTGGTAGGATTTATTTTTAAGTTGTGCGCCCATATGAGGTTGAATACCGTCCTCATGTAGATGGTCTCCCTTATAGCGACTCTTGACAGCGATGTCATCAACATAGCACTCCACGGTCTTGCGCAAGTAGTCCCTGAAGATGATACTCATGGCTCTTTGATATGTAGTGCTAACGTTCTTTAAACCGAAAGGCATGACTGTGTAGCAGAACGTGCCTATTGGTGCTCAGAATGATGTATGTTTTTCATCGTCGGGAGACATCTTGATTTGGTTGTACCCCGAGAAACCATCCATGAACGACATACGTTCGAAGCCGCAGGTGTTTGTCAATCATAATGTCCGTGATAGGGAGGGGGAACTCGTCTTTGGAACATGCCTCGTTCAGATTGTGGAAGTCGATGCAGATTCGAATCTTTCCATTCTTCCTGAGGACCGGTACTATATTGGCGACCCAGTCCGGATGTTGTTCCTCACGAATGAAGCCACTGGCTATCAGTTTGTTGACTTCGGCTTCGATCGCATCCATGATGCCTGGGCGGAAGCGTCATTGCTGTTGTTTGACTAGGTTTGCATTTGGCCGAATGTTGAGCTTGTGAAGAGCAACATCGGGGTTTAGCCCTGGCATGTCTTCATAGTTCCAAGCAAACACATCAATGTATTCTTTGACAAGTTCCAGTAGTGATTCTCGCTCTTCGTCTGTCATGCTTTTACTAACGAAGATTGGTTTTGGAGAAGAGTCGCAGCCGAGATCCACTTGCATGACCTCATCTTCAGTAGGAGGCTCTCTTTGTTCAAACCGCTTCTTCCATTGCGCATCAAGTTGTTGGGCCCACGCTCTAATTCGAGGATTTCAGGAAAGTCTTCAACTTCTTCGTAAGCATCGGCGAATGCTATATTGACAGACAGGATTTGCCTGAATACATCTCCGATGCTGATATCCGAATCAGAAGTTGGTGATCAGGTTGAGGTGAATGCCGTCGATTCCTCATCTGAGCTTTCAGGGGTCGTTGCAGGCGTAATATCCTAGTCCGCATCGGGTCTTGTTGTAGTTGTCATAACCCGCATCCTGTTTAGGGGCACGAGCACGTGGGTACGTCCAGCCTATGCCGCAGTATCGACAGTAGAACGCTGTAAAGGATCTAGAATATATATAATCTAAGACACAATAATATAACCTGTCATCTACGTGGAGGAATATAACCATAACTCAATCACAAAATTCTAAGGAAGATAATCACGATGATAAAGATAAAGATAAATATGAGATAAATAGTCTGAAATAGTATCGAACCACAATCACAAGTTTAGACACCAAGACATAAAACAATATCTCAAAATAAATACTACAACTCTCAAAGTATCAAACTGGAATGTAATCAAGACAAAATCTAGGTGAACTAGGCCACTACTGGCGGTGTGTTCTCTACGAGCACCGGGTCCACAGGCTGGTCCTGGTCGTAGGCTCCATCTATGCCAAACCCGTAGTAGGTCGGGCAATCTGCATCTAAATCCTCTGAAAAACAACGGGGGTTATCCTGTCAGGATATGAGCAAGTACAAACGCCAACAACAGTTCTATGTGAATTGACAAATACTATAAAAGACAATTATAATGAAATACAAGATGGAATATCAAGACTAAAAATAAAACGGTACAGAGAACTGGATATATCATGTGTCAGATATAAGATAAAACTAGAGTATAAACAATGGAAAGTAATCTGAGGTATGATGTAAACATAAAAGTAAAGTGCCATGAGATATTAGAGCGTTATGTGATCGGCTTGGGTCAAGATCGGGCTGTTCCATTTGACCGGCTATGCACAGGTAGTATAAAAATGTAGGGATCAGGCCGGCCAAAATGGAAAGCTATGCACAAGTAGTATAAGGTCAGGCTACACCCTACGTTGGTGAGGGTGGAGCTATGTACAAGTAATAAACAAGTAGGGGTAATGATCACATGACCTCTAATAACTCCCCCATCCCCGAGTAGTATAATGAATCCAGACATGACAGGTCATGACACGGGATTCGAAGAGCAGGGGGCCAGCCCACTCCCAAATCAGTGTCTATACAAGTACAAAAAACAATATCGAACAATGTACTCATATACCAGGTATACCAGGAATGACATCTCATGACGAGATTTACGTATACTAGTCCGTGTATCCTCGTATCGAGAATCAAGTATAACACTACAACTGAATCGGATATAGTAGATATCAAGACAATAAAAACTATCAGAGAATGTACTCGCCTGTCGTCCTGAGCTGAGAAAATCGGAACTACAACCCACTCAATGAGCCACAAAACTGTCAACTCGCACAACTGTCTCCTAATAATGAAAAGACATTACCAACATTCTCAGAATGGTTAAATTAGCTAAAAATGCCTACCCATAAGTCCAATTCTGGACACAGGGGCAAAACGATAATTTGGGTCATAATGGGTGCCGTTGGACCCACTTTGTACGAAAATGTGCCAGAACCTACAGTCTCTAAAATCATCAAACTTTATGTCTACAGGTCTGGTTTGACGAGACAACCCAACGGTATGTCCAATTTTGGATTCCGGTAGATTGTACAAAATCACCCGTTGAGTGGGATTGTGGGCCACCAAAATGGCATCCCGATCAACGGTCTCAGAATCGGACCAAACTTGGCATACAGGACAGAAAATATTTTGAGTCCAATGGCACAAGTTTCGTCGCGATTGATTAGTGTGCACAAAGTAATTGACAAATATACAAAAGGCGATACGGTGAATTTTTGACGGATACGCATCAAATTCGTCGCGCACACGCGACCAATTTAAATTTCGTCAAAGCCCACACGACCACGAAGTCGATATGCACCGATCGATGCTTTCGGTTCGTGACCACGTCGCCCGAATTGACGGGACGGACGGCGTATCGGGACAATTTTCTAAAAATCCACTTATGAAAATCAGTTTTTTCTCCAACTTCATAAATCATAACTTTCTGTACAGTACATGAAATTTAGTTCTACAAGAAAGGTTTTAAAGCCCTATAGGTTGTCTACAAGTCTCTTCAGACCGATTTTGAAAAATCGCAACACGCTAGTCGCAAATCGGCCACAAAGTTGGGGTTTCGGGACAGTTTCCAAACCCAGAAAATCGAGTTTTTTCTCGATTTTGGAACTCGTTTTCGTCGCATATGGTGCGAATCGGCACGAACTATTTGAAAGAAATTAAAGGTATATATGTTGGGATCATACCTGACTAAGTGGTTCGCAAAAAAGGGAGCGAGGAAGGAGAAATCTATTTCCGAAGTTGGCCCTTCGCTGACAGTTTCCGCGCGAGGGTGGGAGGCTTGTTGCACGTTTCCGGCGATGGAGGGCAACTGGTCGCCGATGACGTCGGGGTGCACGTTGGGTTGGAGTGTGACGGCTAGGGTTTAGTTTTTCTCAAAATTTTCCTTCTCTCTATATAAATATATATATATATATACTATATATATATATATATATAATATATATATATATATATATAATATAACTAGTCACAAACCGTGCCCATAGGGCATGGTTCATTTAAGGTATTCCCCCTAAAATCTTGGACCCCCAATTTTAAACGAACAATAATAATTTGAGGCCCCCATCAAAATATTAAATCCCAACCACTGCTGGATGTGAATTTTATTTGGATTCCCCATAAAACCCCACTCTCAATAATGCTCATCCAAAACCATTATGAGGCCCATCAAAATATAAATCCCAACCATCAAATATTAAATCCCTATCTTTGGATTCCCCATAAAACCCTACTCCCCATAATGCTCTTCCCCATAAAACCCACTCCCAATAATGCTCTTCCCATAAAACCCCACAATCGTGATTCACCAAGATTAAATCCCAACCACTCTTTATCTTGCCACAGTCAGCCCTAGGATTCAAAAACCTTTGTGTTTTAGATAAGATATATATATATATTAATATATATATATATATATATACATATATACATTCCGTTCGGTTAAACGGAAAGGGCGGTCGCGGGTTGAAAGCTCGGACTTCGTAAGCAGCAGCAGCTGCTGCTTTGCTTTATGGAGGGATTGTTAGTGTTTGTTACTTTTTGTATAATAGTCCTTGTTTTTTTCTTATTCATTAAACCTTTACCTTAAGCTATATATTATATATATATAATATATATATATATTATTTTTTTTTTTTTTTCAGAACCACTTATTCATTCAAACTACTAGAGTACCAACTCAGGTTACAAAAATTAATGTTTACATTTGATACTAGCTTTCTCACACTGCCTGTAACCTCCAGGATCAGCTTATCAGCTCCATACTTGTATGTTCATTCTCCATTTATTACGATTTTTCCACAACACCCAAATAGCTGCTGCCACCACGATCTCTTTCTTATGCTTCATCTTCTTTCTCCACCAAGCTCGCAGTCTGTGAATCAAAGAACCCCACTCGACCTGATATTGTAAGCCTGCTGTAATGAGTTCCAAACTTTGACAGCTATATCTCCTCATGAAATATATGCTCAATAGTTTCCACTGAGGGATTGGCACAACAGTGGCACATTGAAAACCATACTAAAACCAAGTCTAGCAATATTATCATCTTGTGGGTAACTTCCATGCATCAAACGCCAACATAAAATCGACCATTTTGCAGGGATACACGTATTCCAAATATGTTTGAAATAAGGAAGTTTAGGCAATGAATACGACTTAAATCCCATGCTGATGAAACTAAAAATGTACCTGATTGCACATACTGCATTTGAGCTTCCCACCACACCTCTGTTATGTGCTGACCTGCAATTCTTCTTCCTGAATCAATCTTTTCCAACATGTGAGCATTTGAGGTCAATATAATAGTGTCTTCTGATTCTTGAGAGCAATATTTCCTCTTGAAATAATAGTCCATAATGAAGATTGTGTCTTGAACTTCCACCACAGCTTAATTGTCATCGCAGACATGACATCCTCCAACCGCCTAACACCCAAGCCACCTTCATCTCTAGTACGACAGCATAGTATCCCAACCCAGCCAAAGTCCCTCTGCAGAACCAATGGTCCCCCAAAAGAATGTGGAGAACATAGATTCAATCCTGTTGAGCACTGTTTTAGGTGGGTCACACGCAGCCAACGTGGTATACAGGAATAGAAGCTAAGAATTCTTGATTAAAACCAACTTTCCCCCAGGGACAGAATTTTATTATGCCAACCCTCTAATTTAAGTCGAATCCTGTCCAATAAGTTCTCGAACATAGCCCCATTACGCCTACCAACCATGAGAGGACAACCAAGATAATGAAATGGAGGCGAGCCCACTTGAAATCCAAAGCGAGAGCCAAGTTCTTCCCTTTCTCTGGCCGTTCCTTCGAAGACATATAAATAGAAGACTTCTGTTTATTAACCTGCTGTCCTGACATACCTTCATAGCGAGTCAGTACATTGTTAATCATCCCCACTGATCTAATATCTCCTGCAGAGAATAGTAACACATCATCTGCATATGCAAGATGTATTATAGGAGGACACCCCCTAGGAGAGATAAAAGGAGAATAGCCCTCACAATCAGGAAGTCTATTAAGACTACGAGATAGAACTTCCGCAGCCAGAATGAATAATGTCGGAGACAATGGATCACCTTGTCTCAATCCACGAAAAGCTTGAAAATAATCTGTAGATTCCCCATTGATAAGGGGTGAATACCACACATTATTGACAATTCTCAACATCATATCCACCCACTTATTATGAAAGCCAAACCTACGAAGAACTTTCAGAAGATATCTCCAGTCCACCCTATCATAAGCCTTTTTCATATCCAGTTTAATTGCAATATTTCCTCCCCAATGTTTCTTCTGCATCTTAGCCATCATCTCTTGAGCTAACAAAATATTATCAACTATTTCTCTCCCTTGGACAAAGCCACTCTGTTCCTGAGATATTAACCTTGGCAGAATTGGAGCTAAACGACGAGCCAATAGTTTTGAAATGATTTTGTTAAAAACAGAACATAAACTTATGGTCTGTAATCACCAAATGTACGGGGTTGTTTGATCTTAGGAATTAACACTATATATATATATATATATATATATATATATACGCACACCACACATACATACAGACATACACATACATACATACATACATACATACATACGTACATACATACATACATTATATATTTACACATATATGTATATTTATTTATAAAAATAATCTATTAATATAATATATATATTTATATATATCCCATAAATGAAATATTACCTAAATATATATATAATAAATCAGAATTTATTCATAAACAAATACTAAATATTATTTTATATATATTAAATATATTAAACTTTTTATAAATAAAAACACTATCAGAAAAATACTTATTTCAATAATAATATAAAAACACTAAAAATAATATTTAAATAGTATTAAAAATAATGAAATAATGCAAATGACCATATTAGCCCTATTCAGGAAATTGGGGGTGATAAATCTACCCTCCTAAAAAAAAAATTGTCCTCAAAATTGGAGCAAACTGGCACAATAACGGTAGCAAGAAAAAAAAATACCTCAAGGCTCGAAGTGATAAGGGTAATGCTCCCGCATCTCGTCCTCCCTCTCCCAGGTAGACTCTCTTGGAGAGTGATGCCTCCATGCGACACGAACCAAAGGAATAACTTGGTTCCGGAGAACCTTCTCATGGCGATCCAGAATCTCCACAGGCTGATCTGGATAGCGGAGAGTAGGCCCCACCTCTAACTCGGAGTGATCCAATACGTGACTAGGGTCTGCCATGTACCGTCGCAACCGCGACACATGGAACACGTTATGGACTCCCTCGAGCGTAGGTGGCAAGTCTAGTCGATAGGCCACTACACCCGACCCTTCCAAGAATAGTGAAAGGTCCGATGAAGCGCGGACTAAGCTTCCCGCCTCGGCCAAAACGAATCGTGCCCCGTGTCGGAGAAATCCTCAGGAACACCATATCGCCAACCTAGACACAAGATAAGACTCAATACAAGATCCTAAAGCAAACAATCACCAACAAGCACAAATAGAAAAAATTGATACTAACCTCGAAATCTAACGGTCTCCGGTGGCTATCGGCCCGATGCTGTCTATCCTGAGCCACCCGAAGTCTATTCGATCAACTTAACCTTCTCTGCTGCAACCACCACCATCTCCGGGCCAGGCAAAACCTCTCTCACCGACATCGTCCCATGACAAAGGAGTGCGACATCTTCGTCCGTATAGAGCCTCAAATGGCGACATCTCTATACAGGCCGGATAGCTGTTGTTGTAAGCAACTCTACCAGGTGAAGATGGTCCTCCCAAGATCCCCCGAAATCTAATACATAAGTGCGAAGCATATCGTCGAGTGTCTGGATGGTAACTCTGACTGCCCATCCGTCTGAGGGTGATACGCGGTACTGAACTTGAGCTGGGTGCCCAAGCTAGTATGCAAACTCCTCCAGAAGTGGAAAGTGAAACGACTATCCCTATCCGAGACTATGCTCACCAAAATTTTGTACAATCTGATTATCTGCACACATACATCTCTGCAAGTTTCTCCGGGATAGTACCACCTTGAAAGGCAAAAAGTGGACCGATTTGGTCAATCTATCAACAATAACCCAAATCGCATCTTTTTCTTTTGGAGATCGTGGAAGTCCAATAAAAAGTCCATAGTAATGTGCTCCCACATCCACTCTGGAATGGGTAGTGGCTGAAGCAGACCACCTGGCCTCTCTTTTTCGGCTTTCACCTGCTGGCACACTAAGCATTGAGATACAAACTGAGCTGCATCTCGCTTCATGCCATACCACCATACATGCTCCCTCAGGTCTCTGTACATTTTGTTGGCTCCAGGATGCATAGTGTACTGGAAACGATGCACTTCTTACAGAATCTCCTCCCGAAGCTCTCCACTCGGAATGCACAATCTAGTACCGTGCCTCAGAGACCCATCTTCGGCGATAGAGAAATCGTCTAGCAATCCGGCCTGCACCTGCTCCCTGATGCTCCTCAAGGTCACATCATCAAACTGTGATGATCTGACTCTGTCCATCAACGCGACTGAATCTGTAAACCCCACATCTGAACCTCCATTCCCGGAACGATTACCCCGATACCCAAACTATCCAAATCGGCCATATATGACGATCTGTCGTCAAATACAGAGCGACTGGATACCTGCTCAAGGTATCTGCAACTAAGTTGGCCTTCCCCGGATGGTACTGCAAAGAGATATCAAAGTCCTTCATCAGCTCAAGCCAGCGCCTCCACCTCATGTTTAATTCCTTCTGGGTGAACATGTACTTCAAGCTCTTGTGATCCGTAAAAATCTCAACTTACTGGCACACTTTATCCTGGATACTATACTACACATATGGGATACTACATTCTATTGACTTCATCAAGTGAATGTGGGTAAATAAGTAGCATGGCGGGGCAGTTGAATG
>JANAVB010010407.1:0-106726 GCA_029216955.1 Iris pallida | reverse complement strand
GTGCACTTTCTTTACTCCGGATGGGGAGATGGGTTTGGCTCTTCATGAGATGTAGGCAGTATCCAAACTTCCCTGGGGGTGGAGCCGTAAGCAGAATATGTCCCTAGTGATGCAGAGATCTTGGACTTGGAGAAGGAAAGCTCTGATATGATGAATGTGTACAAAGGGTTACTTTGTCACTTTTTCATTTGTCACCAGACTACGAAGAAGGGTAGGACCGAGGGGTCCATCCCGCATATGAAGTCTTGGACCAACTATATTTTCACCAGAGAAGGAGGAATGACCCAGTCTCCTTCTCGTCGCCTAAGCCCTTGACAATCTCTGAGATAGATCAGCTGATGACAGATCACGGAGCTGTAGATACCGAAGATAGGGTTGATCCTAAGGAAAATTCCCTGATTTATCATTTCTTCAGATAAGCCAAGTTCAAAATATCAGAAAAGGCGGTGCTTGCCGCTTTCCTGATGATATGGCTTTGTGACTGCGTAGTCCCTGGCAGTTCAGGGTCTATTGAGAGAAACAACCGGGGGATGATGCTTCTGGCTGCAAGGCTGGCCTTTGGATACCATCTTACATTGCTTCCTGCGATGGTCTGTGCCATCCAACGGGGTTTGTGTCACTTTGTTGTGAACGTGATAACATCTGGAGGAAAGAAGGACTTTGCTAGGACTGAGTTACCCTTCCACTATCTGATGGGGTGGCTGGTACTGTATTGTCTCAAATTGATGAACGTCGGGCTGATGGCAGATTCTTTAGCGGGAGATGCCTTCATTCGGAGGTTCAGAGACATGGATTGGACTATTATAGGGGTGCTTGCTTGCAGGAGGGCTCTGAGTTTTCTGCAGAATTACGAATTCTTCAGAGTATCGCCTCTATCTGGTAGTGGTCGTACGGGGGACACCCTAGTAGATGAGGGAGCACTCACTACTAGCCTTCTATCGGGGCATTTCGTTGGCTTCAATCCATTAGGCCTTTCCATCTGGTATACAGGAACAAGAACCACACTTTCTTGGAACCTTACTTGCCAAGCCGCTTTGCACAGTAATTTGGCTACAGCCAGCTTCTCTTGGGCAATCCCAGTCCTCATCTCCAGTCGATAGGGAGTCTGGTCGACGGGGCACGTACATGGGGCTATTACAATGCTGGATGTACAGGGCAGTTTTTACCCTACCCGAGGATAAACCCGACACCCACATGCTCTTCGCTGATGCTAAGTTCTATGTCCAGGTCAATACCTTTCTTTCTGGGTATGACCGTGAGCATAGTTTTGTATCGGGGACCAAGCTTGCCCCAACCCTTGCTGATATAGGACGAGCACGTGCAATGGGAAGTAGCAGAAAGGAAGGCATTGTGCCCACAATTAAACCAGCTGTGGCACCGCAACAGAGAGTTGTTATTAAAGAGCCTATCATTGCAGTGCCTTGGAGAGAAGACACTGAAGAACCTCTTTCTATCGTTCCTCAGAGGAAGGCTCCCACTGAGCTGGTGCCACGACCAAAAAGGACAAAGGTGGTTGTTTCCCGAAGAAAGAAGGTTGCGACGTGGGTGCCGGCTCGTCTCCTCCTAGAAGGTCTTCTTGACAGACGGCATTACAGGCCATTGCCATTCCGGAGGTAGACCCTTTCCTAGACTCCGTAGTCGTTCTGGTTAAGCCTTTGGAAGCTTTCTCACCTTTGCGTTTGTCCTTTGCACAGGACCCCAAAGTTGCAGTTGAGGTAGGTGCCTCCTTATCTGAGAAGGTGGATGTGATGATAGAGTCCCCTGCTTGTCCTTGACTGATGGATGAGGGCGCGTCTTCTTCGGCTGTAATACTTGAGCGACGGGGTGATCAGGGCGAAAGCCCAGACCCTGACGGCGATCAGAAGATTAGTTTCTCCTATGACATATCTGTGGAGGATATGTCTGCAATAGGAACTGCGATGAAAGAGCTGGACGAGAACCAAGTCCAATCGGTTTATCCTCCTGTGGGTACGTTGCCTTTGCGCCTCTCTTCGGATAAAATTTTTCGACTTCGATTTTGCGTTCTCCTTGTGAGGCTAACCACAACTGTATGTTCCCTTGTAGACAAAGGGGAAGAACCCCTCACGAAGAAAGTCCCTACTATTGGAGAAGGGGCAGAAGTTGTTCCCAGCTTCTCCGATTTTGCTGGTGTGGGATCTGCTAGTGAGCCGGTATCGGCCACAGAAAGAGAGGTTGAGCAACCTGCTGAGGGGGCTATTGCTGAATCTGCTCCTGTTTCGGCTGAGCTTGTGGAGGATATCAGGCCTGATGTCACTCAAGGCCTTGATATTGTTCTCTTGAGCAGTCCGGGCCTGCTCTTGGTTTCCCTGAAATCAAGGCCGATGGCGCAGTCCAGGCTGGAGTTGAGCAAGCCGAAGGTACGAAATTATAATTCTTTTGCATCTCTCTCCTCCTCTTTGGTTACTGATGTACATATTGTTTTTCCTGTCAGGTTTGGCTTCTTGTCAGGTATCTCTTCCTGAAGTGGAAGAAACTTTCCAAGCCTCTTCTCTGACGACCTCCACCGAAGATGAGGAGATGGCCCAGGAAGTTGTCATAGCTTTCTACTCTGTACTAAAAGTGAAGCTTCCTGGAGTCCTGAATAGGAATGTTGCCTTCGGCCCTGTGAAGGCTGTTGCCGAATGTCAAGTGGTGGCCCTCGAGAGCATGGCTGGCTACGGGGAGCAGGCCAACACTCTGAGGAAGGTCCTGAATGACCTGGAGGGTCAGGTGGCCAGGTTTCGGGATGCTAAATAGTAGAGCCCGACGTTGCTGTTCTGTGCAGAGGACGAGGCTTTAATGACGGCTCTTTCGGAGGAGAAGGCTACCTTTCAGGCAAGGAAGGATGATCTTGTTCGAGAGATCGACGAGCTGGCTGACCAGTATGGCCAGTTTAATACTGCAAGTGAGGCCCGTGCTGCCTCGAAGAACAGGCTGGCTGCACAAATCACTGAGAAGTACAATCACATTGTGCAAATCAAGAACGAGATCGCCCAGCAGTAAGTCGACTTGAGGGTAGCGACATCTGAACAGGAGGATTATTTGTCCCAAGCTGCCATGACTGCCACCACTTCTGCCCGTTTAGAAGAACAGCTGGCAAAGTTGGGGGGGAGCATCAGAGTCTGATCCTCTTTGAAGATGAAGCCGCTCGTCAAGAAAAGTACGGCGCCGAGCTACTATAAAATCTGAGGCTGAGATTGCAGCTCTAAGGGACATCATCAATCGCCTGTGTATCCCATAGATTTTGTAACTCTTTTTTCTCCGTCACGGCTCTTGTACCCTTTTTCCGTCTTTTGATAGACGTTCAAGTACAAAAATAAAGTATCTTTTTAGAAGTGAATGTGGTTTTGTAAAATATCGATGCTAGAGGTAATATGGACGTAGCAAGGATATTTTTGGTAGATATTCCGCTGGAGAATTATGATGTGGACCGATTATCTATTTTATATTCAAGTTATTTGAATATAAATAATAAGTTGAATGAAGGTGCTAGTAGAGGTAATATGGACGTAATAGCAGAGGATGTTCTATATCTGACCAGAGGTAATATGGACGTGGAAAGATATATAACATTAGGGGGAGTGGAAATTCAGAGGTAATAGGGACGTGATTATCCTTGATGAATGCTTTGCTCAGAGGTTATGTGGACGTGGCAAAAATATTTAATCATTCCACTAGGGAAATAATTATCAGAAAATAATTCAGTGGTAATAGGGACGTGACTTGTTTTCGTCAAACCGAGTTTGGACGGAGTCAAAAATGGAAATGATTCCACTGGGGAAATATTTTAGAGGACCTATTATCCAGGACGTATTCAAGACTTTTGAAATACAGATAATAGTTAGATAGTTTTTTTGAATCATATAAACATCGTACTGTACATTTACATGACTGACCACATGTTAACATTATGTAAAGAGGTTACATATAGTATTTCTTCAGGAACTTATCATTGATAGGCATCATGAGCAAGTCACCATCAGGCTTGGTTAACCAGTACGCACTGTTAGAATACACTAATTCTATGATGAAAGGACCTTCCCATTTAGGCTAGAATTTTCCTTTTGTTTTGTGCGTCATGACCATTGGTCTTCTCACTGCTAAGACCAGATTGCCGACTTGGAAGATCCTTTCCTTCACTTTTTTATTGAAGGCTCTGGAAAGGCGTGCTTGGTATAGTTCAATGTGCTGCTGAGCTAACAAGCATTTTTCGTCTAGCGCTTCGAGCTCCTGGAGTCGCAGATGGTAGCTTTCTTCGGTAGTCAGCTCGCTGGCTAGGACTACTCGAAGAGAAGGAATCTCGATTTCTAGGGGAAGAACTGCTTCGCTCCCATAAACCAGAGAGAATGGCATACTGCCTGTTGGAGTCCGGACCGTTGTACGATAGGCCCATAGACATTCACCGAGCTTCTCTCTCCAATCGCGCTTGTTTCAAGACACGAACTTCTTGAGAAGTTTTATGATAGTTTTGTTGAAGGCTTCTGCTAGCCCGTTAGCCACTGGATTATAGGCAGTAGAGGCAACATTCTGGATTCGATTCTTATCACAGAACCGATAGAATGCATGGCTTGCGAACTGTGGACCATTATTATGGATGATCCTGCGAGGTAGGCCAAAGCGGTAGATGACGTGATGTTTGATAAAACTGATCACGTTTGACGTCTTCACTTCGGTGAGCGGTATAGCTTCCGCCCATTTAGAGAAGTAATCGGTTATGGCTAGGATGAACCGATGTCCTTTGGAGGATGGCAGACTGATTGGTCCTATGGCGTCCATGGCCCAGGCTTCAAACGGCCACGATGCTACCGTCGGGTGTAGAAACTCCGAAGGTTGATGAATGAAATCGACATAGAACTGGCAAGCTCTACACTTCTTTGTATATTCAACAGCATCTGCTATCATTGTGGGCCAGTAATAACCCATTCGTTTGAGGCAATCTTGTAATTTGGGGCTGGTTGATGTGCACCACAAATTCCATCGTTAGCCTCCCGGAGTGCATGTTTGGCTTCTGTGTCTGATAAGCATCTTAACAGTAGCCCGTCGTAAGAGCGTCGGTACAGCATCTTGGTAGCTATGTCGTAGTAAAATTTGAGGGATCGTATTTGGATGGATACTACTTCCTTCAGGTCCTCGGGGAGGATTCCATCGATGGCATAGTCTATGAAGGGAAATCTCTAATATTTAGCATCGACGCTTGTTTCCATTGTGTAACTGTGATGAATATGTAAGGCATTTTCACACAGAATAGTTCTCAACCAGATACTGTGATCGACTGCTGAGTATTGGTTGGAATGGTGAAGGAAGCGGCGAGATCGGCTGGAGCATCTGCTTCTATATTCTGTAGTCGAGGCACATGCTCAATAAAGAATCCAGCGAAAGTAGACGCCAACTCGATTGTTGCTCTGTGGTAGGGAATGAGATCTTCGTGGCGAACTTCATAATCCCCTCGGACCTGACTAACTATTAGCTTAGAATTGCCGTAAGCTTCTAGATAGTCAACTCCCAGTTGCTTCACCAGTTGTAAACCGATTAATAATGTATTATATTTGGGCACGTTGTTGGTGTATGGATCCACGAGAGAATATGCACGGTGTATAACCAGATGATCAGGTGATACGAGCATGACTCCTACTCCAGCTACGATATTTCCTTTAGGTCTTGTTCTTGATGTGCCGTCAAAGAACATTCGTCAAATGGGGATTTCTTCAGTTGTAGTATTAGACTCTACCACTTCGTTGGAGATTTCGTCGTAGAGTTTGGACGATTCCGGTACCGGATGAGCTGCTAGCAAATCAGCTAATGCTTAGCCTTTTACTGCCGTCTGAGGAACGAAGATCATATCGTATGGAGTCAACAGCATTGCCCATGTAGCTAAACGGGAATTGAGAGAGCTCGGTTTTGTCATGAGTATTCTGAGAGCGTTGACTTTAGATATAATATGGATAGTCTGCCGAGACACATAGTGGCGTGTCTTCTGGATGGCAAATACTAGTGCAAGACATTCCTTCTCCACCGGTGTGTATCTGTTCTCGGCACCGACCATTGTGCGGCTGAGGTAGTAGATTGCATGTTCATGGCCGCCTTCGTTCTTCTGAGCCAATAGGGCACCAAGAGAATGGTCCATAGCACGGACATATAGTAAAAAGGGCTTCCCCATTATTGGAGCTACCAATACTGGAAGGCTTGTAAGGTACGCCTTGATGTCGTCGAATACGCGTTGACATTGTTCAGTCCAGATGAATGATATGCCTTTCTTCATGAGCTGAGTGAATGGTTGACACCTTCCAAAGAGGTTCGAAATGAATCGTCTGATGTAGGCTAGCCTTTCTTGTATTCCGCGTAGCTCTTTGAGGTTTCTTGGAGGATGCATGTCGAGGATAGCCTTCACTTTCTTCGGGTCCAGATGTATACCCTTTGAAGTGATGACGAAACCAAGGAACTTGCCGCTGGAGACTCCCAGAAAAGACTTAGTTGGATTCATCTTGAGTTGGTGTGCATGTATTAGTTCGAACACCGTTCTCAAGTCTTGGAGGTGGTTGCCCTTGAGACGCCTTTTGACTGCGATATCATCTACGTAGCACTCCATAGTTTTGTGCAAATGATCGCAAAAAATTGTGTTTATGGCTCGCTGGTATGTCGCCCCTATATTCTTCAATCCGAAGGGCATCACCATATAGCAGTATACCCCCAACGGTGTTCGAAAAGATGTGTGCTTCTCGTCGTCGGGGAATACCTTGATCTGGTTGTAGCTTGAGAACCCATTCATGAAGGACATCCGCTCGAAGCCGCAAGTATTGTCAATCATTACGTCGGTGATCGGTAAAAGGAACTCGTCCTTCGGGCATGCAGAGTTCAAATCACGGTAGTCGATACAGACTCGAACTTTATCGTTCTTTTTCATAACTGGAAAGATATTGGCAACCCAGTCTGGGTGTGTTATTCTTCACGAATGAATCCACTGGCAATGAGCTTCTTGACTTTATTCTCGATGGCTTCTATGACGTCTAGTCGGAATCGTCGTTGTTGCTGCTTCACTGGCTTAGCTTTAGATGAAATGTTCAGGCAGTACATGGCGACTTTAGGGTCCAAGCCTGGCATGTGTTCATAGCTCCATACGAAGACGTCGATGTATTCTCTTATAAGCTGTATAAGAGATTGGCGTTCATCGCCAGATAGAATTTTGCTGTTGAAGATTGGTTTGAAAGATGCTTCATCTCCTAGATTGACTTGGATGACTTTGTCTTTGGTAGGTGGTTTCCGTTGTTCGAAGCACAGCTCCCACCTAGTATCCATCTTTTGAGCCTATTGTTCAAGCTCAATTGATTGGACATCGTCTATAATTTGGTCGACGGAAACCATGTTGACGGACAGAGTTGCTTTGAACATGTCGCCGATGCTGGAGTCCGAGTCCCAGAGGGAGGAATCAGAGGAATGAGAACAACGATCTGCTTCATCATCAGATATTTCAGAAGTTGTTGGAGGAGTGACATAGCCCAAACCAACACCACTTCGTTGATAGTAGTTCTCGGGTTTGCCTGGAGGAGCAAAGTGTCGTATTGGCAACCGTCGTCCTCGGCCGTAATTTAGCCCTTTGTCGCTTTTGATGTCATATCCCATGTTCTGGATGATGTTCTTGGCCTGCCAACTATACCGGAAAAGTTATATTTTTTCCAGAGTCATAGTCAGCTTCTGTGTTGTGCTTGGGAGAAGTAGAGCCTGGGACGAACTTTCTCCCGCCAATTATACGACCGAAGATGATTAGTTCTTCATCCTTCTTTCTGGATGGAATGATGAAGTAGAGGATATCATCAGGGTAAACATTTTCCCACAGGTAAGGCATCATGACCGGCATACAGAGGTGTGGTCCTATGCCATTTTCTAGGGCGTATATCGTATCCATGTAGTGGTTTACAGATTGATAGACATCAGAGTAATTCAAAGATAAACCTTTACTAAGGAAATACGTAAGTTCTTCTTTAGGGATAACATCATCCGCTGAAGGTACATTATTATGAGTATTAATATACTCATTGAGAGGATCATCATCTGGAAGAGGAGCCACAGTCTTGGCAGAGTTCACCACGTAGGGTAATTCTTTAGGATTGGGAGGACGGGCATCAGTAGGTTCCTCCCGGGGTGTCTTGCTGAGAGCGATGGTTAGTGGCTTGACCTTGTCAGGGTTCTTCTTTTTCACCCAGATTGTGAGAGGCTTTGGAGTACTTTTTGGAGTGTACGTCCTTTGACTCGGATAATCAGGGGACCATAATTGGAGGATGGACTTGCTTCAGCTTCATTGTCAGCTTCGTTGTCGTCATCCTTGGGGGGCTGAGATTGGTAAAGTACCGAATCTCCATAGTAAGCTTCGATGCACTAAAAAGGATCGACATCAGCAAACTCCGTCTTCACGATACCGTCGCTGTTGACGTACTTGAAGTACTGGTGAAGTATGGAAGGAACGATCATATTCTCGTGTATCCATGGACGTTCCAACAAGATGTTGTAGGATACGTTGGCATCGATCATATAGCAGTAAACCTTTGTTCGGAGATCATCGACTGGCATTTGAGATAGATCTTGCCCAGCGGATGGCTTCGACCAGCATTGAAAGTCATGATAGTTGTGTTGGTTGCAGATAGCTTGTGCAGAGGGATTCCCAAAATTTGAAGCAGACTTCTAGGAATGATGCTGAGGGAGGATCCTGGATCGATGTGCATGCGGTCCACCTTGATCGCCCCGATGTACCCTGTATAGTACATGGGTCTATCATGACGATTATTTTTGAGTAGCATGTCCTCCTATGAGAAGGTGGTGTTGGGCACCACTTCCATAGTACTATGGCAGTAGGAACAGGAGAAAGGGTCTTCAGCGGGGGCTTTGACTTCAGCGAGATAAGAGTCGGCAAGTAGTAATGCCTCACTTAAAGCCTTTCGCGCTTCTTTGGAGAGTTGCAATAGATCGAACAGAGACAACCTGGCAGGTGTATTGGCTAGCTGAGCCAGTATGTCAAAGTTGTAGGGCCGATACATGCCTTCGGGAGCTGGCACCTTCAGAGACTTGTCAAACCACGTCTCCTTCTGCTTGGATTTGTTCGTAGTTGGAGGTTTAGACGGGCCGACTTCTGAGCTTGTTGGGGCAGCAGGAGCTTAAGGAGGTACTGCTTCTTCTTGTGCGGGATCGTACGTCCGAAGATAAGTCTTCTCCGAACGCGTCTTGCCAGATAGAACCGTGTAGATGGAATAGGATACCATATGGCATGACTTGTACTTCTTACCTTTTTTTTCTTTGGAAGGTACTACCCCCTGTGTCACTTCTTGCACAAGGTCTGGATGGACCCACAAGATCTCACTACGTTAAGTCGTGAGCGGGACCAATGTTGAGTTACGAGCTGGCGGTAGGTTGACGACTTCTATTATTGCCTTGGGAATCGGGACCACGCCATCTGGGACTTCTGTGGGAGGAAAGTCACCAAACGGAAGAGAGATCATGTTAGAAGATACGATCTTGTCTTCAGCTTCGAGGTTGATCACTTGGCTGTCGATAAGTTGTTGTATCTTCTTCTTTAGGACGATACAGTCCTTGGTGGAGTAATACACGTACTGATGATAGAGACAGTACTTGGGATCGTTGAGTTGGCTCGCCTCTGCAGGACGTCGTGGTGGAGGCAATGTCAGCTTATTACCCTTCGTCAATGTGTAAAAGATGGCAATGACATCATCTTCGTCAAAGGAGAAGGTCTCCTTGGGCTTATCGGAGGCACCCTGAGAATTGGAAGCTTCTTTGGATGTGTCGACCTTCAGGACTTCTTTTTATCCCCACGAACAGGGATAGTTTGAGGATGCTTTCCCTTATCTTCGGATTTAGGTGTTTTTAACCCCAGTAGTTCCAAGTTTGGAATGTCGTTTTCAGCAGCATCAGCGACTCCAATGAAAGCGGGCCATGTATCATACTTATGTATACCCAGACAAAACTTCACTGTAGGAAGGAAGTTATGTCGACAAGTATCCATAAGTTCTGAATCTGGTATACCGAAGGGCATCTTCAGTGCTAGCCGCCTGAAGCGTTTGATGAAGGTGATGACAGACTCAGTCCTCCTTTGCTTGGTCTCGTTGAGGGTGGACATACTAACATGCATGCCGCTCTCGTAAAACCTGTTAAGGAACAATCTCTCCAAGTCTTTGAATGAATTGATACATCCGTCAGGCAGACTGTAAAACCATTCGAAAGCTACCCCCTGTAAGGTGCTAATAAACAGCTTCGACAAGAACGGATCATCTCTGGGCAAGTGCAGAGTCTACGTATTGAAGTACGTCATGTGCTGATGAGGAGAAGTCAACCCGTCAAATGAATTCAGCATCAGCGGCTTGTAGTTAGGAGGGCAAGTAGCGTTCTCCTACTCAGGGGGATACGGTTGAGATATCCCCATCTTCTGAAGCTCGTCTTTGTGTGAGATGGTATCGAGATGAGTGACCAGGGAATCAATTGCATCCTATTGATTGAGCAGGTGTTAGGAAACGGTTGTTGAACGGTTGTCAAGCATTGTTGGTGAAGCACCACCCCCAATATTTATAAGATTTGGAGGAGGTGCAATGGAATGATACTCCTTTTGCAGTGAAGGAGGGTTATTGCTATGAGTCGGACTAGCGTAGGCTGAGACATTTTCTTAAGGTAGAGGAACAGCCCCAGCAGCTTGAACCGCCATAATACTGGTAAGCATATCGGTGATCTTGGCGAATGCTGTTTCAAGACCCTCTAGACGTTTGCTAGTCTAATCACTGGCTTCTTCTGGTCTTTCTTCGTCCTCCATGTATGTAGAAAACATGCAAGGAAGAACAGAGGAAATAGTATAACAGGTGCCGATACTATCTGTCTCTGAGTGGACCAGTCCTTCATCTTCAGGTAGAGGGGGCAGATATCGCCATCAGATTCAGAGGGATCATCATCCTCGGGAAGACTACCCCAGTGTGAGGGTCATCCGCTTCAGACTCTGAGGAAATACTACCCCCAGCTTGGGATTCTTCGTCGTCCGTACGGAACCTTTCCTTTGACCGAGTACCCATATAAACTCCTTCAGATGTGACAGCCTGCTGGCCATCTGTTGGTAGACTTCTTCTTCTTCTCGCAGAACTGAAAGAGAAAGTTGGGTTCGTAGTCCACCGTCTTTGATTGGGGCTTCCGTAAGGGGGACCCCATGAAGCCAGGTTGGATGAAACACACAGTGGCGTCTCATCGTCAGAGAAGTGCAGCCGTCGAAACACGGATTTTCTCTGAGGCACTCTTGTTGCTTTGGAGCAACAACAGCTGATAACAATACTGGTGCACGGATGTGCACTATGAATTGTTATGTCCTCCCTCGCTTTACGCTTATGATTTATCATGTCGCGCAAGTCAGCGAAAGGGAGTTTTTCCTTACAACCCATGTTGCATGCATCGCCGAGCTTTGCATACGGATTCGTAAGGAAAGTAGGCACATCCAGACTTAGATCACGTACAGGGACAACCACCACACCTAAGTTCTGTGATGTCCTTGAAGACAGCCCCGTTCTATACGCGTCGGGGCCCACCTTTTTGTTGTGGGCACATAGACCTTGGAGACTGTCCTTGGGCGCTTGCTCTTTGACAGCATATCTGAGCCTCCTTGATGTAGGCGCATAGTATGGATCCAGAGAGCCTGGGCGCATAGCCTTGGGCGTATGGCTTTGGATGCCCAGCCTGCTGAAGACAGAAGTGTTCTGGTTGGGGTTATGTGTCCAAACACTCCCTTGGGTGCACGCATGGTAGAGCAGCGCTGTTTTCTCCCAGTTTTGCCTCCTTCGTTTGTGAGCCTCGCCGAGTTTGGCCAGAGTGTCGTACACCCTGATTCTTGGCATCGTAGTGTTTTCCTTTGCCAAGTCTCGGGTGTTGAATACCCTGTTGTTGGTTGTGCAGGGAAGAAGTCATTGGGCTAGTAGAGCCCGGAATGGTGTAAGCCTTCTCCATTTGGGGAACTTCTGTGGTAGAGTCATGCGCCCATGTGACAGAGTCCTCCAGTTGCATATCTGCTATGACACTAGCAGGATATGCACAGCGAGCCTTCGAAAGCCAAGTCTTGCGAGACTTGTTTGGCTTCGCTGATTTTGAGGGAGTAGAGCCATCCCTCGAGAGCATCTTTTCGAACGCCTGTTGATCGAACTTTATGATCAGCATCTTCTGAGTGCTCTCCACTTTGTCGGTATCGGATTGCATCACCACCTTCTCGTCAGAGAAAAAGGTAGTCCCCAGTAGAGTCGTCATTTTTGTGGACACACACAAAAAAAGAAGAAGAAAATGTTGTCTTTTTTTTATTGGCGCAAGGCGCCACAAATCGAGTACGCCTGAGAGATCCTGCGCTGAGGATCCCCTAGTACAAAAAAGAATTCTGGGGAATGGGACGATGGAGATCGAGAGGCAGTTGCTCCTTTACTCCGTTGACACTCCGATTACAAAAGTGGGATAAAACCAAAGAAAATTGCTAACTGTCAGCTCACTGGCAAGAAGTACAGCAATTTGGCTCTTAAAAATGTTCTCCGTTCTGTGTTTTTGAAGAGGGATGAGGGCCCGCTTTATAGTCGTTCTTGAGCTGGAATGATGTTATACGCGCACATGAGGAAACATGCTAGTTTTTATGTGGGCACATAGTCCTGTATTGGGCGTATAGGATGTAGGTGCATACAGGCTGCGAGATCGTGGGTTGGTCGTGGTGTTGACGTGGCCACATGCTTCGGTGCATGACTGCTCGTGGAGACTGACGTGGCTGTGTGCTTCAGTACACGTTTTGATCATAGCTTTGATTGAGTCAGGCTTGGGCGCATAGCCATGTCTCAGGCTATGCACCCTCCATTTGGAGGAGCTAGTCTTGGGTGCATGAAACTTCACTGGCTGGGCGCATAGAGCTTTATTGACTGGGCGCATAGAGCTTCACTGACTGGGTGCATGGAGCTTCACTGGCTTGGGCGTATGGAGCTTCACTGGCTTGGGGCTCATGGGGCTTCATTTGCTGAAAATTTTTCATGCTCCTACATAGAGTTGTATTTTAGGAGAATTACAAGAGTTCTTCTTCCAAAATTCAACTCTATATGTTATTGCTTTCAATCTCTCTTTTCCTGATGGAGGAAGCATGTATGTTACTGTAACTGGCCAATCACTCTCGTAAACATCAATATTTAGGAGATATTTTACGCTCTCGTGACTCTCTTGCAATGGTATTCTAGCTCGAGAAGAGAGAAATCCAAGTACAGTTGTTACTAAACCTTCTACAATACTAATCCGATACGGTCGATACTAATCCGACACGGTCGATAACTATCGGATATGGCCAATACCGAATCGATAAGGCCAACATGAATCCTAGCTATACGGCCGATACATGTACATATCGGATAGGACGATACCAATTTACTAAGGCCAATACCAATCTGATACGACCTATACCAAACCGATAGACCGATACTAATCTGATACGGTTGATACTAAGTACATCCGGCCAATACCAGCGGATCCACCAGTTACAGCACGGTGGGCCCCGGAGTACCCCCGGACTTAGTTACATCCGGTTATTGGTGAGTACATGATTACATAGTAATTATATTTGTCTTACGATACAGATTTTCACATCCAATCTGCGATGGATCGTTACTTCTTTGATCGTACATAGATGTACAAATGACAACACGAGAGCACAATAGGTGTGAGTGATGATTTTTAGGCAGGCGTGGAAGTGTTTCTTAAGTATGCCATGACCAAAGCTCAGTACATGGACGGTAACAAAATCAAGTGTCCATGTGGTAACTAACGCAATAGACGTTACGAAGAAGGGGTGACTGTGAGAGATCATTTGACCCGTAAGGGTTTCGTACGTGATTACTGCATGTGGTCATCGTAAGGTAAACTATATGCAGAAAGACAGGTTGTGAATGCTGCTACTTATGCATTTGATGAAAATGCTGCAACAAATTTTGTCATGGATGACGGATGCTCTGTTGATTATGGAGACCTGCAGTATCGTGTACGAGATATGGTGTACGAAGCGGCAGGGCCTAATTTTGATCCGAAGGATCCTAATCCCGAGGCGAAGGAGTTCTATGATATGTTTCAGGATACAGATACTCCTCTACATCCTGATTGTAAGACTCATTCCGTACAGTCAGTGACGATGAGGTTGTTGAACATAAAGTCTGATTTTAACTTGCCACAAGCTTGCTATGATCGAATTACACAACTAGCGACGGAGATCTTACCGAATGAATCAAAAGAGCTTCCAAAAAATTTCTACAAGTCAAAGATGATGGTCCGACAACTGGGACTGGGGTACGAGAAGATAGATTGTTGTCGCAACGGATGCATGTTGTACTACAAAGAGAAGGAGAACATAGAAAGTTGCAGCTTCTGTAATGCGGATCGTTACAAGCCAGTAAAGGGAAAAGGAAAGTCAATTAGAAAATGACGTCCTTACAAGTATATGCATTACTTGTCGATCACGAAGCGCTTGCAGAGGATGTATATGTCTCTGAATACAGCTGAACACATGATATGGCACAACCAAGAACGCACAAAGGACGATAGAGAATTGTCACATCCTTCGGACAGAGAGACGTGGAAATATTTTGATTTGTGTCATCCAGATTTTGCTGCAGAGCCTAGAAATGTACGTCTGGCGCTATGTTTTGATGGCTACGCCCCTTTCGGGCAGTCGAGATCTTACTTCTGCTGGACGAACATTCCTACCCCTTACAATCTGCTACCATAGATGTGTATGAAGATTCCTTATATCTTCTTGACAGTTATCATACCGGGTCCCAAAAATTCAACGAAAAACATCGATATATATTTACAGCCGTTGGTGGATGAGCTGAAACAGCTATGGAAGATCGACGTCACGACCTATAATATTTCCAGGAAACCGAACTTTCAGATGAGAGCTTCACTGATGTGGACAATAAATGATTTTCTAGGATACGGTATGCTGTCGGGATGGAGTACTCACGGCACCATGTCTTGTCCGATATGCATGGAAAATAGTAAGGCATTTTGCCTTAAGCATGGAGGAAAAACTTCTTTCTTTGACTATCACCGTCAATTTCTGCCCGCGAGTCATCCATGGAGAAAGAACAAGGATGCGTTCAGAGCTGGAAAACAAGAATTTTCTCATCTGCCACCCAGATTGTCGGGATACGATATTCATGGTAGTGGTGGTGGTGGTGGTCGTGGTGGTGGTCGTGGTCGCCTTCAGCCTTCTCGGGAGGCGACCCCATCTAACGATCCCGACCCGGAGAGTACCCCGGGCACAGACTCATCCCGCCGCCGATCTACCACGGGGCTATCGACACCTTCGTCGAGGGCGTCTCCATCCGCTAGCGGATCCGTTCTGCCAGCGTATCCACCAGCGGTACCACCAGTTACTGCACAGTGGGCCCCGAAATACCCCTGGATTCAGTTACACCCGATTACTGGCGAGTACATGCATGGAGCTGCGGATCCTCCGACGCCACCAAAGAGGCCGCTGGACGAGTTTCGACGAGCGCTATGGCCCACGAGTGAAGCGTAAGTAAATTTAAGTTAATTTAATAAATTTGTTTCATTTATTCAAGTTAATTATCCAGTCGTTGCTTCTTTGTAGGTTTTTTTCGTGGGATGCTGCCACGATTCTAGGGCAGATTATCCGGGCTAACAACCATGGCCCTTACCTCAATTTTTCTGAGGTGCCCCTAGACTTACAGTACCGCTGGCTCAACGAGATCAGGGTATATATATATATATATATATATATATATATATATGGCAGATTATCCGGGCTAACTACCATGGCCCCTACCTCAATTTTTCTGAGGTGCCCCTAGACTTGTAGTACCGCTGGCTCGACGAGATGAGGGTGTATATATATATATATATATATATATATATATATATATATATATATATATATATATATATATATATATTATATATATATATATATATATATATATATATATATATCTTGTGATTAATTATTAATTACTCTTTAATCAATTTTTTTAATATCGTTATAATTGTATTTGTACGTCAGAGGGCCTTCTGGTGGCCCCCCCATCGCGATGAGGCGATCTGCAGGACCTATAGAAGCACCGCCGGGAATAAGATCTGGGATGCGGTTTATGACCTTCGAACGGCGCATTCGAAGAAGGAGTGGATCGGACAGGACTACTATGAGCAGCTCTTGGAGAAGATGGATGCTCATGCCTTCAAGCAAAAATTAAAAAAAATAAAAGCGAACCGACGGGCCGCGGGGCTACATACGGGGGGGATCAAAGCCCCACACAGCGATGCTTGCAGAATTGGTGAGATACCGCAAATTCATTCCATTATCTAATTCGGTACTAATAATATACTTAATTAATTAAATTCTACGAATATTTCGTATGCAGACCCAACGGGCGTTGAAGGAGGGAAGATGCTGACTCGGTCACCATGCACGATGTATTCCAGCATACCGACAAGTGGCAGAAGGACGGGAGCTTCGTCGACGAGAGGGCCAAGGTGTCACGACCCGCACCCGCTTTTCGGACGCGAGTCCGTGAGCAAGCCCAGCTACGTATCGAACGGACTCCAGCCCGACTCGAATACGTATAAGCTGTTAAGGTCATGGCAAACAAATCTATATCTCAATCCAAAATAAGAAGAATAAACATGAATGAACACTATGGGTCGTGGTCTGCAGCCCACTAGCATATATGTCTGATAAGACTCTAAAGGAAATAACAAGAGTCTAAAACAAAATCAAAAAACAGGATATCTCATGATAAGGTATGAAAGCACAAGCGGATAATAAACACAATAACGATACCTGAATCCCGCAAGAAACCGCAAATCCTCTGCCATCCAGAACTACTAGCTAACTCCATACAATCGCTAAACCTGAGAAGATCATCAGGTCCTCAGAGGACATAGCAAGATACATAATATACATGCCTATCTAACAGTTTTATCATGCGAGAAAAAATAAACAAGAAAGAACAAGAACAAGACAAATGACTACGAACACAAACTCGAACACGAACACACGAATACTAGATCAACTACGTATAAATGAACTGCCGGATGAACGATAATCACGAGATCAATGGAAGAAACCAAACCCTCGTCCCGAGTGTGGACTCACGGGTTTGAACTAAGCGCTAACCCTCGTCCCGAGTGTGGACTCTCTGGCTAGCTCACGGCAAGACACCCTCGTCCCGTGTGTGGACTCTCTGGTGTAAATGGTCAACCCTCGTCCCGTGTGTGGACTCTCTGGTGCCATTTGATCACGACAAACACCCTCGTCCCGTGTGTGGACTCTCTGGTGCACCAAACAACCCTCGTCCCGAATGTGGACTCTCTGGTTGTGTACAACGATAATCAAGGCTATGGCAGTTCACTACATGCAACCGTTCTATGACATGACTCAAGCAAGGTACTGACGAGAACTCCAAATGTGAAATACAAGGCCAAAACATGAACATGGCTATAAACAATAAAAATAACTCCACAGAAAATAACACGAAAAGCACATATCCATAAACAATCAAATGACTGAAAAACGACAGAAAATGCATGTAAATAAAACTGTAGAGGAAGGCAAGGTATACTTGCCTGTCACTGGAAGCCGAGTTTGAAAGTCTGGCACGAAAATCGAGTTCAAGTAATCCAATGAACCTATAGAAAAATTTAGGAATTAATTAATTACTGGCTACTAGGCTTATTGTAACCATACTCATAATCAAATAAGGAGGAGTAATTGATACTATGATTATCCCCTACCAAGGGGTAGTAGGCCCTAGTCATTAAGGATTGCTAATATTATGGTTGATAGCCACAAAATTATATTTAAGTTGAGGACTCAATTACATTAAAGTGATGGCAAAAAGTACTGGGATTGTTTAGCAATAAGTATTAAGGTTTGATTCAGCAAAAGTTATATTAGGCTAACTAACTCAACCCACATTTAGTTCTTCCAAAGATGAAAGAACTAATTAACAAAACACCACAATAAGAAAATCTCCCAACTCATGGCTTCAACCCTAACCCTCTCCTAAACAAACACATGCAACCAACAAAGTGGATGTTGCTCACTTTTGTAGGTATATGGAAAACCCTTCTGAACTAACCTTCTGTTGGCATTGCCAAAGAAGAATACCCAAAAAGAAACAACTTCACATAACATCCCATAAAGCCTAAGCCTAGATTTGAACCTAGGACCTCCACTCACTAACCCCCTTTATACAACCAACTAAGCTAAGGCTCACATGTGTAAGATAATGGTAGCACTAGATTTTCTCCCTGCTGCCTCCTATAGGTAATTCTGTGAGAGAAAACACCAAAAAAACCACAAAAAATCCTATCTACGCAATGCATGATTCGAACCCAAGCCCTCTACTTCTACCATCCGAATCTCAACCAAGTGAGCTAAGGCACATCTCTGTTAAGACATGGCTCTTAACTTCTATATATCCTAAAACCACCCTTCCTCTAATTAATCAACCTACTGTTGTTCACGTATGTAGTATCAACACATAATCACACAACATTAGAATCCTCCCTTCCATATGACCCCAGCATTATTTGACTTGACACTCCAAACTCCCTATAACCCCACAACCTTCTCCCCCTATAATTCGTACTCATATAACATAGGTCCAGGATGCTTCTCCCTGCACCCTCTATTTCTTCTCAACTAACACACAAAACTCTCCATTTCTTGATCTCTACTACTGCTACTATATGAATTTGAATGTTCGGTTTCCCCGAGAGGATGAACAATAGAGCTTCCTTTTGTTGGCATTTTGCCGTCTTTACACTAGTTATACTAACACATAAAGACTTGCTCTATACCTACGACTCATATCTGCTAAATAATGCAATAAAAGGATAAGATTAGAGAAGGAGTGAGAGGGATACCCAAGGGAGATGGTTGATGGAGACGAAGGATATCCCGCTCAACGGTGGTATACAAGCTGTCACGCTCCTACGAAGCTTTGGAAGAGACGAGAAGCTGTCTGCGACAGAAAGTCTACCGCAGTCGTCGGGAAGGGTCGTATGCAACGATGCCTCTGCAGAAAGGGTCGAACGGCTGCTAGGATGCGCAGCATCCGGTTGGCGACCACTCGCTGGTGGCGACGACGGCGAGAAGGGAAGACTTTCCATCGGCTCTGTTCGTCGCGACGGCGTCAAGAACACTCTGAAAAGGGAGGAAGAGTCGGCTGCTTCCATCATATATATATATAGGGTTTGCTTTGGTCAGAAGGAGATAAGAGGAATTGGATTTGAATTTCTATATGTTTATCTAAAGGATTTTTTTTTTGAATGGATTTGAATTCATCTATTTAGAACAGGAGTTAGAGGTCGGCTATGAATTCCTATTCAAAACAGAAGTGGAGTCTATAATCAAAACAGTTGAGATTTGAATCTCAACTTTCCATTCAAACCCTCTAACAAATCAGATTTGCATATTCCCTCTTCTTCTAATACTAAGTTTATAATTCATAATTACATATCCTTATAAATAATTTCTAGATATAAAACATATTAATTTAAATTATCTACAAAATCCTAACTTATTGGTCCAATAAATAATAATAATAATAATAATTAAAAAAAATCAGGGCGGGGGTTTACACAAGGAGACGGATATAAGAACTTACATTTATGAGACTTATGTTAGAATTATAAGTATTCAAACTATAACTGAGGTAAACTTAGGATTCGGACTATAACTTCGGTAAACTTAGGATTCAGACTATAACTTAGATAAACTTATAGTATAAACACATTCATTTGATAGACTGCGTATCGTGAGGCCCTTAGTCGGGTTCAGCCATCTGCTGCCGAGGATGTCAGCAAAACGACGTCCGTCGGGATGCCCTCTTCTATGGTCGCTCGCTACGATGACATGTTCGTAGATACCGTCGGCGGCTTTAAGAAAGGGCGCCTGTACGGAGTCGGCTCCCTGGAGCCGTTGCATGCGGCGATTTCGAGATTTCCACCTCCCCCTTCTCCTTCCGTGAACCCGGCAGACGATGATGTGAGGTCCCAGCTTGCGCATCTGAACGAGGCGGTGTCGGACTTACGGGCGCAGTTGTCCACGTACTTTTCGCGTCCTTCTATTGCTTTCAGTCCGTCTGCTTCCGGTCCGTCTATTGGTGCTGCCGGTCCTTCTTCCGTCGGGCGTCTCTCTTTTGACCCTACTGCCCCTATCGTACCGCCTTCTGCTGTGACGGCCCTTTTCGACCTGATGTCGTCAGAGTAGCTACGCCAACTTCTAGACCATGTCTTAGAGGGATTGCCGCCATACCTGGTAGAAGTGTACATGCGTCGGGCGCAGCAGGTAGTACCAGCACCATCAGATGATCCAACTCCTCCTCCTCATTAATGTTTGTATTCGAATATTTTGAAAACTGTTTAAATATTGAATATTTGTGTGTTTTGTGCTGACAATTTGAAATATTTGATAATGTTGACTGTTTTAAATGATTGGCGTATTATTTATGTTGGTTTGTGTTGGTGGATGTTTGGGAATTATCTATTTTATTTATGTTGGTGGATGTTTGGGATTGTATATTAGATAATGTTGAATGTTTGGATAATTTGTGTTATTTATGTTGGTAGATGTTGTGTGAACAGAGAATGCTCTGTTTTATGCAAAAAAATTCAAAAAATTCCCAGTTAGCGACGGAGTCATGACTACCAACCGACGGAATATTCGTCGCTAACTGGAACTATTCCAAGTTAGCGACGGATGGCGACTACTCATCGACGGAAGATCCGTCGGCAAGGTTCTGGAAATATGAAAAATCACAGAAACGGATCGACGGATATTCCGTCGGTAGGCCGTCGCTAGTAGTCGGTAAAAGTTTGGTGACGGATAATCTGTCACCAAATCCGTGACTAGTCGACGACGGATTAGCGACTAAAATCGACGGAGTAGCGACAGAATATCCGTCACCACGGTTTTGGAAATATGAAAGATTCACAGAACCGGGTCGACGGATGTATCGCCGCTATTCCGTCGCTAGGCCGTCGAACAGTAGCGACTACAAGCGACGAGTTAGCGACGGAGATTGCATATCAGACACTCTCTGATACGCATTTACCGACCATTTAGCGACGGATTAGCGACGGATATTACGTATCAGACACTCTCTGATACACAATTGCCGACCATTTAGCGACGGATACGACCGTCGCTAAGGCGATGTATCATTAACTTTCTGATACATGCTTTGACGGAAATCTGTTGGCCATTCGTCGCGAGATGTACGAGTATGGTTGACGAAAATTCGTCGTGAAATCGTCGCTGGGCGACAACTTGGCGACGGATTATTTTTAGCGACGAGGCTTTTTCCGACGGTTGTTTTTTACCAAAATCCGTTGGCCATCCGTCGGTATTACCATTTACCGACGGCTGGGCGACGGATAGAGCCGTCGCTAAAGCGATAAATTTTGGTAGTAGAAGTGGAGGCACTTCCAGCTTGTGAATCCGGCTTGGAAGGTAAAATGACCAAGATTCCTTTTAAGGAAAAGAGATGTGGGGCCAAAGATGTGTTGGAATTGGTTCATTCTGATTTGTGTGGCCCATGACTATCCAGGCTAGATGTGGCTTTGAATATTTTTTCATAATCATTGACGATTATTTATGGTATGGTGCATTTACTTGATGCACCGTAAGTCTGAGTGCTTTGAGAAGTTCAAAGAGTACAAGGCTAAAACGAAGAAACGTCATGGAAAATGTATCAAGTCATTGCGTTCAGATTGTGGTGGTGAGTACCTTTTTGGAGAGTTTAGGGATTACTTATTAGAGGCTGGGATTACGTCCCAATTGATTGCACCTGGAACACCCCAACAGAATGGTGTAGCAGAAACAAAGAATAGGACTCTTATGGAGATGGTTAGATCAATGATGTGTTATTCAAATTTACCATATTCGTTTTGGGGGATATGCCATAAAAACTTCAGCTTATATTATGAACTTGGTACCTTCTAAGTAAGTGCCTATAACTCCCATAGAGCTTTGGACTGGATGAAAGCCCAATCTGAACATATTCGGATTTAGGGTAGTCCAACACATGCGCTGAATGGAAAAGCAGATAAGTTGGAATCTCGTACAAAAGTACGCTTGTTTGTAGGCTATCAAAGAGAAATAAAAAGATGTTTATTTTATAGTCCTAAGGATCAGAAGGTCATCGTTTGCACCAATGCCCGATTCTTAGAGGAAGATTATGTGATGAACCATAAATCCATGAGTAGAGTTATTCTAAATGAATTGAGGGGAGAGACACCTAATACTTCAATACCAATAGTCTAACATGAGGAACCACAAGTAATCGCACAACGTGTCATAAATGTTACACCATAACCTACACTGCTTCGTCATAGTAGGAGGATTGTGATACAACCTGACAGATTTATGCTCTTGGAAGAGTCATTAGACTTCGTCCCTGAGGAACAAGATTATGATCCTTGCACCTATAATGAAGCACTCCAAGATAAAGATGCAAAATCTTTGCAAAAAGCAATGATATCTGAAATAGAATCAATGGATTCTAATAAAGTCTGAGAGCTTGTAAAACCACCCACTGGTGTGAAAGCCATTAGATGCAAGTGAGTCTATAAGAGAAAAAGAGGAGCAGACGGTAAGGTTGAAACCTTTAAAGCACGGCTTGTTGCAAAAGTTTTTACTCAGAAAGAGGGTATTGATTATGATGAAACCTTTTTGCCAGTAGCGATGCATAAGTCTATTCGAATTCTTTTATCTATTGCAGCTCATCTAGATTATGAATTTGGGAAATGGATATCAAAATAGCTTTCCTTAATATAAGTCATAAACAAAACATCTATATGAAGCAACCAAACGGGTTCATTGAAAAGGCCAAGAGTATCTTGTTTGTAAGATCATGACATGCCCCAGTCCTAAAATATATAGTGCTAGGATACGTAAACAAGCCACTTGCGTATCAAGTGGACTCTAGCCTATCTCAAATACGTATAAGTTGTCTACATCAGGTAGTTATAACTTTATATCACTATAAACCTCACTCCAAAGAAAGTAAATCTCAAAGACCAAGTGCACTAACGTTGGTTAGGCATTAACACGCCGAATCATACAAGCAAACAAGGATAGACAATATATAATAAAGTGAACATGACTCTATTATAATTATCTGAACAAGCTCATGACAAAGAATAAAGCTTGTAAAACTAGGCTATATTAGCAAAATAAAGTAATAAAAATGAATATAATGGCAGATTAATATAATAAAGATATCAACCAAATATAAACCTGAATTCCAGGAGAAACAATCCCCAACTACCCTTCTATTCTAGCAGCTCGGCAAAACATGGAGAGATCACCACGACCTCAGGAAACATAGCAAAATACATAATATACATGTCTATTTAACAATAAATAACATGAATAAATAACCAAGAAGGAAACACGATAATTAGACAACAAACTAAACATGTATACAAGAATAACTATGCATAAATAAACTGCTGGAAGGAGACAAATACAAATGCCAAGTTCCTATGCAAACGAATAGTCAAACCCTTGTCCCTAGCGTGGACTCACGAGTTTGTGCAAATAGCTAATGTCACACCCAGAACCAGAATATTGCCAAGTAGGGACGGACCAGGCCAGCTACGTATACCAAAGTACTCCAATACTCTGAAATAACGTATAAGTTGTATAGATGGGGGTTACTGCTACAAGCCAACAGTCAATCTTAAGTCCAATAATCCTAGATATCTCAATCACAGGTAAGAAAGTAAAGTACAAGACTATGAACATCAGGCATATAAGACAGTAAGGCATCCCAAACAACAATATATAGATAATCATGAAGCTAGTAATATAAAATGAAGAACAAGCAAGATTAAGTCATACATGATTTCTCTAGCTGCAATCTAGAAAATATACAATCATGTCTAAGCCAATAGGCCAAATGTCAAGTCCAAAACACAAGCTAAACACATGTTCGACGGCTAAACACTGTAAAAGAATATGTACAGAAAAGAGTGGGGAAGAGAAAGAACACCCACTCAAGCATCCTGGTGTTTCGGGTGTGGAAGGTCCAGAAAATCCTCGGGCTCCTCAACTAGATCTGGCAAACAAAATCAGCGGGGTCAGACACCCAATAGCAAGTACCACAAAAGAAACCAAACTATGAACTAAAACCAACAATAACTAACATGACAACAGATAGATACAGAAACAAGTAAATGTGGATCGAGAATTGTATGCTACCAATGTACTTATCTCGAGAATAAAAAGGATAATAAGCAAAACAAAATGGAGCATAAAGTAAACAACATGTGATATAATATAAACTGTGGACATGTAAAGTAAACAGAAGCATATGAACATATAAGATAAACTGGACTCCATCCATCAATCACGGTCAAGCAATGAATACAGCTTGATATATTAGCTAACTAGGGTTATCAGAATTACTAATTACTAACATATACAGTTTAAAAAATCTAATCCAGTTGCATGTCCTGCAGACTACCCAACTTATCCAGGCCAAAAGAATGAAAGTAATGGATACATTGCCCGGACGACAAGTGTATCATAGTTGGAGGAATACATTGCCCGAGAGACAAGCGTATCATATGGACAAGTGCAATACTCGAAGGTGCGCTGGAAGTATCCTCATTATGACAGGTAGCTCTAAACCCATGTACATATATAAGGCCCGGAACAAAAAAGGGTTGCAGGTAACTGTGAAATTCTTCCCTCCCGATGATCTAGATAATATAGCTAGTTGTTAATTCTTAACATTTTTTTTAGGATTCCCGGGATGGCATTCTGCATAATCTATCTTAAACATGATATGTAAGACTGGACAATACAAGAAAGTCCACTATAACAAGCCACAACAGAAAAATATAATAAGCTGGAAGCGAGAGTGCGCTACAACGAGCCACTACAAAATCGGAAGTGCGCCATGATAAGCCACTATTATGTAAAGCTAGACAATACGAAAATCGGGGGTGCACCATGACAGGCCACTATCATGTAAGTAAGAAAAATACATGTAACAAGAGTGCACCATGACGGGCCACTATAAAGAAATATTGGACATAACATAGACTGTAAAGTACAATAAATCCTAAAAGGAAAGGCAATACATAGTATGTATAGGACATAGAACAACATATGAACATAAGCTAGTGTCAAGTGTATATAGAGTATACAATCATTCTCTAACTATACAAGGTCATCTAATCATTTTAAGAATTCATCATAGTTGAAAAAAATATCAAAAATGGACAAAAACGGACAAAATTACCTAAAACAGCGAAATTTGGATTACCGACGAATTTCTGCGGATTATCGACAGATTTTTTGAACTGTCACAGCAAGTTTTATGTGATCCATTTGGATTTTTCGATGAAATTTCATGGATTACCGACAAATTTTTCGAAGTGTCACAAAAACCAAAATCTAGAAACATCAAAACTTGTTTCGGCCATAAAAACTACGTTTTAAATCGAAAACCAACGCTTCAAGTCAAAATTGCATGAAATTAAATTCTCTACAACATAGAACTATTAGTTTTCAAACATTCAAAGATTTGATTAACCAATACCTCAAAATACTCCAAAAATAGGTTCTCGAAAAACCGAAACAAGTTTTGATTTCCACCAAATCAAAATCCATGTGATATAAGCTAGGTGAGGGCCTCATATAACATATATGACAAAGATCAATGATGGTAACACCAGTACCACTCTTGATACGAAGTTTTTTACTAAGTCAATATTGGGTTTTAATAGAAAAAATCAAAACTTAGCTTAAACCAAATTTTGAAACATGTACATAACTAAAATCATGAGAGAAACATATTTAACAAAAGAAGTTTTAGAATAAAATGAGCTATCAATACCAAAGAAAACAAAAATGACAAAAATTAAGGTTCTTCAGTAATTCGGCAAGATGTACTTGCCTAGGTTAAACTCCAAGCCTAAAATTTCATTCCACCACCAAGAGGGGTATGAAACCACACTCTAGGTCTCAAGGCTAAGCTTTCCAAGCTTGAGGAAGAGGAATAAAAGATAAGAGGAATGGAAGAAGAAGAAAAAATGATAGAGAAAGTAAAAGTGTATATATAGAAGATGGAATTAATCGTGACCGTTGGATCACGATCTGCGTCATGATCTAAATCGATCCTAACCATCCAAAGAAAACCAAGTATGCATTGGATAATAGGATGAGTCAACCAATGGACCAATGGATAATATGATGCATCTACACTATTTACGAAAATATCTTAACACTATTAATAAAAATATCGAAAATACTATTCATAAAAATATCGAGAAATAAAAAATATCATAAAGTTAAAAATATCCCCCGGGCTGTATACCGTCGGTACACACCAGTACACCGGCGCTATGTCGGTCAAGGAGAAATCTATAATTTGAAAAAATTTAAAGCATTCTGAAAACCAAGAAAATACGAAATACACTATAAAATATGATCCATATATAAATATCAAAACTGTGAGACGAGTCTCACAACACTCCCCTTTTTTTTAAAAATTTTGTCCTCGAAAATTTCTAAAGGTAAGCAAAAACAGGCAAAAAAACAAGGAAAATATGCTATCATGATTAAGATAGGAAACTCATAAATCATGAAATCCAACTAGAGTAATTTATAAGAAATATAAAAGCAATAAACATACAGAAACAACATCATATATTCCTACAATCATACTTAAACAAAAGGTAGAGCATAGGTACACGAATAAGTATACCTCACGAATCAAACAGATACAGGTAACAATCTCGGATATCATCCTAACGCTCCTAAGTCAATTCGTCCAATGAGTGATGATCCTAGGAAACACGAACTAATCAGATAGTCCGGTTCTTGTGAGAACCTTCTCCCTCCAGTCCAAAATGGACACGGGCCTCTCCTTATACGATAGGTCGGTACCAATGACCATCTCGAAATGATCTAGGATATGGCTCGAATTCGGAACATACTGACGCACCTATGATATGTAAATACGTCATATACCTCGTATAGTGACGGCGAAAGAGCAAGAAGATATGATACATCTCCTACTCGCTCGAGAATATCAAACTACCCAATAAATCTAGGACTAAGATTTTCTCGTATGCTAAACCTGATGACACCATAGGTAGGCAAAATCTGAAAAAATACATGGTCATTGACAGAGAACTCACGATGACATCGATATTGGTCTACCCAATGATGCTGCCGATCCTGAGCCACTCTGAGATGCTCTCTGATCTGCCTGACTACTCTAACTGACTGAGCAATCAACTCTGGACCAAGCATTTGCTTCTCTCCAATGTCATCCCAAGCTAGGGTGACCTACATCTCCTACCATACAAAGCCTCAAAAGGTGCCATCTGAATGCTCGCGTGGAAGCTGTTGTTGTAAGAGAACTCCACCAAATACAAGTTATCCTCCCAAGAACTACTGAAGTCAAGAGATCGAAGCATATCTTCCAAAGTCTGAATCGTATGCTCCGACTGACCATCTGTCTGAGGATGTTATGCTGAACTAAAACTCAAATGAGTACCCAGAATCTACTGAAGACTCTGCCATAAATAAGAAGCAAATCTGGAATTACGATCTGAGACTATGCCAATTGGCACCCCCATGAAATCTGACAACCTGCCTCATGTACAGCTCGACCAACTACTCTGTAAACTGACTAAGTCTGAAAGGTAGAAAGTGGGCAACCTTCATGAGTTGATCCATTATAACATAGATGGCAGCTCCACCAGTCGGGGCTCTAGGAAGACTAGTCACGAAGTCCATAGTAATATAATCATATTTCCACTCTGGAATCGATAAAGGCTAAAGAAGTCCAACCTGTCTCTAATGCTCAGCCTTGACCTGCTGGCAAACTAATCACCGAGAGACAAACCGAGCTATCTTTCTCTTCATACCATTCTACGATAAATGTTGACGAATACTACAGTACATCGTCGTCCCTCCCGGATGAACAGAATACTGAGAATTATGGGCCTCTGAAATAATCTCGTGTCGTATATCTTCACTCGGCACACAAAGACGACTCCCAAACCGGAGTATCCCATCCTCATGGATACATAATTTTGCTCTACGCCCTGCCATACACTCTGTTTTGAGCCACTGAAGCCTGGCATCCCCTGACTGAGCTCCTCTGATCCTCTTCATAATGGTAGACTGAACTTACAAGCCTGCCATCATAGACGCCTCACCAGGTAGCACTACTTTAATGCCCATCTCCTGAAGATCCTCCCGAAGGTGACGCAGCTCCGTTAAGAAATAGACTCCGGGTCTCCTGCTCAAAGCATCTGTAACGACATTTGCCATCCCAAGATGATATTGAAGATCAATATCATAATCCCTTAGTAATTCAACCCACCTCCTCTACCGCATGTTTAGATCCCTCTAGGTGAACATATACCTCAAGCTCTTATGATCAGTAAAAATATTCACGCGATCACCATACAGATAATGCCTTCATAGCTTGAGGGCAAACACAACTGCGGGCAATTCAAGATCGTGCGTCGGATAGATCTTCTCATGGTCCCAAGCTGCCAAACGCATAAGATATCACTCGACAGTGCTGCATAAGGACACAACCAAGTCCCCGGCCTGATGCATCATAATACACCGTGAACCTACCTGGTCCGACGGGTAATGTCAGAATAGGAGCTAAAATTAAACTCTGCTTGAGTTTCTCAAAAGAAACCTGACAGGCATCTGACCATTCGAAGCACACATCCTTATATGTCAGTCGTGTCAAGGGTACAAAGATTCTAGCAAAATTTGCCACTATAGGAACGAATCGTAAAGCACAATACTCTAGAGGGGGTGAATAGAGCAAGCAGCGGAATATTCTAATTTAAAAAATTAGCAGCAAGATCACAAAGAAATATCATAAGTAAATAAATGTAAAAGCAGAGATCAGAAAGCAAATGCAAAGACGGTGATGTATACTGGTTTCCCTCTTGTGAGGACTATTCCAGCCGGAAGAACTCTAGCTTCCAGTTGAATCTACTATTGGAAAGTACCGCAAGTTTTCATACAAAGTCCTTGCAACTTTCTACAAACGTAAGCTTTGATCCGAAGAACTCGACCAACTTTAGTTGTGAAGTGTCTTTCTTCAATCAAGCCTCTGATTACAATCGCTCTGAAGCTTCTAGACCATACCGTACTGGCAAAATCGACTAGAGGATTGTAACTGGCTTGGGATTTGAAAATTAAAGCTTAGAACACTTTGGAAGAGAGCAATAGGCTTTAGAGAGAAGAGATAAAGCGAATGAGTAAGTTGAAATGATCAAAATCCTTCTCGATTTATAGCTTTTCCAAAGGCAGAAGTCTGTCAAAATTTGGGCAGAATTCGGGCAGAACTCTTTGAAAAAATCTCGACAAGATCCGTAACTGTAGAAGGACCAAGTTCAAAAAGCAACATTCACTAACTGAACTCTGGCCGAATACGAGTCGAGTTCTATCAGGGTTTTGTTAGGTTTTTGCAAAAAAAAATAGGATTTTTGAAATTTGTTTTAAGTAGTTAGGAGCTTTTTGTAAATAGAGGACTATTTTTCAAAACATGGAATTGTAGGCCTCAAAAATATAGTCACGCTGAGTTAATACAGCCTATCAAGAAAATGTCTAAAAGACACGCTGAGTTCTATCAAATCATTTCTTCAAAAGTACGCAGAGTTCAAAAATGGTACTCAAAGACAGCTCATCATTTGTCAGATTGTAATTATGACTGACAGCACGACAGTCAATAAACGTCTCCTCGTAAGCCACGTATGCACGGGATTCAAGAGATCTCAGCCGACTATTGCATAATTTTTGAAATCTTCTTCAACAAGATTCGGTCTTCATCAAGTTGGCGTACCAAAAAGGGCTTATCATCATTTAATGTGACTGACAAAGTAATCAATGTCAGAGATTTTGTGTCAGTCGAGGCACGTCGAATCAAGACAGCTGGCCTTCTGACTCAAGTCTGCGTGCATTTTGAACTTCAGTGCTCCTGCCTCAAGTCTGCGTGTATTTTGAAGTTCAGTGCTCCTGCCTCAAGTCTGCGTGCATTTTGAACTTCAGTGTTCCTGCCTCAAGTCTGCGTGCATATTGAACTTCAGTGCTCATGCCTCAAGTTTGCGTGTATTCTGAGCCTTCTGCCTCAAGTTTGTGTGTATTCTGAGCCCTCTGCCTCAAGTTTGCGTATATTTTGAGCCTAAGTATTTCTGCTGTAAGTCAGCGTGGATTTTTCGTCTCAACAGGGATTTCATCCTCAACCAGTTAGCGGAGTATCATCTCAAATTATCAAATTGGAGTATGTGGCAGACATGCCACGGATCTCTCGTATGCGTGCCCCAGTAACTTGTACACGACTCATGCATGATTGCCATGTGTCCAACAGTTATGGGCCACGTCCAGTAACTGCTCATCAACCTTGCGTATGATTGAGTCCTGCGTGATTATCAACTATGCATAGGTTATGAAGACAGTTATCTTTTTAGTTATTTTTGACTCTATAAATAGATTTCTTTTCTCATTCATTGGACAGATATACAGAATATCTAAATTGCTGTCGAATTCTTGAGAGCTTTTCTTCTTCTCATCGTCCAAGGGATAAAGCGATCGTCTTCTAGATCGGATTCCTACAGTTGTATTTTCCCAGAATTAAAATAAATAAAATGAATTTATTTATGGAAAACAAATTGGCGACTCTGCTGGAGAAACCTATCTCCTCTTCTGAGATGGCCACAACTCAATGTGATGCTTCGTCGGTCGGATTGACGAAGAAGGTGATATCGATTCAGTTCAATCAACTCGCCTATGAAGAAATGCAGCGGGCTGAGGGTGGCAAGCACACTTCAGCCTCTATCACCACCGTCAAATCAAAGGGACGATCTATCTACGTCCCTAAGAATCTGTTGGCAACCAAAGATGGTGAAGTTTCTGCCACAGTGTCCATTACTAACACTGGCAAGAACTCCACTGCAGGCACGCATACTCCTGTGTGCTCGAAGACGACAGCATCCAAAAGATACGCTGACAGTGATGGCTCTTTAGCCAAATCTGTTTCCGTAGTCACACAGTCCAAAAGTTACGCTGACAGTACTGGCTCTTTAGCCAAACCTGTTCTAGCGTGCATTTCCAAACCCAAAAATCACGCTAACAGCACCGGTTCTTTAACCAAGCCTGTCTCAGTGTGTATTCCGCACGCATCATCCACCAAGTTATCTCTCCCTGACTCAGCACGCGGACCGAAACCTGGCTTTTTAGCTAAGACTTCATATGCTAACAGTAATGGCTCCTTAGCCAGATTGTCACCAACATATTCTAAGAAGAATAGCTCTTTAGCTATTTCTTCCTCCTTGCCAAGTTCTGCTAGAACTGGGGGTAGTCTTGCTATGGCTCCTCCACAAATGGCTCACAAAGTCCCTTCGAATAGGAACAACTCTTTAGTTGTTTCTTCTGCTCCTGTAGTGTTTACTTAGGAACAGCTTTGGCTGACAATTTTGTTAGTCAAAGAAAAGGAAATAGTCTTTTGACTACTCTTCCTTCTGGACATTCTATGTCTCAAAACTTGAACAAGTCTAAAAAGAAACATTTCTTAATGTCTTCTTCTACGACTTCTTCAAATTGGGCACATAATTTGTCTCTACAAAATGGTTTGTTACCAACTCCTAATCAAGGGGATGGTTCAACTCTTCCTTCTCTGCAAATATCCAGATCAATGGAAGGAAAACTTCAAGTATCAAAGACCAATGTTTTACCTCCAACAGATCTAAGAACGAAACTTAATCAATCCTGTTTGGGAAGCACTTCTGGTGTTAAGAAATCATACCAATCGGGAATGAAAGTAAGAGATCCGGATGCAGAATATGCCAAAAATTATGTTGCTCAGATTAATCACTCTTTGTATAATCAAGAGCCGGCAAAATCCAAGGACAAGAAATACATTCCTAATAAATAAAGATTGTTCTCAAATATACCTCAATCTTCACATACGGATTTACGAGAACATCTTCAACAAAAGAGGAGGAATAATTCTTTGTCAATGGATCATGACCATACTGATCATGATTGTGACTTCCAACCTAGGGTCATAATTCAATGCAGATGTCAAACTAAACGACAGTCTGTCTTTAATCGGATCCAGTATGAACCTATGTCTGATGAAGATGAACCTCTTTTTGCTTCTATCAACAAGACCTCTCGGGATACTGGGGGTAGAACTGATAGTCAAGATGGGGTATATAGAGGCACCAGATCAAGAGTCCTGGCTTCTAATCAAAGAACTTCGATTTCTAAAGACTATTCTGAATTCCTTGGAGAATCCAACTTCCTACCTCTTTCTACTGGGGGTAGTTCTCCTACAACTGATTTTGATACACAAAGTAATAATTCAGAACAAACAGTATCATCAACAATCCCTTGTATAGTCACAACTTATATGGTGGATGGGAATACTGAATTAAACAATGAACCTTCTTCTTCGATGACTCCCCAAGACCAAAGAATTGCTTCTTTGGAACAACAAATGAAGTCTATGGCTGATACTATGAAGTCAATGTATGAACTTATGGGAACCCAGCTACAAAATCAACGGACTGTACCTGACGCCATACCAATTGACACTGGTGTAGATCCAGTGCATGTTCCTCCAGCAGTACAATCCCATATCCCTGGGCAAGCTCAACCAATTCCTAGCCATTCGGGAGCTGGGGATAGCTCTTATAATGCTGTCCCTCCTTCTAACTATTCTCTACAAGCTACAACTCCATAATCTTTCGGAGTCGTTACTGAAGAATTGAGGAATCTCCGAACCCAATTTGAGGCATCCAAACAGAAAGACGGTTTACAAAGGTTAGGTATCAAGCAACCTTACCCAATAGAATGGAAGCAAGTATCACATCCTCCTAAATACAAGCCTCCTACTATCTCATTCTTTGATGGGACCACCTCCCCAAGTCAGTTCATCAATCACTTTGAAGTGATGACTGATCAGTTACAACCGAGCGACGCCCTCCTTACTCGGGTGTTTCTCGGATGTCTCAAGGGAATGGCTTATGAATGGTATAGAAGTCTCCCTGATGGGTGTGTTACCTCATTTGCCGGCTTCAAACAAATGTTTCTTGAACGGTTCTATGAAGGGCTCAATGACATGACTATGTCTGCTCTTATAAGAATCAAACAAAAAATAATAAAAGCACTGAAAGCTTCATTGAAAGATTTAGAAGAGAATCTTTAAAAATACCTCTCGGAACTCCCGATGCCGTCACTATCGACACTTGCAAGTCGAATCTCTTACCAATCATCAGCATGTGGACAGGATCCACTCAATTCCAAGATTAGCCTTCTTTCATTGTCAGTGCCAAAGCTGCCGAAGTCAGTACCGAGACTTTCAAAGGTCTGGGGGTACACATGACTCCTAATGAATCAAGTCAAAATACTAGCAATAGTACGCGACCTAACAATCGTAAAGGAAAAGAGACTCTTGAAGTCAATCTCCAGAGCAAAAATCAAGAGGTAATATCTGCCCAAGCTATCCTAGCTCCAACAAATCAACAACCAAGAGCACCTCGCCCCAAAGAAGAATACTCTTTTGACGACGATGACGTCCTTGGTATCTTTGAATGTCTACTTAAAGGTAATAAAATACAATTACCTGACATCAAGAAACTCGATGAAGCTGGTAAGACAGATCATCCTATATACTGTTCGTACCATAGAATGTTGGGTCACACAGCTCGTACATGTTTTGTACTGAAAGGAAAAATCCAGGAAATGATCAAATCTGGAGCTGTCACTCTCACTCCAAAAGAAAAGACCGTCACCTCCAACGTTGTCTCTATACAATTTGGAGATTTTCCTCCTCAACTCCTTGAAAGTGGGATCGTTCCTATTCCCAAGGCAACTCTGGAAATCATGAATATTCCCCCCCCCCCACAGTCTGAAGGATTAGTACCGATCACTATTGAAACAGAAGAAATCATATGGATTCATCCCGATCTAGTGGCAGATTTTGAATCTCCTCCCCTTCAAAAGACTACTTCCCTAAAATCTAAGAAGGTCGAAAAAACTAAGTCATGTCATATGACTTCTTTCGGATCTACTTCCGACACAGAACTAAAAGATAAAGAAGAAGCACTTGCTGGTGCTACTAGAACAGGGAAACATTATCTAAAGGATTATTCTAAGAGTCCTGAAGATACTCCTGATATCTCTCCAGCTGACAAAGATACTCCTGATGTTCCTCATGAGGAAGAATCATCCACTGCACCTGTTCCTTCAACTACACCAGTTGTACCTATTCCTTCCGAGCCTACAGCACTTGAGAAAGGCAAACAACAAGCTCGCTTCGACAAACCAATCAGGAAGTCCCCTCTCCTTGGACTTCAGAAGCCTTATAACTTTGACATTTTAGCTCAACTCGCTAATACTCCAGCTAGAATGTCCCTCTTTGAACTTCTACGTCTTTCTAAAGAGACTCAGGAGACATTAAGTGAGGCACTTCTTCAGGCTGACTCTTGTCTTGCACAATTAAAGAAACCAGATGAAGAACCTGTTACTTGCTTACATTGCAATAGTATATTGGAGATCATCCCGAATATCACCTTTACACAAGATGACATGTTATTGGAGGATAATTGACATGATCGGCCTCTCTACTACACCGGTTACATCGATACGAAGAAGATAGATCGTATTCTTATTGATCCAGGGTCTGCTTTAAGCATAATGCCAAAGAGTCTGCTGGATGAATTAAAAATCCCTCTTCATAAACTTTTCAAGACAGTTACTACTATATTGGGATTCAATCAAAGCCGAAGCGAGCCGTTGGGAAAGATTCATCTGAAACTTCAAATAGGCGATTTCAGATCCAAAGTCACTTTATATGTGATCGAGATCGTGGGATCTTATAATCTTCTCCTGGAAAGACCCTTCCTTCATGAAAATAATGTGGTGCCTTCTACTCTTCACCGGTGCTTCAAATACATTGACAGCGATGGAAAGGTAAAAAAGGAAGTTGCTGATATAAATCCTTTCTGTGGGGTTGAAGCTTATTTCAGTGATTCCCAGATGTACAAAGAGGAGTATACAAAAATAGTACAAGCTATGGAAAAAGAAGATCCGCAAAGTGAGACCTTAATAATTCCTGTTAAAGGTCGAACTACTCAGCAACAGTCTCCTAAACCCTCTGGAGAAGGCCCCTTCATTATTCCAGTGAGCGGACGTATCTCTCCATTACCTCAATCATCTACCCAAGACACACTGATCATTCCTGTCAGTAGGCGTACTACATTTCCTGCATCTTCACCTATAAAACAGGACACTCTGGTAATCCCTGTTGGTGGGCGAACTACTTTTCCATCTCAAGCTTCAAGGGAGCTCACCTCTTCTGAGCCATTTGTGATCGATCTTAATCGAAACAAAACTCCTTCTCGTTCTTGTTCTCCCCCTTTAGTCATTGATTTGGCTAAGATTTCTAAAGTTCAATCTCCTTCTAATATAAATACTACTACTTTTGAATTTAATGAAATATCTCCGTCTTTGCAGTATATCGATATTTGTAATCATGTTCATAGTTATTTGCATCAGTTAGATGACTTGAAAACAATAATCATAGGAGTTGTACAGACTTTTCATACAGAAGTATCCTTAGAATCAATACAAGATTCATGCTTTCTAGTACCTAGTAAAAAACCAGGAGATATTCCAATATTCTTCTACAAAGGACCAAAAAACCATATGAAGATGATGATAGAAATGATGATTCTGGAAGATTACAGTCGCGTCGTTACAGCCAGCAATCTAAAGATATTATCAAAAATATGGGCTATGACTTCAGAACTGGTCTCAGTAATGGGAAAGGAAGAAGAATGCATGTTCGGATTGCTTCTCTAGAATATGGAAGGACAAAATACGGATTGGGTTATATTGCTCCTACTTCCTTCATCAATATCATCCATGAAGATCCCGAATCTGACGAAGATAAAAGATCTGATTCTTCTAGTTCCTCCTCTTGGGATTCTGATACAAGTATCGGTGACTTCCATCGTAACATTCTGTCTTCCAACATGGTTTCCGTTGACGGACCTGAAGAAAATAACGAAGACGAATTTGAAATCTCATCCGAGTCAGAACAATGGGCCCAAAGGTTAGATAATCAATGGGAGTTTAGATTCGAGCAAAGAGAACCTCCAACTGAAGATAAACTCGTTCAAATAGATGTTGGTGAAGAGGGATCCCCCAAACCAATATTCATTAGTGAAAGTCTTTCAAAAACTGATAAGCAAGACATGATCAAACTTATTCGCGAATACATCGACGTCTTTGCTTGGAGCTATGAAGATATGCCAGGACTTGATCCACAGATTGCAACTCACAAACTCAATATCATGCCAAATGCTAAACCGGTCAAGCAACAACAGCGACGATTCTGTCCAGATATTATGGATGCAATTGAAGTCGAAGTTAATAAACTCATGGCTTCTAGGTTTATCAGAGAGGAACAACACCCTGATTGGGTGGCTAATATAGTTCCTGTCCTTAAAAAGACTGGCAAGATCAGAGTATGCATAGACTATCGTGATCTCAATACGGCATGTCCTAAAGACGAGTTCCCTCTACCAATTACTGATGTTATGATCGATAATACCTGTGGTTTTGAATGGATGTCATTCATGGATGGGTATTCTGGATACAATCAAATTAAAATATTTCCAGATGACGAGAAACACACTTCCTTCAGAACGTCGATCCTTACATACTGTTATACAGTGATGCCATTCGGTCTCAAGAATGCAGGAGCAACCTATCAACGAGCCAAGAGCACTATATTTCGTGAACATTTATGGAAAATAGTCGAATGCTACGTTGATGATATTGTAGTCAAAAGTCGATAAAAAGAGGATCACATCCAAGATTTGAAAACTATATTTGATCTAATGCATCGGCATCAATTAAGGATGAACCCTACTAAGTCCTTCTTAGGCGTCTCTAGTGGCAAATTTCTCGGCTTCGTTATTACCTCGAAAGGTATACACGTAGATCCCGAGAAGATCAAAGCCATCCAAGAGATGCGTCCTCCACGCACCTTAAAAGAGCTACGAGGATTTCAAGGAAGGATCGCTTATATCAGGAGATTCATCTCTAATCTTTCAGGACGCTGCAGACCATTCAATAAACTTTTGAAAAAAGGTGTTTCTTTCGTCTGGACTGACGAATATCAGAAAGCATTTGATGACATAAAACAATATCTGATGAGCCCCCCAGTATTGGTACCTCCTACTTCAGGAATACCGTTCTTTCTATATACCCGAGCAATGAGTCATTCATTGGGTACGCTGCTCGCTCAAAAGAATAAAAATGGTCATGAACAAGCCATTTACTATCTCAGTCGTACCATGACCGGAGCTGAACCTCGATATTCACCGGTCGAAAAAGAATATCTAGCCCTTATGTTCGCTGTCCAAAAGACACGACATTATATCATTGGCCAGACCATTCATGTCATTTCCAGGATCAATCCTATACGAGTCATGATGAAGAAACCAAGTGTTTTAAATTCTCGATTGGCTAACTGGGGAATTTTACTTGCTCAGTATGATATGCACTATATTCCTCAGAAATCGGTCAAAGGACAAGCTTTAGCTGATTTTCTGGCTGCTCATTCAATTCCAAAAAATTCAAAACTCTACAATGAAATCCCAGATGAAGTCTTAGACTCAAACCAAATTGCTGAAGAAGATCCTACTTGGCGTTTATTCTTTGATGGAGCTTCAAGAATAGGTCCTAATGGTGACATTGTCGCTGGGGTTGGAATCGTTCTTGTATCGCCAGAAGGTCTTGCTATCCAAAGAGCTTATTCTCTCGATCAACCATGTTCAAATAACGTAGCTAAGTACAATGCATTGCTTATTGGTCTTCAACTTGCTAAACATCTGAATATTCAACATTTAGAAGCTTATGGAGATTCTAAACTCATCGTCAATCAGATAAGAGGTACTTATGAAGTTCGCCATCAAGATCTGGTTTCTTACCATAGATTGGCCATATCTATGGCTTCTTCATTTGAAGGATTCTTCATCGAACATGTTAGGCGAGCATGTAATACAGAAGCTGATGCTCTTGCTAATCTTGCGGCAGTGTTAGCTATTCCAGTTAGACGTCAGCAAATGATTGTTGTTTACAATCGAGAATTATTTTATCTTGAGAACAATCTAACTCTAGGACTTCTAGTTGATATTGAAGAATCAACATCTCATGATGTCAATACAACAAGAGGATTCGGTATTGATTTAGAGTTCGACAGATTAAATCGTAAATCATCTTCATCTTCATCTGATTCTAGTATGGAATTCATCTTCAGTAATTCAGCTGAGACTCAGAATACTGATAAAGATTGGAGACTTCCTTTCTTAGATTTCGTATTGTATGATATCCTTCCAGATAATTCGAGTGAGGCAGCATCTATCAGACGACGATCACTCAGATTTTATTACAATCATACTACAAAAACCTTATATCGTCGAGCTTATGATGGTTTACTTCTTCGATGTATTGCCGGTGATGAGGCCCAACAAATTATCCGCGAAGCACATGATGGAATTTATGGAGCACATCAGCCTGGACCTAAACTTCAAGACCGTATTCGACGCATGGGTTATTATTGGCCTACTATGGTAAATGATGCTATTTAATATGCCCGTAAGTGTAAAGCTTGTCAAATCCATGCAGATTTTATCCATCAACCTTCAGAATTTCTACACCCGATAGCAGCATCATGGCTCTTCGAAGCTTGGGGCATGGATATTATCGGCCCAATCAATCCGCCGTCATCAAAAGGTCATCGGTTTATTCTCGCAATAACCGATTATTTCTCCAAATGGGCTGAAGCTATTCCTTTATCTGAAGTCAAAACTTCCAACGTCATCAACTTTATCAAGCATCATGTCATCTACAGATTTGGTGATCCCCGACGCATTATTCATGATAATGGACCACAGTTCGTCAGCCAGAGGTTTATCCGATTCTGTGACGATCATCGGATTAACAATTTAGCTTCTGCCGCATATAATCCAGCAACTAACGGATTAGCAGAAGCTTTCAACAAAACCATCATTAAACTCTTAAAGAAGTTTGTTTCTACCAACAAACGTAATTGGAGTGAGAAACTCGGTGAATGTTTGTGGGTTTACCGCACTACAGTTCGTAATGCCACCAAATGTACACATTTCTCTCTGGTGTATGGATGCGAAGCTGTTCTCCCATTAGAGATTCAAATTCCTTCCTTAAGGATAGCAATCACTAATAAACTTACCACTGAGAATAATGATCGTCTTCGACTTCAAGAATTAGAAGCTCTAGATAAAAAGCGGTTATATGCTCAACAGAATATCGAATTCTATCAAGCTAGAATCTCAAGAGCTTTTAACAGGAAAGTCAGAGTTCGAGCATATCAAAAAGGGGAACTTGTTCTTGCAGTCAGGCATCCGATGACTATGACACATATGAGTAAAGGCAAGTTCGATGCAAAATGGGAAGGTCCATTCATTGTGAATAAAGTATTTTCTAATGGGGCATATCAGCTTACCACCATGGATGGTAAAGTTACTATGATGCCCATTAATGGCAAATTCTTGAAGAAATATTATGTGTAATATTTTCATCTGTCGAGATTATTCTCCTATCATCCCTCAACTAGTAAAAAAAAATATAATGCCAAGGTCATTGTTCTCTACAGGAATTATTTCGATATCTTTTATCCCTAGTGGAAATAGATATTCTAATTTGTATCATTTTCTTAGTGAATTTGATATCTAGAAAATCACGTCCATATTACCTCTGAATTTTCTATCTCAGCATCATATTTTCTATTTTATGAAAATGATATCTAGTCTTTTGATTTCCGAGTCCAAATATCATGGAAAATCGAGTTCAAAGATATTTTTATATCTGAATTCTATTTTTTCTAATCAGTATTAAACTAAAATTATCTTTGGTTTAATATCATCTGATAGAATTACAAAGTTCATTTGTATATTCTATTCTATTGAAATATGTCATGTATTATTTACCTCTGAACATATTTTCTATAGATATATCATTATCAAAACAACAAAGTCAAAAATCAGATCAAAGTTCTCATTTTCTTCATTCAAGATCAAAGTGCTGATTACAAGTGAATGCCAAAAAAAAATTCAAAATATGAGAAGCTTGAAAAGTTTATTGAGTAGTAGGAGTTATTAACTCCTGAATACGATCAAGTACAGTGTTCATCTTCTCCTCATGAGTTTTACGGACTCGTTCTGCTGCCTCAACTGCGACTACTTGTTGATCAAAAATAGCAATAGCAAAATGGCGACGGTTAGCTTCTTCTATCTGCTCGGCCTGCATCTGTTCTCGCTCTTGTTGAAGAGTTTGATAGCGTGCAGCTTCGGTTGTACGAGCAGTGATAATCTCAGATTGCTCCTTTTCCATGGATGCAATACGCTCCTGAAGACGAGCCAATTCCTCTTTCAACTTCTGAAGTTCTTCAGCTTTAGATGTTTCATCTTTCTCCAGATGTTCTACTCTCTGACGAGTTGTTAATATTTCTTCATTCTTCTCTATTAACTTCTCAGATGAAGAAGTAAGAAATTCTTCTAAAGCAGCTTGCTGAGCTTGGGCTTCATGTTCCAACTGAGCGATCTCAGCCACAGTCAAAGATTTAATATCTTCCTTCTTGATCTTCCAGTATTTTCGGATAGTTGTCTCCAATTCATCTAGGAGATGTTCAAAGAAGATACATTGAGTCTCACAGCCAGCATGTCGCAGTGCCAGAAGCGGGAAATTAATCACCGTTCGGAGTTCGGAAAAAGGCATAGTTTCATCTTTCATGAATCGCCTGGAGAACGTATCCAGATATGAATAGATAATATCTGAATACATTGCCAGGGTCCTTGCCAATCCCGTTTCAAAACCGGAAGTTGCTGTCATTATTAAGAAAGAAGCCTGGATATTCTCTGTCCTAGGAATAGAAGCATGTGCTTTCGGAGAAGTCGGTAGATACGAATTTCCTTCATCAACATCAGTCTGAACAGGCGGAGCATGAGTCGAGCTCATCGCTGCAGCAGTTCCTACTAGTCAAAGGAAAATAATCAGCATATAAAGAAAAAGAAACAGTAAAAAACAAAATTGAAACAAAACTCTACCTGGTTGAGGTTCATATTCTATGTGCTTAGGAAGTCTCGCATCTTCTCGCAGTCGATCCATAACAGTGTCTGACACCTGCTTTATATGACTACTTCCAGCTTCAGAATTACTGGGTACTGGAGCATTGTCAGGAGATCGAACAGGTTCAGGATTAAGCCCATTCTATTCCCTCTGATCTTGTCTTCATCGTAATGAGTGGAAGTATCAGGGTGCCAATCATCTTCCTCTTCAACTTCTTCTTCTTCCTCAAAATGTTCTTCTTCAGAAATCCTTTTGTCAGATTCATTTCTTTCTTCAGATTCTCCTTGAGCCTCAGCTTCATGATGAGCTGATTCAGAATCTAAGATGTTTTCATCAACTCCTTGAGAGGGATGAATCTCAGGAACAGCAGCAACAGTATTAGTAAGCTCATCTTGAGCTTCAATCTCCATAGACTCAACATTGACTGCAGGAATGTCTAGAGGCTGAGTTTCAACAACAGTTTCTTCTTCCATCGCAGCTTGGGTAGATTCAATCTCTTTTGGAATACTAGTTTGAAGAATGATGTCTTTACAAACATTCTTCAGTAATTCATCAACAGTTAATAGCTCAGACGTTTGCACATCTTCATTATCTCTGGCCGAAGGAATGTTATCTTCAACCTGAGTTTCTTCAACTGGATTAGTTTTCTCTACAGGTTGAAAAGATGAAGCTTCTGGTTGTTCCCTGACTTTTGTCCTGGCTGCTGATTCCTCTTCCGAATCTTCAATTTGATCATCCAACGCCTGAATGACACCCTCTTTCCCGTGCTCAAAGGGGATGTTAATATCCTCTCTCCTTATCTCTGGAGTGGTACCTAACCCAAGATCGAATGTGGGTTTTGATGCTATTCCACTAGTCGTTGGAACAGTCGTTTCCTGAAATCGAGTTGTTTCTACCTCAATTGGTTCAGCGGAAGTTACCGGAATATGAGCGTGATCAGATTCTGTTCTTTCAGTAGAAACTGCTTCTTCGATTTCTGGCAATGTACCTCCGCTCATAACGGTTTCCAGAAGTTCATTACCCTTCAGTTTTCCGACAGTCCTCTTGACGAATTTGGCTCTCGATTTCCTTTTTATTAAAGGAGCATCATCTTCATCCGTCTCTTTATCTTTATCAGCAGCATCATCTTCATCAACTGGGAGACTACCTAGAGATGAAGTGGCAGTTATTGAAATCCCTTTCTTCTTAGAAGTCTGAGATTTAGTGCTCTTTTTAGAGATCGTCTCAGAATTATCACTCTATTTTCTCTTGGAGATGGACACAAATATCGGAGGAAGAACTTCATCAGGAAATATTTGCTTTGTGGATACTTCATATAAAGGCTCGACCTCCGTAGTCTCATCCTCAGGGTCCAGGGTAAATTGTGAAGTGATAATTCTCTTCTTCGACCTCTTTGACGGAGCTGGGTCGTCCTCTGCAACGAAAGTCTTCAAATGGAAATTTGGGATAAAAGTGCTCGATGAAACATAAAAACGGGCATATGTGTAGAGCATTTTTGTTCCCATCTTGGATAAAGGATTCGGCATAGAGAATTCAGCCTTTGTATCTCTAGCTGTGAAATATCTCCATGCCCGAGCACCATCGATAAGTCCTCTACGAGCAGAGAGGCAAGTAGTGGCATTCCCAACATGAAGTTGATCATATCCAAACTGTCGAGCAAATCGACTCGGCAAATATGGTTCTAAATACGTCATTTCCTCATGACGATATACCAAATGAGATGGTCGAATTCGTTACAACCACTGAAAAGCTATATCACTTAGCCTGTGCCCTTTCTCTCCATCTATCATATTTATAGGCATACTCTCATAACCTGGTGGCGGAGGAACACATTGAATTGACCAATATGACGCTCGGTTCAAAATGTTTCTACATTCTGGAAGTGTATGAACTTTCTCCAGCATATTTCTCTAAAAAGAGACTGTTGCTCCCTCCCGCTCCCGGAGGTATCAAACCGTCATGATGAAGAAGAAACCATCCATACAAATAGGTATATGGCATCTCTATTCTCGGGAAAGGATCAGTCATATTCCTTTGATCAGACGTCATGGTGGTTATAAAGTTTCGAAGACCTGCATTCAGCCTGCAAGTCATTGCTGATAACAAATCTATCTTGTAACCGTACATGAGGCGCACTGCTACAAAAATGATGCCTCTATGTATCCTATCCAAAGAGCAAGAGCCAGGAACAATAAATCTTCTTAGCCAGAGGGAGAGGAATCCAGCTAAATGACCTTTCTTCGATAAAGGTTTTCCACTTTGTCTAGCATATGACTTGAAAGTGGTTCCAGCTTTAAATTCATACCAATCTTCATTGATTACAAAATCTTTACAATCATACTTCTCCAGCAGATTGGTAATCTCACTTTCAGAAAGGGGTTTGAAGGAATTGATCTGATACTTCCTCTTTTCATTTATCTTCTTCTCGTCTTTGTCACGATTCATGAACAGATAAGACATCCACTTCTGGATATGGCAGCCGGCTTCATCTTTATTATTTTTATAATAAAGAGTACATGTGCCGAAATGGCACATCATTTCTTCGAATAGATACACCATTTCCGAGTTCTTCTCTGACAGAAAATTCAGCTCCTCTGTTGTAGGTACATATTCTTCATATAGCAATGTGCATGTGGGTAGATGAGAGATGTATTCCATCTCGTGAAGAGCAAAACCCATCTCCCCTTTGGGAGTCATAAAGGTTCCTGTCCGGTGATTATATCTCTCAACTAAGGCCAGGAATAAAAATGGATTGGGTTTGAAGCCGTAAAAAGAATTGACGATTGCGTCATAAAGATTTATCTGCTTCAAATCATTCTCATATTTATCCATAACCCAGTGGACTAGAGTCTTCCACCTCATGTTCTCCTGATTCATCAAGCCTATCATCCTTGGCGTTGAGTCAGTGGGATAAAATGCCTTATCATTCGCCATGAATTCATTTATGAAGATAGGTGTTCTGAATGGGATCAATAGAGTCGAATCTTCTGGTGGCACACATCCCGGTTTTAAACCACGAAATAAAGATACATGATTCTCTGGAGCACTATAAAATCCGTCTTTCTTATAGATAATTTGGCTCGCCTTCGCTTGTTGATTTTCTGTTAGATGCCATGACATTTCTCTTGGGTAACTAGCGTGCATGAATCGCATTATGGATAAACCCCTAGACACTTTCGGCCAGTACATGGCTTTCCTCGTATCTCCTTCAAAATAGAAACAAACTTTCTCCCTGATTCCTTTGGGTTGTGATTTGTGTGCTATGACGTCCCCGAACAGAAAGGCCGATTTCTTATGCAATACCAAATCAAGACTCTGGAGTGGTTCACCATTTATCAGACAGAGCAGAGTTGTGGGGTCTTGATTCTTCAATAAAACCAATCTAGCTTCAGGAGTGTCAAATTGAGGGAACTTTACATGAGACAAGTCATGTTTGAATGAAAAGCTCATATATCCTTCATATTCAGCCTCTTCACTTCGGATGTCCACTACAGAAAATGAAAGAAAAGATCCGATGTGTTTTGTCACGCAGAGTCCAGAAAAATGTACGTCTATGAACCTTATGCGTGCTTAGCAGTGTTCAAAGAAAATTTCATAAGGCACGCATAAATCAGACAGATACGCTGCCAGAATTACGCAAAGTTCAAATAATCACGCATGTGATTAATTCACGCAAAGTCTAGACAGATCAGAATGAAAGTCACGCATCATTGCCAGAATCACACTGAAGTAAAAAATGATAAAAATACGCTGACAGATCAAGACTAATCTATCCAGAGGATGACTTTCAGAAGTCTGCGTAAATAATTCAACATCGACATCTCTGCTAACATATAAAAAATCACGCAGAGTCATGAGAGCCATGCTCATTTGCGTAAAACACAGAGCTTCGTAAACACGAAGATGTGAAGTATAGCCGACCCTAAAAAGGGGGCATACTTTATTAAATATCCTTTGCCCTAAGAAGGGGGGATATATTTCGAAAGTTTAGCATTATTTTTTAAAAAAAATCCTAAAGAGATTTCTATGTGGAGTTTATCTTCTTGAATTCATATCCCCCATCATCAGCATGCTTACGTTGCATGGGGGGATGAGTGGCTTCACGACGAGGAAGTCAGTCGGAGGTGGCACGCGAGGATGTTGCAGGGGCCTTGCCCTTAGCTTGAGCATCGATCTTGGGAGCCATGGTTAAGAAAGAAAAAGGAGAAGACGGGGAAGACGATGAAGAGCTCTGTGGAGTTCTTTCTCTAAAAACGAGTAAAAGAACTAATAGTGGTGTATGGCCTTTTTATAGACTCACAAAGAAGTCCAAACGGCAAAATCCTTAATCATTTGCCTCGATATAGGGTTTTTCACGGGATCCTAAACTGCACAGAATCCCAACAGCCCAATCATTTCGAAAAAAATCTCTCTCTGTATCATTTGAGCGTGACTAAGTTCATTTTTTCGTCTCGATTTCAAAGTATTTCGAAACAATTTATCATTTTTCGAAAACTTTGAAGGGGGTTTTGTAGGCCTCAAAAATATAGTCACGCTGAGTTAATACAGCCTATCAAGAAAATGTCTAAAAGACACGCTGAGTTCTATCAAATCATTTCTTCAAAAGTACGTAGAGTTCAAAAATGGTACTCAAAGACAGCTCATCATTTGTCAGATTGTAATTATGACTGACAGCACGACAGTCAATAAACGTCTCCTCGTAAGCCACGTATGCACGGGATTCAAGAGATCTCAGCCGACTATTGCATGATTTTTGAAATCATCTTCAACAAGATTCGATCTTCATCAAGTTGGCGTACCAAAAAGGGCTTATCATCATTTAATGTGACTGACAAAGTAATCAATGTCAGAGATTTTGTGTCAGTCGAGGCACGTCGAATCAAGACAGCTGGCCTTCTGACTCAAGTCTGCGTGCATTTTGAACTTCAGTGCTCCTTGTAGGCCTTTAAAAAAAATGACAGTCACGCGAGCCATCCAAGCCAAAATAGCTCAAGAAATTCTTGGCTAATTGCATGGGATCGTCTTTGAACTCGAAAACCAGAGGCTCTGGTTCTTTACCCTCAAAAGTGGGATCACCATGGGAACAAAAGCCCAACTTGCGTGCTTCTTCCTCAGCTTTCTCCTTTGGTGTCATGTTGACGTAAGATGAAGATTAAATGAATCCTCTTCCTGTTTATATAAAAGAGCTTGCCGGCGGTTCATATTCCACCATGAATTGGATGCAATCAGTCTCGAAGAACGAAGAGTCATTATGACATTTAATAAGTTCATTTGGATGTTTTCAAAGAACTTTGAAGTCTTTTCGACTTTCGAAAAATTTGAAGTCATCTCAGCGTGACTGATTTCATTTTATCATCTTATTTTCAAAGTATTTCGAAAATTTTGAAGTCTTTTCAATTTTTCGAAAACTTTGAAGGGGGTCTTGTAGGCCTTTAAAAATGACAGTCACGCTGAGTTGATCAGGACAGAGTCAAAAGTCACGCTCAGTTGATCAGGACAATATTTACAAATCACGCTGAGGAGACAACTCATCATTTGTCAGAGAGTAATTATGACTGACAGCATAACAGTCGAAGAATGTCTCTTCGTATGCCACGTATGCACAGAATTCGAGAGATCACAGCCGTCTATTGCGTGATTTTCGAAATCTTCTTCAGCAAGACTCAACCTTCGTTATGTTGGCGTACCAAAAGAGCTTCTTGTCATTTAATGCGACTGACAAAAGAAATCACTGTCAGAGATTTTGTGTCAGTCGAGGCACGCCAAATCAAAACAGCTGGCAGTTCTATCTCAAGTCTGCGTGTATTTGTGAGATCTTCATCTCAAACGTGCGTGGATTCTGAAGTTTTCTTCCTCAAGTCTGCGTGGATTCTGAAGTTTTCTTCACCAAATCTGCGAGGATTCTGAAGCTTCCTGCACCAAGTTTGCGTAGATTTTGAAGCTTTCTACCCCGAGTCTGCGTGGATTTCGTCTTCAACAAGTCTGCGTGGATTTTATCAAATTGGAGTATGTGGCAGCCATGCCACTGATCTCTCGCCTGCGTGTCCTGTACCTTGCATACGACTCATGCATGATCGCCATGTATCCAACAGTTACAGGCCACGTCCAGTAACTGCTTGCAGTCTTGCGTATGTTAAATCTTGCGTGATTTTCAACTAAGCACAGGCTGTGAAGTCAGTTATCCTTACAGTTATTTTTGACTCTATAAATAGAGTTCTTTTTCTCACTCATTGTACAGATACATAGTTATCTACTGTCAAAATTTTGAGAGCTTTTCTTCTTCGCATAGTCCAAGGGATAAAGTGATCGTCTTCTAGATCAAATTCCTACAGTTGTAATTTTCCCAGATACACAATAAATAAACGAATTTATTTATGGAAAACAAATTGGCGACTCTGCTGGGGAAAACCATCTCCTCTTCTGAGATGGCAACAACTCAATGCGACACTTCGTCAATCGGCTCAACGAAGAAGGTGATGACGATCAAATTCGATCAACTTGCCTATGAAGAAATGCAGCGGGCTAAGAGTGGTAAGCCCACTACAGCCTCCATCATCACTGCCAACTCGAAGGGACACTCTGTCTATGTCCCTAAGAATCAGTTGGCAGCCAATGGTGAAGTCTCTGCCACAGTGTCTACTCCTAACACTGGCAAGAACTCTACTGCAAGCACGCACACTCTTGTGCGCTCGAAGATGACAGCAATCAAAGGTCACGCTGACAGTACTGGCTCTTTAGCCAAATCTGTTCCAGTGTGTAATCTCACATCCAAAAATCACGCTGACAGTACTGGCTCTTTAGCCAAATCTGTTCCAGTGTGTGTTTCCAAAATTAAAAGTCACGCTGACAGTACTGGCTCCCTAGCCAAATCTATTCCAGCGTACAATTCTAAAATCAACAATCACGCTAACAGTGCTGGCTCCTTAGCCAAGTCTGTTCCAGCGTGTACTTCCAAAGTCAAAAGTCACGCTAACAGCATTGGTTCTTTAACCAAGCCTGTTTCAGCGTGTATTTCATCTAAGAAGAATAGTTCTTTAGCTATCTCTTCTTCTTTGCCAAGTTCCACTAGAACTAGGGGTGGTCTTCCCCATAAAGTCCCTTCGAAAAGGAATAACTCTTTAGTTGTTTCTTCTGTTCCTGTAGTTTTTACTTCAGGAACAGCTTTGACTGACAATTTTGTTAGTCAAAGAAAAGAAGATGGTCTTTTGACTACTCTTCCTTCTGGACATTCTATGTCTCAAAACTTGAATGAGTCTAAGAAGAAATATTCCTTAGTGTCTTCTTCTATGACTTCTTCGAATTGGGCACAGAATCTGTCCATAAAAGAGGTTTTGTTATCAACTCCTAATCAAGGGGGTGGTTCAACTTTTCCTTCTCTGCAAATATCTAGGTCAATGGAAGGAAAACTCCATGTTTCCAAAACCAATGTGTTACCTCCAACTGATCTAAGAACAAAACTTAACACTTCTGGTGTTAAGAAACCATACCAGTTGGAAACAAGGATAAGAGATCCAGATGCAGAGTATGCAAGAAACTATGTGGCTCATATTAATCATTCTCTATATAATCAAGAGCCATCAAGACCCAAGAACAAGAAATATACTCCTCAATATTCACAAACAGATTTACGAGAATATCTTCAACAGAAGAGAAGAAGTGATTCTGTGTCAAAGGACCATGCTGAATGTGACTTCTATCTAAGAGTCATAATTCAATGCAGATGTCAATCAATGGCTCATGACCATGTTGATCATGAATGTGACTTCCAGCCAAGAGTCACAATACAATGCAGATGTCAAACAAAACGATAATCTATCTTCAATCGGATTCAGTGTGAACCTATGCCTGATGAAGATGGGCCTTTGTTTGCTTCTGTCAACATGACCTCTCGGGATACTGGGGGTAGAGCTGATAGTCCAGATGGAGTATATAGAAACACCAGAGCAAGAGTCTTAGCTTCTAGTCAAAGAAATTTGATCTCTGAAGATGATTCTGAATTTCTGGGAGAATCTAACTTCCCACCTCTTCCTACTGGGGGTAGTTCTCCTATAAATGACTTTGATGCACGAAGCAGTGATTCAGAACAAACAACATCCACCAGTTCATCAATAATCCCTCGTACAGTCACGACGTATATGGTGGATGGGAATACTGAATTGAACAATGAACCTTCCTCTTCGGTGACTCATCAAGATCAAAGGATTGCTTCTTTGGAACAGCAAATGAAGTCTATGGCTGATACTATGAAATCGATGTATAAACTCATGACAGCTCAGATGCAAAATCGACAGACTGTACCAGATGTCATACCAACTGACACTGATATGAGTCCAGTACAAGTTCCTCCAGCAGTACAATCCAATACTCCTGGACCAGCTCAACCAAATCCTAGTCTCTCTGGAGCTGGGGGTAGTGCTTATAATGCTGTTCCTCCTCCCACCTATTCTCTACAAGTTACAACTCTACAATCTTTCGGAGTTGTTAATGAAGAATTGAGGAATCTCAAAACTCAATTCGAAGCATTCAAACAGAAAGATGGTTTACAAAGGTTAGGCATCAAGCAACCTTATCCGATAGAATGGAAGCAAGTATCGTATCCTCCTAAATACAAGCCTCCTACTATCTCATTCTATGATGGAACCACTTCTCCAAGTCAGTTTATTAATCACTTTGAAGTGAGGACTGATCAATTGCAACCAAGCGACGCCCTCCTTACTCGGGTGTTTGTTGGATGTCTCAAGGAAACGGCTTATGAATGGTATAGAAGTCTCCCAGATGGAAGCATTACCTCATTTGCCTGTTTCAAACAGATGTTTCTTGAACGGTTCTATGAAGGGCTCAATGACATGACTATGTCTGCTCTTATTAGAATCAAGCAGAAAAATAATGAAACTACTGAGGATTACATTGAACGGTTTCGAAGAGAAGCTCTGAAGATGCCTCTTGGAACTCCTGATGCTGTCACCATCGACACATGCAAATCAAACTTGTTGCCAATCATCAGCATGTGGACAGGATCTACCCAATTCCAAGATTGGCCTTCTTTCATAGTTAGTGCCAAGGCTGCAGAAATTAGTGCTGAAACCTTCAAAGGTTTAGGAGTGCAGATGACTCCCAAAGAAACAGGTCAAGGTACTAACAATAAAAACAATGTTCGTAAAGGAAAAGAAACTCTTGAAGTTAATCTTCAGAGCAAAGATGCATCAACTGTTCAAACTTCTCCTACCTCTACAACTCAACAACCAAGATCATCTCGCCCCCAAAGAAGAATACTCTTTCGATGATGACGATGTCCTTGGTATCTTTGAATGTCTGCTGAAAGGTAATAAAAAACAATTACCTGAAATCAAGAAACCTGATGAAGCTGGTAAGACAGATCATCCCAATTACTGCCCATATCACAGAATGCTGGGTCACACAATTCGTACATGTTATGTACTGAAAGGAAAGATCCAAGAAATGATTAAATCTGGAGCTATCTCCCTTACTCCAAAAGAGAAGACCGTCACCTCCAACGTCGTCTCTATGTAATTCGGAGATTTCACTCCTCAACTCCTTGAAAGTGGGATCGTTCCTATTCCTAAGGCAACTCTTGAGATAGTGAGTATTCCTCCTCCGCAATCTGAAGGATTAGTGCCAATCACTTTGGAAACAGGAGAAATCATGTGGATTTATCCTGATCTAGTGGCAGATTTTGAATCTCCTCAAAAGACTACTTCTCGAAAGTCCAAGAAGGCTGGAAAGATTAAGTCATGTCATATGACTTCTTTTGGGTCTACCTCTAACACAGAGCCAAAAGAGAAAGAAGAAGCACTTGCTGGTGCTACTCGAACGGGGAAACCTTATCTAAAAGATTATTCCAAGAATCCTGAGGATACTCTTGATATCCCTCCAGCTGATAAAGATGCTCCTAATATTCCTCCTGAAGAAGAATCATCCATTGCACCTGTTCCTTCAACTACACCAGTCGAACCTGCTCCTTCCAAGCCTACAGCTCTTGAGAAAGGCAAACAACAGGCTCGGTTTGATAAGCCAATCAAGAAGTCCCCTCCTCTTGGACTTCAGAAGCCTTATAACTTCGATATTCTAGCTCAACTTGCTAATACTCCAGCTAGAATGTCCCTCTTTGAACTTCTACGTCTTTCCAAAGAGACTCGGGAGACGTTAAGTGAAGCACTTCTACAGGCTGACTCTTGTCTTGCACAATTGAAGAAGCCAGATGCAGAACCTGCCACTTGCTTACATTGTAACAGTGTATTGGAGATTATCCCAAATATCACCTTTACACAAGATGACATGCTACTGAAGGATAATCGACATGATCGGCCTCTCTACTACACCGGTTATATCGATACGATGAAGATAGATCGTATCCTTATTGATCTAGGGTCTGCTATAAGCATCATGCCAAAGAGCCTATTGGATGAACTAAAAATCCCTCTTCACAAACTCTCCAAGACGGTTACTACTATCCTGGGATTCAATCAAAGCCGAAGCGAGCCTTTGGGAAAGATTCATCTGAAGCTTCAGATAGGCGATTTCAGATCCAAAGTCACTTTCTATGTGATTGAGATCGTGGGATCCTATAATCTTCTTCTTGGGAGGCCCTTTCTTCATGAAAATAATGTGGTGCCTTCTACTCTTCATCAGTATTTTAAGTACATTGATAGCAATGGAAGAGTACAAAAAGAAGTTGCTGATATAAATCCCTTCCATGGGGTTGAAGCTTATTTCAATGATTCCCGAATATACAAAGAAGAGTATACAAGGGTCATACAAGCTATGGAGAAAGAGGATGCACAAAGTGAGACTTTAATAATCCCTGTTAAAGGTCGAACTACTCAGCAACAATCTTCCAAACCCTCTGGAGAAGGTTCTTTCATCATTCCAGTGAATGGACGGATCTCTCCGTTACCTCAGTCGTCTGCTCAAGACACAATGATCATTCATGTCAGTGGGCGTGCTACAGTTCCTGTATCTTCACAGGATACTCTGCTAATTCCAGTTGGAGGGCGGATTACTCTTCCATCTCAAGCTTCAAGGGAGCTCACCTCTTCTGAGCCATTTGTTATCGATCTTAATCGAAACAAAGCTTCTTCTCATTCTTCTTCTTCTTCCCCTTTAGTCATTGACTTGGCTAAGATCTCTAAGGCTTAGCCTTCTCCCAATGTAAATGAAAAGTCTCCATCTTTGCAGTACGCTGATGTGTGTAATTATGTTCATAGTTATTTACATTTGTTAGATGACTTGAACACAATAACCATTGGAGTTGTACAGACTGTTCCTACAGATGTATCCCTAGAACCTATACAATCTTCATACTTTCTAGTTTCCAGCAGAAAGCCAGGAGACATTCCAATATTCTTCTACAAAGGGCCTCAAAGTCCTTCTGATTTAGAAGATGATGACAGAAATGATGATACTGGAAGATTACAACTACGTCGTTATAGTCAGCAATCTAAAGACATCATCAAAAATATGGGCTATGACTTCAGGGCTGGCCTCAATAGTGGAAAAGGAAGAAAAATGCCTGTTCGTATTCCTCCTCTGAAATATGGAAGGACAAAATACGGATTGGGCTATATTGCTCCTACTCCTTTTATCAATATTGTTTATGAAGATCCCGAGTCTGACGAAGATAAGAGATCTGATTCTTCCAGTACTACCTTTTGGGATTCTGATACAAGTATCGGTGACTTCTACTGCAACCTTCTGTCTTCCAATATGGTTTTTATTGACTGTTTTGAAAAGTGATTCATACTTGACGGTTCATCCGTTCATCTGACGGTTTGTCCGTTCATTAATACCTGACGGTTCGTCCGTTCATCTATCCGACGGTTCGTCCGTTCATTATAATCTGACGGTTAACCCGTTCATTCATCTAGTCTTTTGATTTCCGAGTCTAAAGATCATGAAAAATTAGTTCAAGGATATTTTTATGTCTGAATTCTATTTTTTCCAATCAGTATTAAACTAAGATCATTTCTGGTTTAATATTATTTGATAGAATTACAAAGTTTGTTTGTATATTCTATTCTACTGAAATATGTTATGTATTATTTACCTCTGAACATATTTTCTATGAATCTATCATCACCAAAACAGCAAAACCAAAAATCAGATCAAGGATTTTTTATTCATTCCAGAATCAAAACATGAAATACAAGTGAAAGTGAAAATAAAAGAGATTCACTTATTTGGAGTTATCAGCTCTCTAATACGATCTAGAACAACATTCAGTTTCTCTTCATGAGTCTTTCTAACTCTTTCTGCTGCCACAATTCTAACATTCTGTTCATCAAAAATAATGATGGCAGACTGACGACGATTGACTTCTTCAATCTGTTCCGCCTGCATCTGTTTTCGTTCCTTCTGAAGAGTCTCACAACGTTCGGCTTCAGAGATATAAACAGTAGCAACATTAGCTTGCTCTGTTTCCATGACAGCAATACGCTCTTGAAGACGAGCTAATTCCTCTTTCAATTTCTTCAGTTCTTCAGTCTTGGACGCTTTATCTTTCTCTAAAAACTCTACTATTCCACGAGCAGCTAATATTTCTTCACCCTTTTCTACTAATTTTTCAGTAAAAAAGGCAAGAAATGCTTCGAGAGCTGCCTGTTGGGATTGTGCTTCATACTCTAGTTGATCAATCTCAGCTACAGTTAAAGAGTGAATGTCCTCCTTCTTGGTCTTCCAATATTTTCGGATAGTTACTTCTAACTCATCTAGGAGATGTTCGAAGAAAACGCACAGGGATTCGCAACCAGCATGTCGCAGCGCCATCAATGGGAACTTGACCATAGTTCGAAGATCAGAAAAAGGCATGGCTTCATCCTTCAAGAAGCGTCTGGAATATGTATCTAGATATGAATAAATGATCTCCGGATACATTCCTAAGGTTTTTGCTAACCCAGTCTCGAATCCAGGAGTCGCTGTCATCATGGAAGAAGAAGCTTGAATCCTTGGAACAGAAGTATGTACGACCGGAGAAGTTGGCAAGTGTGAACTCCCTTCATCAGCATCAGCCTGGATAAGCGGAGCATGAGTCGAACTCATTGCTGCAGCAGTTCCTACAGTTAAAGAAAAATATAATCAGCATTTACAAAAAAAAACAGTGGAAACAGAATCTGAAATAAAGTTCTACCTGGCTGAGGTTCATATTCAGTATGTGGAGGGAGTTTTGCTTCTTCACCAGCCGGTCCAGGATTGTATCCGATACCTGCTTTATATGGCTGCTTCCAGCTCCAGAATTACTAGGTGCTACAGCGTTGTTCGGTGATTGAACAGGTTCAGGGCTAAGCTCCATTCTGTTCCCCTTCACTTTATCCGCATCATAAGGTGTCAAAATGCCAGCATGCCAGTCTTCTCCTCCTTCAGCTTCTTCTTCTTCTTCTTCGTCTTCAGGATGAGCTTCTGATTCAGAATCAATGATATTTACATCTTCATGAATCTCTGGAACAATGACGATAGCAAGCTCGGTATTGGCTGCCGGTTCAGTTGTCTCTGGAATATCGGTTCGAAGAATGATATCTTGACAAACATTCTTTAACAGATCATCAGCAGCTGATAGCTCAGACGCCGGAATGTCTTCATCGCCTCTGGCCAAAGAAATGTTTTCTTCAGCTTGAATTTCAGAAACTTCTGACTGTTTGGTAGCTTCTTCTGGAGCTGTTGCTTCTTCAGAGTAATCAATCTGGTCATCCAGTGCTTGAATGACGCCTTCTGTCCCATGCTCAAATGGGATTATCCTCGTCTCCGAGGGTTCAATAGATACTCCACTTGTGGTCGGAGCAGTTGTTTTCTGAGCTTGAACAGACTCTACTTCAGTCTGTTCAGTTGAAGCTGTTGCAAGGTGAATATCATCAGATTCGGTCTTCTCAGTAGAAGCTGCTTCATTGATTTCTGGCAAAACTCCTCCACTCATGATCGTTTCTAGGAGTTTGTTGCCCTTAATTTTGCTGACAGACTTCTTGACATATTTGCCTTTTGATCTCCTTATCAAAGGAGCGTCGTCTTCATCAGTCTCTTCGTCTTTATCAGCGGCATCGTCCTCATCAACTGAGATACCGCCTAAAGATGATGTAGCAGTCACGGAGACCCCTTTCTTCTTTTTCTTAGATGTTGGAGACTTAGTACTCCTCTTGGGGACAGTCTCAGATTCATCGCTTCTCTTTCTCTTAGAAAGAGATACAAATATAGGGGGGAGAACTTCATCAGGAAAATTTCCCTCCTGAAACAATTCATACAAAGGTTCAACCTCAGTTGTTTCATCTTCGGGTTCCGGAGGGAAATATTGAATAACAATCCTCTTCTTTGACCTCTTCGATTCATCCTCTGCAACAAAGGTTTTCAGATTAAAACTCGGCCTAAAAGTGCTCGACGACACATAAAAGCGAGCATATGTATAAAGCATCTTTGGCCCCGAGCTAGATAAAGGATTAGGCATAGAGAATACAACTTTTGTATCCCTAGCCGCAAAATATCTCCAAGCTCGAGCTCCGTCGACAAGCCCTCCACGAGCAGATAAGCAAGAGGTGGCGTTCCCAACGTGAAGTTGATCATAACCGAATTGCCTGGCAAATCGGCTTGGAAAATATGGCTCCAGATACGCCATTTCTTCATGACGATACACTAGATGGGAAGGCCGTATCCTCTGCAACCACTGAAAGGCTACATCGTCTAACCTGTTCCCCATATCTCCGTCCATCATATTTAAGGGCATACTCTCATAGCCCTGTGGTGGAGGGACACATTGGATAGACCAATGTGATGCCCGATTCAAGACATTTCTGCATTCTGGGAGGGTGTGAACCTTCCAGAACGTCTCTCCAGAGTACCTCTCCAGAAAAAGACTGCTACTTCCTCCTGCCCCTGGAGGTATCAGACCATCATGATGAAGGAGAAGCCAACCATGAAGATACGTGAAGGGCATCTCTATCCTTGGGAATTCTTCAGTCATCATCCTCTGAGCAGACAGCATGTTAGTGACAAAATTTCGGAGACCTGCATTCAGCCTACACGTCATTGCCGATAATAAGTCTAGCTTGTAACCATACACAAGGCGCACCGCTGCAAAGATAACGCCTCTGTGTATCCTGTCCAAGGAACTGGAGCCAGGAACGATGAATCTCCTCAACCACAGAGATAGGAATCCGGCCAGATGACCGTTCCTTGACTGACTCTTTCCACTCTATCTAACATAAAAGCTGAAAGTGGTTCCAGCTTTAAATTCGTACCAATCTTCAGTAATAGTAAAATCCTTGCAATCATATTTCTCCAGCAGATAAATGATATCACCTTCAGAGAGAGGTTTAAAATTGTTGATCTGGTACCATCTCTTCTCGCTTATTTTCTTATCATCCTTTTCACGGTTCATGAAAAGGTAGGACATCCACTTCTGAATGTGGTTGCCAGCTTCATCCTTGGAACCCTTGTAATATAAAGTACATGTGCCAAAATGGCACATCATCTCTTCGAATAGATGGACCATCTCTGGGTTCTTCTCTGACAGAAAGTTCAGCTCTTCTGTCGTAGGAACATATTCCTCATACGGCAGCGAGCCTGAAGGCAGGTGTGAGATGTATTCCATCTCATGAAGGGCGAAGCCCATCTCTCCTTTCGGAGTCATAAAGGTTCCCGTCCTATGGTTGTACCTCTCAACCAAAGCCAGGAACAGAAAAGGGTTAGGCTTGAAGCCGTAGGATGAATTGACGACGGCATCATAGAGATTTATCTTCTTCAGCTCAGTTTCAAAATTCTCCAAAGCCAAGTGGACTAAAGTCTTCCATCTCACATTCTCCTGATTCATTAGACCGTTCATCCTCGGCGTCGAATCGGTGGGATAGAATGCATTCTTGTTAGACATGAATTCATTTATGAAAATGGGCATCCTGAATGGCATCAATATGGCTGAATCTTCAGGTGGTATGCATCCAGGCTTCAAACCCCGAAACACTGATACATGATCCTCCGGGGCACTGAAAAATCCCTCCTTCCTGTAAATAATACGGCTTACCTTCGCCTGCTGATATTCTGTCAAATACCAGGACATCTTTCTCGGGTAGCTGGCATGCATAAGTCTCATGATTGATAAGCCCCGGGAAACCTTTGGCCAGTACATGGGTTGTTTCACATCCCCCTCAAAGCAGAAACACACCTTCTCCCTGATGCCCTTCGGCTGAGATTTTTGTGCTATAGCATCTCCGAACAAGAATACTGGTTTCTTATGGGATACCAGATCCAGACTCTGGAAAGGTTGTCCATTCATCAAGCAGAGTAAGGTTGTGTGGTCTTGATTGGCCAACAGTGATAGTCTTGCTTCAGGAAGATCAAATTGAGGGAATGTTATATGAGATAGATCATGCTTAAATGAGATACTCAAGCACCCTTCAAAATCTGCTTCTTCGCTTCAGATGTTCACTACAGGAAATGACAGAAGATAAAGTCAGATATATCTATGTCTATGCGTGTATTACAGTATTTGAAAGAAATTTCAAAAAGTCACGCAGACTCTATATGGATATACCACCACGACATGCTGAGTGATTTATTCACGCGGATGATTAATTCATGCAAAGTCCAGACAGATTAAGATGAAAGTCACGCATCATTGCCAGAATCACATTTAAGTGAAAATGACAAAAACACGATGACAGATCAAGACTAATCTATCCAGAAGATGACTCTCAGAAGTCTGCGTGAATAATTCAACATTGACATCTCTGTCAACATGTGAAAAATCACGCAGCATCATCCTGAAAGCTGCGTGACTATTTCAACATGGACATTTCTGCCAACGTGAAAAGTCACGCAGAACCATGAGAACCATGCTCCTTTGCGTGAAACACAGAGCTTCGTAAACACGAAGATGTGAAGTATGGCCGACCCTAAAGAGGGGGCATACTTTATTAAATATCCTTTGCCCTAAGGAGGGGGGATATATTTCTGAAGTTTAATATCTTAAGATCCTAAAAAATTCTATGTGGAGTTCATCTTCATCGTCTTCGACAGTTTGTGTCCTCCCATCACTTACGATGCATAGGAGCTTGCGGGACTTCTTGTCGAGGAAGTCTGTTAGTTGTGGCACGCGACGAAGTCGCAGGGGCTTTCTCCTTGGCCTGAGCATCAGCTTTTTTGGGAGCCATTGCTGCTGAAAAAGTAGAAGAAGAAGTCGGAGAGGAAGGAGTTCGTCGGAGAAGATGAAGTTCTTTTTTGTGGGTTCTCTCTTTCAAATGCAAGTAAAGAAAGAAAGAAGTAATCTATGGCTTATTTATAGGTTTATGAAGAATTCCAAACGGCCCATCATGAATTGCCTCGATTTAGGAGATTGATATGGGATCTTAACTGCACAGAATCCCAACAGTCCAATCATTCAGGAATAAATATCTCTTTAAAGTCATCACAGCGTGACTGATTTTATTTTATCATCTTATTTTTCAAAGTATTTCGAAAATTTTGAAGTCTTTTCAATTTTTCGAAAACTTTGAAGGGGGTCTTGTAGGCCTTTAAAAAAAATGACAGTCACGCGAGCCATCCAAGCCAAAATAGCTCAAGAAATTCTTGGCTAATTGCATGGGATCGTCTTTGAACTCGAAAACCAGAGGCTCCGGTTCTTTACCCTCAAAAGTGGGATCACCATGGGAACAAAAGCCCAACTTGCGTGCTTCTTCCTCAGCTTTCTCCTTTGGTGTCATGTTGACGTAAGATGAAGATTAAATGAATCCTCTCCCTGTTTATATAACAGAGCTCGACGGCGGTTCATATTCCACCATGAATTGGATGCAATTAGTCTCGGAGAACGAGGAGTCATTATGACATTTAATAAGTTCATTTGGATGTTTTCAAAGAACTTCGTAGTCTTTTCGACTTCCGACAAATTTGAAGTCATCTCAGCGTGACTGATTTCATTTTATCATCTTATTTTGAAAGTATTTCAAAAATTTTGAAGTCTTTTCAATTTTTCGAAAACTTTGAAGGGGGTCTTGTAGGCCTTTAAAAATGACAGTCACGCTGAGTTGATCAGGACAGAGTCAAAAGTCACGCTCAGTTGATCAGGAAAATATTTATAAATCACGCTGAGGAGACAACTCATTATTTGTCAGAGAGTAATTATGACTGACAGCACAACAGTCGAAGAATGTCTCTTCGTATGCCACGTATGCACAGAATTCGAGAGATCACAGCCGTCTATTGCGTGATTTTCGAAATCTTCTTCATCAAGACTCAACCTTCGTCATGTTGGCGTACCAAAAGAGCTTCTTATCATTTAATGCGACTAACAAAAGCAATCACTGTCAGAGATTTTGTGTTAGTCGAGGCACGCCAAATCAAGACAGCTGGCAGTTCTATCTCAAGTCTGCGTGTATTTGTGAGATCTTCATCTCAAACGTGCGTGGATTCTGAAGTTTTCTTCCTCAAGTCTGCGTGGATTCTGAAGTTTTCTTCACCAAATCTGCGTGGATTCTGAAGCTTCCTGCCCCAAGTTTGCGTGGATTTTAAAGCTTTCTACCCCGAGTCTGCGTGGATTTCGTCTTCAACAAGTCTGCGTGGATTTTATCAAATTAGAGTACATGGCAGCCATGCCACTGATCTCTCGCCTGCGTGTCCTGTAACTTGCACACGACTCATGCATGATCGCCATGTGTCCAACAGTTACAGGCCACGTCCAGTAACTGCTCGCAGTCTTGCGTATGTTAAATCCTGCGTGATTTTCAACTAAGCACAGGCTGTGAAGTCAGTTATCCTTACAGTTATTTTTGACTCTATAAATAGAGTTCTTTTTCTTATTCATTGTACAGATACATAGTTATCTACTGTCAAAATTTTGAGAGCTTTTCTTCTTCGCATAGTCCAAGGGATAAAGTGATCGTCTTCTAGATCAAATTCCCACAGTTGTAATTTTCCCAGATACACAATAAATAAAGGAATTTATTTATGGAAAACACTCCTGCCTCAAGTCTGCGTGCATTTTGAACTTCAGTGCTCCTGCCTCAAGTCTGCGTGCATTTTGAACTTCAGTGTTCCTGTCTCATGTCTGCGTGCATTTTGAACTTCAGTGTTCCTGCCTCAAGTTTGCGTGTATTTTGAGCCTTCTGCCTCAAGTTTGTGTGTATTCTGAGCCCTCTGCCTCAAGTTTGTGTATATTTTGAGCCTAAGTATTTCTGCTGTAAGTCAGCGTGGATTTTTCATCTCAACAGGGATTTCATCCTCAACCAGTTAGCGGATTATCATCTCAAATTATCAAATTGGAGTATGTGGCAGACATGCCACGGATCTCTCGTATACGTGCCCCAGTAACTTGCACACGACTCATACATGATTGCCATGTGTCCAACAGTTATGGGCCACGTCCAGTAACTGCTCATCAACCTTGCGTATGATTGAGTCCTGCGTAATTATCAACTATGCATAGGTTATGAAGACAGTTATCTTTTTAGTTATTTTTGACTCTATAAATAGAGTTCTTTTCTCATTCATTGGACAGATATACAGAATATCTAAATTGCTGTCGAATTCTTGAGAGCTTTTCTTCTTCGCATCGTCCAAGGGATAAAGCGATCGTCTTCTAGATCGGATTCCTACAGTTGTATTTTCCCAGAATCAAAATAAATAAAGTGAATTTATTTATGGAAAACAGGAATATTTTGAAAACATTTTCTGGGTAGCCTATTTGCAGTACGACTCAGTGTATAATGTATTCCTAGACTCAAGAAATGTGAAAAATATATTGCATAAAGGAAATACAGACTCAAGTGGCAAACATAGCTTCGATCTTGAAAAAATAGGTAGCAATTCTCTGGCAGTGTCCAAGAGTCCAAATAAACTTGAGTAGCCCTTATATCGAGACAGAGTTTGATCAATTATTAAAATTAGGTTTGACCATGACTAATGGGCCAACAGCCACAAACCGTCTGTAGTAACCTGCCAATCCCAGAAAGTTGTATGCATTAGAAGTTGTACAAGGTACTGGCCAACACTCGATAGCCTCTACCTTATTGGGGTCCACCTCAATACCACCTTCGGCAATAATATGACCCAAAAAAGAGACTCAATCAAGCCAAAAATTGCACTTGCTGAACTTCACGTAAAGCTGATGGTCTCAAAGAATCTAAAGAACTATACGAAGATGCTGCTCATGCTTTGCCTCAGTCCGACTATAGACCAAGATATCATCAATAAACATTATAACAAACTGGTCTAAGTGGGACATGAAGATGCAATTCATAAAATCCATAAAGATCGTTGGTGCATTGGTCGCTCCGAAAGGCATAATAAGGAACTCCCAATGGCCATACCGAGATCTAAATGCCTTCTTGGGTATATCATGCTCTCTGACTCTGATCTGATGGTACCCAGGCCACAAATCGATCTTCGAAAATACAACTGGTCCACTAAGCTGGTCGAACAAGTCATCTATCAAGGGCAAGGGATACTTGTTCTTCACGGTCACCGCGTTAAGCTGACGATAGTTAATGACCAACGGAATGAACCATCATTCTTCTTCACAAGAAGGGCTGGAGCTCCACAAGGTGATCCACTAGGACGAATGAATCCCTTGGTCCTACGCTCTTCAATAAACTAATACATCACCACCAACTCTGAAGGAAACATCCTGTAGACTCTCGCTGACACTGGCTCTGCTCCCGGAACCAAATTAATATAATACCCAATCTTTCGAGATGGAGGCATACCCAGAAGCTCCTCGGGAAATACATCGGGAAACTCAAAAACTACTCTAGAAAACTGTACCTTTTTGGCTACATCCATCCACATAACCACTGGTGAAGACTCCACCTCGCCTCTAGAGAATGAGACCTCCTCATCCGGAACACGAAAGATAACCTTACCAGCATGGCAATCTATCGTTGTGTATCGAGCACTCAACTAATCCATACTTAGGACGACATCATAATCGTCCATAGAAAACTCTATCAGCCTAGAAAAAAACTCCCTCACGCACATTATGACTCTACACGAGGCATAGACTCGGTCTACTCCTACTAGATCATTACTAGTAAGTATATTTAACCTTATAGGTAAAGACTCTGACTCTAAACCAATATGTATCACAAATCGTACAGATATAAACGAATACGAAGCACTAGAATCAAATAAAGATGAAGCTGAATGAGAGTGAATGAGAATGGTACCTATGACCACCTCCCATGCTGCTAGCGCCTCCTCGATGGAAAGCATAAAACCCTGACCCTTGCGTCTAGGCACTGGACCCCTCTACTGCTGGCCTCTCTACCTCTGAACCTGGGCCTGAACATACCGCTGAGGCCTCTGCTGCTGGAACTGTTGAGACTGTGCCAGTAATGGTCTCTGAGCATGCTATTGCTGAACCGGCACTGGCACCCTAAATTGTTGAACAGCTGGCTTGAAAGATATTGATCCAGCTGAACTTCTCTTAAGACAAGACCCTATCAAATGGTCTAATGCTCTACATATAAGGCACAAATCCTACCTTTTCACAATGGAAACAACCCACTACGGAAGACTGCCTCTGCTGCTGAGGACGCGGCTGAGACGACTGCTAAAAGGAAGCCGTCGGAGCCAGTCCCCTCGGAGATCTAATCGTCAAGGCTCAAACTGCTGGAGCTAGTGCTAACGATTGGAAAGAAGATCCCCTCTGAATGTGACACCTCTTCTGGCCCCCAACAATATCAACGATCCTCTGCGAGGTGTACTCATGCCTCCTCCTCGCCCTCATCATTGCATCAAAAGTCTGGAACTCATGCTGCTCAACTGCCAGTATGATCTCCAGATGAAGTCCCTGCTGGAACCTCCTCGCCTGGTCTAACTCAGTCGCCACAAAGGAAGGGGCAAACTGATTGAGCCTACTAAACTCTGTCGTATAGCCGTCAATGGTCCTGTTCATCTGCCAGAGGCCAATGAACCTCTGCTACAGATCATAATGCAACATCACGTCAAAATAACAAGTCAAAAATCTCTCGCTAAAATCTTTCCAAGCTATCGGCACCACAAGAGACACCTCATAAGCCGCCCATCAGTCGCGGGCTAAATCCAGAAGCTGCAACCTGACAACTGCCACACACTCCCAAGCCAAAATTCCTGCCGTCTCTAGAATAGCCTTAGTATCCTGAAGCTATGCATCAGACGCAATCGTATCCTCTATACCATAGAAGTACGAGGGATGGAGATGCCTTAAGCTGCTCTCAGAATTATAGACCTGAGCACCACCCCTCTCCAAAGCCATCCGTACAAACTGGGTGAGAATATCGCTGTGACGATGCTGCAATGCCATAAAACCCTTTAAAACATCTACTAGTGCTCGAACAACACCCTCTGGCTTCTCTGGTTGAACTGGTACCTATAGAGGCTAAAAATCAAGCTATGCCACCCATTGGGAGCTAGAAATCAAGGGGTGCCACTCATCCAGGGGCCACATTAACAAGTTGCGCCACATCGATAGCTTGTGCCACATCAATAGGTTGCGCCAACCTCAGGTTGTGTGAGAGCCACGTAGCATACTTCCTCGAGAAGCTATAACGGCATCATCATTGCCTGATAGCTGACAACACGCATATCAAGGAGAATTCGTTCGAATCCCGTACAACACGGAGCTCGAGAAGATTTGGTCAGATTTAGTGACAGCTAGCAGTTCGCATAACGTGTCAGGGTGTGCGAAGATGTACTTAGGCGCAAGTTGAAGATGACAGCTAGTAGTTTGCGCAATGTATCAGGATGCTCGAGGTTCAACCGCTTGCGCAAGTTGCTACATTGCGCTTCGCACAACCTGATAAAGCTTGCACAATGTGATCGAATTGATATCTAGAGCAAGGTTATGTGGTACGTAAACCACTAACTTCGCAAAACGTGTCTACTACATTATCCAGGACCACGTGCATTTCAATCAAATGATGCCATGCGTCCACAGTAGTTGGCACAACCGCTCGTGTAAGTTGCTACATTGCGCTCCGTGCAACCTGATGAAGCTCGTGCAATATGATCGAGAGGGTGATGTGGCACACAAACTACTAACTTTATAGAACGTGCCCACTATACTGCCTACGACCACGTGCATCTCAATCAAACGATGCCACGCGTCCACAGCAGTTGGTGTAACCGCTCGCACAAGTGAACAAGAGGCGCGCAACCTGAAGTGCACGCAACCCAGAATAACTGCTAAATAGTTATTTCAAGAACTCTATAAATAGAGTTTCAAATCAGTCTCAAAGCATCACAAATGATCATAATCTCCTTCTAAAGTATTGTTGCATTCTCCGGAGGCTCGTGTCTTCGATATCATATCGTCGAAGGGATAGAGTGATCGTCTTCTGATCAGATTCCTATAGTTGTACTTTCCCAGAAATCAGTTGTACTCTTTTTGTACTCTCTCTCAGTTTGTAGAAATCAAAACCTCCTCTTTTGTTTTTTGCAAACAAAATGACGACTCTGCTGGGGATGACTTTCTCCTCCGACGAGAAAGTGACAACTCAATGTGATACCACGTCGATCGGCAAGACGCAGAAGACCCTGGTCGTTCAAGTCGACCAAATAGCCTACAAGGCCATGATCAATGCTAGGGGTGCCAAGCGCACTACTGCTACTGCTAAGAGGAAGATGTGCTCTGTCTGGACTCCTAAGTCCTCGATGGCACAACCTGCTATATCTGTGCAACCTGCACACATTATTGCCCTGGCACAACCTAACGAAAACAGCCTTTTGGCTAATTCCTCCACTTCTTCGATTCTGAAATCGAAGGAAACTTCGTCTCGACACACCGCTATCCAAAATAAAGAAAAGTGTCCTTTGGCCTTTTCCTCTCGGGCACAACCTATGTCTATTCCTGTTGTAGTGCAACCTGTGCATATTATTGCCCTGGCACAACCTAATGGAAACAGCCTTTTCGCTAACCCCTCTACTTCTCCGATTCTGAAATCGAAGGAGACTTCGTCTCGACACACTGCTGGACAAAACAAAGGAAAGCGCCCTTTAGCCTTTTCTTCCCTGGCATAACCTATGCCTGCTCCTGCTCTGGTGCACTTGTGCATATTTTTGTACTGGCACAACCTGTGCATTTTCCTGCTCTAGCGTAACCTGCATATATTTCTGTATTAGTGCAACGTAAAGGGAAACACTGTTTAGTGGTTCCCTCTTCGTCATCAAGCCAGAAACTTACTGAGAAATCATTAAATCAAGGAAAACGCTCTTTAGATTTTCCTCATTCTGCTCAAGTCGTTGACTGGGTGGAAAGTATTGCTGATTGTGCTTTTGTGCCTCTCAACACAAAAGTGGATAGAAATCCTACTCCCCTTAACAGACACAACCAAATCTCTATCAGGAAGATGGGTTATATTCAGAATGAACTTTTCACGCAAAAGGGGATTATGCCTACTCTAAAGAGCTTAGGGCAGGATCTACCAACCCTACGTATCTCAAGATCCCGACAAGGCAAACTGCTAGTATCTCAAGTAGATGCACAAGTAGTACCCCTGTCAGACTTGCGCACCTATATCAACAGGTGCCAATTAGGGTCAACCTCGGGAAAACATAAGATGTATCAAGCGCAACCTGCACCAGTTGCTAACTTGCGCCAGAGGAAGAATTCTAAGGTGAAAAATCTTATGACTTATGCTAGCCAGCTTAGCACGTCCTTGTACACTCAAGGTACGAGACACCTCAAGAACAGGAACCATATCCCAAATATCGTCAAGGGCTACATTCCTGCAACTTCTTCTCGTCCTGTTAGTAATCTTCGTGAACTCTTGATACAGAAGCGAAAGGTTGCAAATCCATCCCGTCCAGCGGTGGACCAACAGCAAGAACATCACTGCAATCACCACCATAAAGTTGTCATCAAATGCTGTTGTCAGTCAACCAAGCGGTCTATTTTTGATCATTTGAACTATGTTCAGACTCATGAACCTATCCTAGTGGACGAAGATGAACTACTCTATGCTTCTGTCAACATGGCATCTCGAAGCACTGGGGGTGGAAAATGTCCAAGATGTAATGCATCCCACAATCCCAGTCAACAGTACTTAGATCAGATTCATGAATCCGACGAAGGAGTATACCAATATACTATATCAAGAAGCCGAGACACAATCGGTCAAAGGAATCTTCCTTCTAACCAAGATTCTCTCAGTCAACAGGACACCCCTATCACTTATTCGGGGGGTGATTCCCTATATGACTTTGATGTTGATAGTGAAAGTTCCGGAAGGACCATCTTTTCTACTAGCTCGTGTTCAATAGCTAAAGAAGTAACTGCTTATGTCGCCACAGAAGATCAAGATACTTCCAGTTTTAACAATCAAGAGTAAAGAATTGCTGCTTTAGAGGCTAGTTTGAAGAACATGGCTGAGATGATGACATGCATGCATGTTGTGATTATGGCACAACATACAGTTCCACCGGTTGTGAATCTGGTTCCGACACAAGAACCTGTAACAACATCAGCTCCCATAAATATTGATCAGGGGGTATAGTCTCTTCACACCGCTTCTATTACTGCGCAGGCTATTCCAAGTCAATCTGGTGCCGGGGTGGTACTTATCATGCAGTATCCCCTCCTAATATATCAAATCAATCCACTGCTCCATAATTAATGGGAGATACCAATGAGGCCGTAAAACTTTTACGTACTCAATTTGAAGCTTTCAAATAGAAAGACGGCTTGTAGAAGCTTGGGATTAAGCAGCCTTATCCTATAGAATGGAAGGAAGTACAATTTTTCCCCAAGTATAAACCCCCTACTATTGTGCAATTTGATGGCAGCACATCGCCAAGTCAATACCTTAATCACTTTAAGGTAATAACTGATCAACTCCAGCCAAATGACGCTCTACTCACTAGAGTGTTTGTCGGATGTTTAGCAGGTGCAGCTTACGACTAGTACCGTACTTTGACAGATGGTTGTATAATCTCTTTCTCTGGATTCAAACAAATATTCCTGGAACAATTTTATGAGGGAACAAATGACATGACTATGTCTGCTCTCATTAAAATTAAACTGCGACACAATGAAACAACTGAAAGGTTCATTGAACAATTCTGCCGTGAGGCACTCAAAATGCCTTTTGGAACTCCAGATGCTCTGACCATAGACACTTGCAAATCAAACATGTTGCCTATAATTAGCATATGGACCGAATCGACATAGTTCCTGAATTGTTATTCATTCATAGTGAATGCTAAAGCGGCAGAAAAAAGTGTTAACAAGTTCAAACAATTAGGTATTCATATGCCTAATCTTGACAACAGTGAACAAGTTACACCTAATAATAGCTGCCGTCAGAACAACCGCAAGAGTAAAAAGACTCTGGCTATCAATATCAAAGTCAAAGAAACTCTAGCCGTGAATATAGGTCAATCAACACCAACTCCAACGGCACCACCACAGAAGGCACCACGTCCGAAAGAAGAATATTCTTTTGATAAAGATAATCTCATGAGTATCTTTGACTGTCTTATCAAAAGCAATAAACTTCAACTGCCAGAGGCAAAACGGCCAGATGAAGCAGGTAAAACTGACCACCCCAATTATTGTGTTTACCATAGATTTATCGGACATCCGATTCGAGCATGCTATGTGCTCAAAGGCAAGATCCAGGAGATGGTTAATTCTGGCATAATTACTCTCCAACAAGATAAAAAAATTGTAACTGCTAATGTTGTCTCTCTACAGGTTAGCGATTTTCCTACTCAACTTGTGCAGGATGACGTCATTCCCATCCCGAGAACCACTCTGGAGATTGTCAATCTCCCACCTGCCCGAACTGATGATCTTGTTCCTCTGTCTACTAACAAAGGAAGATTATGTAGATCCATCCTAATTTGGTGGCTGACTTTGAAGCACCTTCTTCATCCACAAAGTCCAAGAAAGCAACCAAATACAAGTCATGTCACATGACTTTGTTGGGTGAACGTTGTCCTCCACCTTTAACTACCACTTTTACTTCTGCTGCAGATCCTTCTTCTTTCCCCCTTCTGAGATAATAATGTCAAAGACAAAAGCCAAATATCAACCAGCTTTCCATTTGTATAGTCTAAAGTCTCATGAACTAATGACAAAGATGGGATATGATCTAAAAAAGGCTTCCGGCTTGAATCATGGAAAAGGTTCTCCAGTACCTCTCTCTCTATGTCTTTTACATAACCAATCTCGGGTTGGTTTGGGTTACAGGACAAACTTTTCATCTTGTCAAAAGAAACCTTCCAGAAGCAAAACCCAGGCAAAGAGTTGCAATATGGTATCCTTCGAACCTGTATCTGAAGAAGAGGCCTTAACTGGTACCAGGTCTGGAAGAATTTACCTAAGAGATTATTCAGAAGGCCAGGAGAACCCTGCTTTAGCTCCAGAAACTCCTCCAGCATTATCTTCTCCTGCTGTCAATGTTCCATCGGCTTCATCTCCTCCAGTGGAACTAACTCCTCCCAAACCAACAACAGCTGACAAAGGAAAACAACATGTTCGTTTTGATAAAGTATTGAAGAAGTCTCTAGTTCTAGGACTCGAGAAGCCATGTCACTTCGATATACTGGCTTAACTGGCTAATACCCCTGCAAGGTTATTAATTTTTGAACTACTGCGTCTCTCAAAAAAACTCGAGAGACATTGAGTGAAGCCTTGATGCAAGCTGATACTTGTCTAGCACTCCTCAAGAAGCTAGAGGAGGAGCTTGTAACTTGTCTTCATTGTCATAGTATGATGGAGCTGATGCCAAATATCACCTTTACACAAGATGATATATTGCTGGAAGATAATCGTCATGATCGACCCCTCTACTTCATATGATATGTCAATACTATGAAGGTTGCTCGTATCTAGATTGACCCTGGGTCTGCGCTCAGCATCATGCCAAAGACTTTACTAGATGCCTTAAAGATTCCTGTACATAATCTTGCAACAACCATCACGACAATCCTGGGATTTAATTCTAGAAGAATTGAACCTTTGGGAAAGATCCGCTTGAAAGTTCAAATAGGTAATCTTCGTACAAAGGTTACTTTCTATGTGATTAACAATCATGGCTCTTATAATGCTTTGCTGGGGAGACCCTTTCTACATTAGCATAACATTGTACCATCCACTCTACACCAATGCTTCAAATATGTAGACGTTAATGGAGAGGTCCAAAAGGAAGTAGCTGACCTAAATCCTTTTAAGGGCATTAAAGCATATTGTACTGATTCTCGGATGTACAAGGAAGAATTCATGAAGGTGGTATTAGCGATGGATAGTGAGGAAGATCAGAAAGATACTTCAAAAGATGTTCTCACAATTCCTGTCAAAGGACATACTACTCATCCTTCTTCTTCTCAGTCTTTGACTATCCACCTTTCCTCTCATAACAAACAACTTTTTGCTGTAGAAAGGGAACAAAGAGAGCTCACCTCTTCTGAGCCTCTTGTTATCGACCTTCGTCATAACAAACCTTCTCCTTCTCCCTCTCTGGTTATCAACCTCCATAAGCCTTCTGTTAAGGCCAAAAATCCTTCCTCTCCTCCTCTGGTTATCAACCTTACTAAGACTTCTGTTAAGGCTAAGAATCCTATTGTAAATGATGATGTACAAATCAATAAAAATAGCATCTCCTTTACAGTATATTGATGTTCTTTATTATACTCGATGTTATTTAGAAATACTAGATAACTTCGAACCACTTACCAAAGGGGCAGTTCAACTTCTCCAAGATAAGGTATTGTTCGAGCCAATACAGGACTCCTTCTTCTTAGTTCTTTTCAGGAAGAAAGATGAACTTCCTATACATTTTAGTAAAGGAACAGAACAGAAGATCACGCCCAATGGTGAAGAAGAAAATCACGATAACGGAAGACTTCAATTACGTCGTTATAGTTAGCAATCAAAAGATATCATTCAAAAGATGGCTATAATTTTAAAGCTGGTCTCAATGGTGGTAAGGGAAGACGAACTCCTATTCGTATCCCTGCTCCAAAAGAAAAGTCACAACAATATTATAGCAAAATAAAGCGGGGATTGGGTTATACTTCGCCAATTTAGACTCCAGAAGCCTCCGAATCCGATAAAGAAGAATGATCTAACTCTTCTGATTCTGTCTCATGGGATTCAGACACCAGTGTTGGGTACGTCCATCGAGTGACTCTATCTTCCAATATGGTAACTATCGAGTTCTCGAAAGATGACAAAGACTTTGCCGAAGCCTCTGAATCTGATCCTTGGGCACAAAGAATGGATACTCAATGGGAGCTTCGCTTCGAGCAACGTGAGCCACCTACCGAAGATCAGTTGGTTCAAGTCAATGTTGGAGATGAAACTTCTCCAAAACCAATATTCGTCAGCAAAAGCCTTCCTGAAACAGATAAACAATAACTAATCCAACTCATTAGGGAATACATTAATGTATTCTCTTTGAACTATGAAGACATGCCGGGAATAGATCCCCAGACTACTACCTATAAACTCAATATTCTGCCAAATGTAAGGCCAGTTAAGCAATAACAGCGTCGATTTTGACCTGACATGATGGACGCCATAGAAGCCAAAATCAAGAAGCTCATTGCCTATGGCTTCATCAGAGAAGAACAACATCCGGACTGCGTGGCTAATGTTGTCCCAGTTTTGAAGAGAACAGGGAAGGTCCGAGTTTGCATCGACTTCAGAGACCTTAATGAAGCTTGTCCCAAAGATGAATTTCTTCTTCCAATCACTGATGTCATGATCGACAATACTTGTGGATTTGAACATATATCTTTTATGGATGTATTTTCATGATATAATCAAATCAAGATGCATCCAGAACATGAGAAACATACATCTTTTCGTACTCCTATTGGAGTTTATTGCTATACTGTCATGTCGTTTGGTCTGAAAAATGCTGGTGCAACTTATCAGCGGGCCATGAGTACGATCTTTTATGATTATTTACGAAAGACGGTTGAATGTTATGTAGACGATATTGCTGTCAAAAGTCGTCTAAAGGAAGACCACATTCAAGACTTGAGAACTATATTCGATCTAATGTGCCAGTATCAACTCAAAATGAATCCCACCAGGTCATTTCTGAGAGTCTCTATTGGCAAATTTCTTGGATTTGTTATTACCACTAAAGGTATACATGTTGACCCTGAGAAAATCAAAGCCATTCAAGAGATGCGTCCTCTACGTAACCTAAAAAAGCTATGAGGATTCCAGGGACGGCTTGCGTATATCAGGAGATTTATCTCAAATCTCTCTGGACGCTGTAGACCGTTCACTCAACTCATGAAGAAAGGTGTTTTTTATTTGGACTGAAGAATGTCAGCAAGCATTTGAAGACATAAAGCGGTACTTGATGAACCCTCCAGTTCTAGTGCCTCCAGTCTCAGGAATACCCTTTCTGATGTATGTTCGAGTGATAGACCATTCATTAGGTGCTTTATTAGCTCAGAAGAATAAAGAAGGTCATGAACAGGCTATCCATTATCTTAGCCGTACAATGATTGGAGCTAAACATCGATACACCCCAGTAGAAAAAGAATGTCTAGCTTTGATGCTTTCTGTTCAAAAGATGAGACATTATATCACTGGCCAAACTATTCATGTTATTTCTAGAGTTAACCCTCTTCGGATCTTGATGATGAAGCCTAGTACACTCAATTCTAGGCTTACAACATGGGCCATATTGTTAGCACAATATGATATGGTTTATGTTCCTTAAAAGTCTGTTAAAGGTCAAGCTCTTGCTGACTTTTTGGCAGCTCATCCAAATCTCGAAACGTCTAAACTCTACGACGAGATTCCTGACGAAACTTTGGAGTCCAACATGATTTCAGAAGAAATTCTTACCTGGCATCTATTCTTTAATGGTGCAACTAGAATCGGACCAAAAGGTGCTATTGTTGCTGGAGTTGGAATCATCCTCGTCTCACTAGAAGGGTTAGCTATTCAAAGAGCTTATTCTTTAGATGAGTCATGTTCCAATAATGTGGCTGAATACAATGCTCTGCTCATTGGTCTTCAATTGGCTAAATAATTAAATATTAAGTATCTTAAAGTTTATGGAGACTCCAAACTGATTGTCAACCAAGTTAGAGGTACGTACGAAGTTCGACACCAAGATCAGGTCCCATATCATGATGCAGTGATCAGGATGGCTACTTCATTCAAAGGCTTCTTCATCGAACATATACACAGAGCATGTAATACAGAGGTTGATACACTCGCTAATCTTGCAGCAGTGTTAGCAATTCCAGTAAGAAGGCAACAAATGATCGTCATCACTAATAGAGAGTTATTTTGCGTTGAGAATAACTCAAATATTGAAGTCAATAACTCAAACATTGAATTCAACAATTCGGTTGAAGTTTGTACTATTAGTAAAGATTGGAGGACTCCTTTCATAGACTTCGTGGTCCATGATATGTTACCCGAAGCTCCTAAGGAGGCTACAACAATTCGTCGGTGGTCACTCAGATTCTATTATAATCATGCTACAAAGACACTCTACCGACGAATATTTAATAGCTTACTCTACGCTGTCTCGTAGGAGAGGAAGTAAAACAAATACTTCATAAAGCTTATGATGGTGTTTGTGGCGTGCATCAACCTGGTCCTAAACTATAGGATCGTATTTGTTGTATGGGCTACTATTAGCCCTCGATGATATCTGATGCAATCGAGTATGCAAGGAAGTGCCAAGCATGCCAAATCCATGCTGACTTTATCCATCAACCAATAGAGTTCCTTCATCCGACTACTGCATCATGGCCCTTTGAAGCTTGGGGCATGGATGTCATTGGTCCTATTAACCCTCCCTCGTCTCGAGGACATCGGTTCATATTAACCATAACTGATTATTTCTCAAAATAGGCTGAAGATATACCTCTAGCTGAGGTCAAGACAAGCGGTGTTATCAATTTTATTAAGCATCATGTGATCTACAGATTCGGTGTTCCTCGGCGAATTATTCATGATAATGGGCCACAATTTATCAGTCAGAAGTCCACTCAATTCTGCGATGACAACATGATCAATAATATTGCTTCTACAGCTTACAATCCTGCAGCTAACTGGTTGGCAGAAGCATTTAACAAGACCATCATCAAACTCCTCAAGAAGTTTGTTTCTACCAACAAACAGAACTGGAGTGAAAAGCTTGGAGAATGTCTGTGGGCTTACCGTACTACTGTACGTACTCCTACAGGTTGCACACCTTTCTCTTTGGTATATGGATGCGAGGTCGTCTTACCATTGGAAATCCAGATCCCTTCCCTAAGGATTGCCATTGCCAATGAACTCACAACAGAAAATAATGATCGTCTGAGACTTCAGGAGCTTGAAGCGCTTGACGAGAAACGGCTCCTAGCTCAACAACATATTGAGTTATACCAAGCTCGTCTATCAAAAGCCTTCAACCGTAAAGTCAAGGTCCGAACATTTCAAAAAGGAGAACTAGTTCTAACCGCCAGACGTCCTATGACTATGACGCACATGAGCAAAGGCAAATTTGAAGCGAAGTGGGAAGGACCCTACATTGTAAGCAAAGTTTTCTCCAACGAAGCTTATCAATTGACTGGTATGGATGGTCAAATCACCATGATGCCCATTAATGGCAAATTTCTTAAGAAATATCATGTTTGAAGACAAAAGAGATATCAACACAGAGAATCAGAATGCACTACCAAAATAAGTCATATTACCGACGAAATTAGCGATGTTTATTGAAAACGTCGCTACCGTTAAGGGAATTAGCGACGCATAAATAAAACGTCACTGATCGTCAGCGATGTTACTGCGACGTCTTTTAAGTTAAAAAAATAATGTTGCTGATAAGTTGATGAACGTCGCTAATTTGACTAGCAATAGCGACGTTTATCGACGTAAGTGTTTTTACATCGCTAATATCAAATAATAGCGACGTTTACCGACGTCTTTAGTGACATCGCTATTGTTTTTAATATAGGGTTCCGACTTTATTTCTTTCCCCCCACTCGTTCCCTAAAAATTTCAAACCCCCTCCGCTTGTTCGACCACCGTGCGCCTTGCCCAACGCCGGAGCCCAACGTCCACCACCTCCAGCCACCTCCACCGCCTCTAGCCATCGCCGCTCCCCCTTGCCATCGCCAGAGCCCGACAAGCGTTCTTTGACCCCTCCCTCTCCACTAGGCTCATTCTCCTCTCCGGCCACCCCTCGTCGGTCAACACCCCTCCCCTCCTGCCACCCCCCTCGTCGATCAGGTAAACCCTAACCCTAATCGGACACACATACACACGGACATAGACGGACACATACATACGGACACAGACGGACACATACACACATACATACGGACACATACATTTCTTGGGGTAAGATATAAAGAGTAGCTAATAGCCATTGTTGTAATGAAAGGTCGGGCACATGGAGGCAGAGAAGCCCATTGCAGTAGGAAGAGAGCTGCCTCTCTCTTGGCAGTTGTACAAGCCAAGTTGGCATGTGCACTAGTGCACAAAGTGTTGTACAGGCCTTAAATGACCTGTGTTGGTTAATAGTGAGAGTGGCCGGAATGTGAAGTAGCTGTCCTATAAAGGGGTTTCATGTGTTCTAGTTAGGTTGGTAAGGGGATGATTTGTGTACCTAATAGTGAGAGAGAGTGGTAACAATGAGTGGGTATTTATGAAAGTTACCTCTTAGAGGATGTGAGAGTAACTGTCATGTGACAGTATAAGTTAGGGGCGTTCCTGAAGGCTTGGGTTGGCCTTGTTGTATATGCATCATGTTTGGATTAATGTATCACCTTTTATATATTGTATCAGTTTGTATTAGAGGAGGGGACTTGAGCTTAAGCAATAGCAAGTAGCAGTCTAATTATAATAAGAATGAACTTATATGTTCAGGTTGGGGATTTGGGAAGTACCTTGTGGTTTTGTCCAGTTCTTAGAATATCCTATAAGTTATCCTGCTATTCATATTGAGAGGGGACTTGAGAGCAGTTAGCTCTGATAAAGGTTAGAAATAGGGAGGAGTTAATGTATCTATGTGTGCCTATACATTGATATCCTTGTGAATTAGTTAAATATTAAGTAGTATACTAGCTAACATGGTGTTAGAGAGGGGCCATCTTGGCCTACAAGTATCAATATGTGGGTATTTGCATATAGGTGGAAAAGGTATAGAAATAGTTAGGGTGAGGGTACCATGTTGGCCAAGCCAAGGTATCCACTTGGTATTAGTTTAGCTACCATGCCATATATATATATATATATATATATATATATATATATATATATATATATATATATATATATATATATATATATATATATATATATATATACGCTCTGTCCAGCTACTTATGCAAGCTATTAGCAAGTATGAAGCCAATTCGGGTCAGCTTGTTAATGTTTCGAAATCTGCCATGATTTTATCTGCTAAAATTTCACAGGACAAAGCGTTAGAGCTGCATCAAATGACTGGATTTCAACTTCAACAGGGTTCATTGGTATATTTGGGATGTCCTATTATGGTTGGTCGAAGGAATGCTTCAATATATGATGATTTGATAGGCAAAATCCAGGCACGGATTTCTGGCTGGAATAATAAGCTCCTATCGTATGGTGGCAGGTTAGTTCTTATCAAGGCTGTACTCTCCTCTATTCCTGTCCATTGTTTATCGGCTTGTAATCCCCCTATAGTTGTCCTTAATCGTGTCGAGAGCATGCTTGATAGCTTCTTGTGGGGTTCGAAAGATGGAATGCCCAAGCGGTCATGGATCCGTTGGGAGCGTGTAGCTCGAACAACAGTTGAAGGAGGACTTGGGGTTCGTAGATTGGGGGATGTTTTGGATGCCATGACAGTTAAATTATGGTGGAAGCTTCGATCGACAAACTCGTTATGGGCAGGGTTTATGAAGGCCAAATATTGTGCTTATTCTCGTCCACAACAAGTAGAGATTACTTCGGCAGCTTCGCATGTTTGGAAACGTCTTCTACGTGGTCGACAGTTAGGAGATGAATTCATTCATAAAGATGATCAAGGTAATGTTGCTTGGCTCCCACACCCAACAAGAAAGTTCTCGATCACTTCGGCTTGGGATCAGATCCATGCCCATCACCCTCAACAGGATTACTTCAAGAATATTTGGAACAAATGTATGCCTTCTAAATGGTCTATCTTATTATGGAGAATCCTCTTCAATAAATTGCCAACATATGACAATGTTCAGAAGCTTGGTTTCTTGTTGGCCTCATTGTGTCACTGCTGTTCTATTCTGAATGGAGAGTATGTCTTCCATATTTTCGGAGAAGGGGATTTATCAACTGCTGTGTGGAGCTACTTTAAAGTAATGCTTGACGTCAGGGCTAGCAGGATGGATATGTTACAGAGATTCCAATGTTGGTGGCGGAAGAGACAGAAGCATGTTAAGCAAGTAGTGGTGGGTGCTATATGTTGGGTGTTGTGGAAAAACCGCAACAAGTCGCGGTATGAAGCTTACTCCTATTCCTCTGCCCAACTAATTGCTGAAGTTAAACGTCAGGTAAAGAAGACGATGATCTGTTGCTCGCATGTTGAGCTTACTTTCTTGTAGCCAGTTTCCTTAGTTATCTTTGTTTTTCCTGTACTTTTTTGATGATGGAATAAAGAGTTGGTTTTTGAAAAAAATATATATATATATATATATATTGGAATATCCTAAATGATACCTTTATATATAGTATCTTAGGATATAGTACAGTATTGTTGCTCAAGTATCCTCTTAGGGCTAGTATGGCCAAGGTACGTAGCGTATGGACACGGACACATACACACATACAATACGGACACATACACACGGACACATACATTTCTTGCATTGATCCACAAAAAAAGTCAATTCCTTTGGTTAGGCATTACAAGTGCATTGAAACTGAAGTATTTCTGACATAACAGATTTCTTGTTTTGCCATTTTCACTTGTAACATATATAACTGGGAAAGAACTTGTTGTTAGTTGGTGGACCTTATATCATACCATTTTCACTTGCAACATATACATCAGCGATATATATTAAATTTGTATTATATAATGTGAAACCATAGTACATCGCAAATCATATCATATCATTTTGTAACTTATATGAGATTTGTTGTAATTTTATCTCCAACAAGAAACTATAAGTATACTTACATGTTCTTCAACTTCTAAATTGCAAAATTACTATATTAGGCAAGAACCACAAACCTCATCGCTGCCAATGTCTATTTTCTTGGTCTCAACTTGCTTCGAGTCTTTGATCCTATGTTGTCGGAGAATAGAAAGCGCAAACTCCATGGAATGGGCTGGCCTTACATGCAAGTCGTCTGTGATTATGTATCATTTCCCTTCTTTCACAAACATGCCATTCCTGTCATATTTCCTTTCCGTTGTTTGGTAAAACAAGGTGTAGAAGCATGGAAAATATTGCTTTTAGTCCCACATCGGAAAGGAGAAGAAGAAAGGGCTCACTCCATTCTATAAATATAGCCCCCTTTTCTCCTTTGAAAAGGGCACCAACTTCTCTTCCTTCCTTCCAATTTGGACTCTTCCTACTATGCACCTTCGGGTGCTAAGTCGAAGAAGTCTAGGGCAGCACGGGCTCGTCGAGCTCAGTCAGCTGTCCCAACCTCTGACCATCAGAGCGTCCAGTTACGCGGGCCTCTAATGGAAAGTTGCACAGAACCGCCCGTGTCCAGCCCCCGGCAGCAAACGGACAGGGTGGTTCTCAAGAGTCTCCTAACAATGATCAAGGGCAAGTACCTTTACTAGTCCCGCATCGGGGAGCAAGCAGGATACTTACGCACTCGTGTGCTCGAGATACCCGGATCCACAAAGCGAGTGGAAAGGTTGATCGAGATGTCCCTGACTTGTGAGATGTGATCCTTCACAAGCGCAAGGAAAGAAAGGGAGTCTCATGCAGCTGAAAACCCAGAAAGCTCCATGCGGCCCACGAGGATTTTATGCGGCTCAAAATCCAGAATGCTTCATGCGGCTCAGAAAGCTTCATGCGGCCCAAATGCAGCAGGGGGCCTTATGCGGCCCAAAATCAACAGAAAAGTCCATGCGGCCCAAAACAGAGGGAGTCTCATGCGGTTCAAAGAATCTTTTAAAGCTTTATGCGGTTCAAGAGTCCTTTAGAGCTTCATGCGGCTCAAAAGTCCTTTAAAGCCTTATGCGGCTCGGATAGCTCCATACGGCTCAGGAAGAAGCCATGTGGCCCAAAGCAGTCCGTCTCTACAGCTGGCCATAAAGCAACTGCTTCATTAAATATCCTGACGGCAGCTCTGACAGAAAGGCGAAGTGACAGCTTTGACATAAAGCTGAAAAGATAGCTCTGACATGGTGGCGTGCTCCTAGGGAAAAGAAGAAAATCTTTTATAGCTGACATGATCCGCCAAATCCAAAGCTCCCTATGCGGCTGCCACCCCTATGCGGCTGTCACGCCTTCATGCAGTTGCTCTCTTCATGCGGTTGCTCTCTTCATGCGGCTGCCACCTTCATGCGGCTGCCACCCTCATGCGGCTGCCTCCTTCATGCGGCTGCCACCTTCATGTGGCTGCTACCTTCATGCGGCTAGGAGTGTAGGGAGCACACATATGCGGTTTATTTAGAGACTGCATTCATGCGGCTCTGTCAGGACATCCTACTCACGACAGTTGAGACACGTGGCGGTCCTCATGATAGTTGAGACACGTGGCGATCTTCATGACAGTTGAGACACGTGGCGGTCTTATCCCCTCGGAGTTATGGCTGCTAGCAAATAATAACAACCCAGATTTGTTATAATTATCATAATTACTCGGATCAAATCAGATTTGTTGTAATTAAGCAAATTGAACACGTGGCGGGAGATCCGAGCTTGTCATGACAAATTATGAAGATTTATTGCAATCAGCATTAATTGCCCATACGGATTTGGTGCAATCAAAAATCAACTGCCCAGATATAATGCAATCAAGATTAATGGTCTAGATTATTGGCCGCCGACTTTTCAAGGGGGCAATCATTGCAAACCCTAATGATCATACCCCCACTTCTATAAATAGCAAGGTGCCATTCCCTTGCAAACCTTGGAGAAAAAAAGGAGGAGAATTCCAGAGAGAAAGAGACTCTCTCCACCCGGCTGGACACACAGAGAGACAAAGGCACGCACAGAGGATTCTTCCCACATATTCTGAGAGCATTTCTTCATCAGAGTCAATGCTACGTCCGATCGTCCAAGGAGTAAGGCAGAGCTGCTGTCGCTTTCCCGAGCCTCTATCGTCACCCCCCCATAATCAAAAATAAACAATCGTACTTAGATTGTTGTACCTAGGTTTTCATTCTTAGGCTTTCTTTGTATGAGCGAGTTTTTATTGTGAGTCTAAGTTCGGTCCTCCTATAAAATTGTTCTACACTTTTACAATCAATGGCAAACACGATGGCGACTCTGCTGGGGACTAACTTCTCCACGGCTGAGGAGTTGGTGACGCCATCGGACGCAGCCAAAGTTAGCTCCACTCAACAAATATTGGTCGCCCGGTTCGACCAACAGGCATTTGAAGAAATGCTCTCCGACGGGAGCGCTGGCCCAGTCCAACGGCGAGCCCGCACAAAGAAGGCCTGCAGGGAGTGGAGGCCCAAATCATTCGCTCCTCCCCAAGCTCTCGAAGAAGTACTCTTTGTTGCTCAAGATGGCGGAGAAGACTCTCATGCGGCCCCACTTATGGCCATAGAGGACTCTGTTGTCCCCAAGTCCAGCAGAAGAAAATACTATGATGCTGGACTTGCAGGGGCAAAGAGGAACTTTATGCGGCCCAAGCCGCATAAGGGTGCCAGCCGCATGAAGAAGGCTCATGCGGCCGTAATCGCCAGCCGCATGAAGAAGACTCATACGGTCACAGCAGTCAGCCGCATGCAGAAAGCCCATGCGGCCAAAACCGCCAGCCGCATGCAGGCAGCCTGTACGGTCATGACTTTCAGTCGTATCCCGAAGGTTCATACAGCCACCGCTCCTAGCCGCATACAGAAGGTTTATGTGGCCACAAGAGACAGCCGCATGCAGACAGCATGTACGGCCATCAGCCGCATACCATTTGTCCCACGCGGCTCACGGTCAGTCTTTGACCACCTCTCATGTGGTCCTGACCTTGGAGGCTCTCTGGAATATATGCCAGGCTCTGTTGTGACCAACTTGGACTCTTCCTATTATGCACTCTGGGGTGCCAAAGGGAAGAAGCCTCGATCAGCACGGGCTCGTCGAGCTCAGTCGGCCGTCCCAACTTCTGACTATCAGGACGTCCCGCTTACTATTACGCGGGCCCCTGATGGAAATTTGTACAGAACTACCCGTGTCCAGTCTCCGGCGGCCAACGAACGGGATAGTTATCAAGAATCTCCCAATAATGATCAGGGGCAAGTACTCGTACTACCCCCACATCAGGAAGCAGGCAGGATGCCAACACACTCATGTGCTCAGAACTCCAGGGCCCACACAACGGGTGACTTGTGCAACGTGATTCTTCACAAACGCAAGGAAAGAGAGTCCTATCGGGGACATCAATGCACCCAAGTCATTGTCAACTGTTGCTGCAACAAGACGGTAGTACGAAAAGACCGGCGGTCCGTCTTCCAACGGCTGCAACACCCAAGCTCAGAAGACGAGGTGCTTCTCGTTGCCTCCTACAATTCTGCTCTGAAGATTCCTGGCAGCAGTAGAGGGAAGAAAACAAATCTCTCCAGTCCGAAAATCTCGACCGACGTAACCAAGAAACTCTCTTCTAAGCGGTTGTCTACCATCGTTACAGGAGGGGTTTACCAAGGTTCCCGCTCAAAGACAAAATCTGCCACACTTGGAGATTCGTCGTCCACATCTTTGGGAGACACTGGAGCCGAGGGTAGCACTCTCCCAAATATCCACGACAACCCGGTGTTTCAAGAAGATTATCCTGGGAAAATGGTTCACCCAACAGATGCAGCAGATTCCGACGTCCCCGAGGACGTCCACAACTCTCAAGACGATGCAAGCTCTAAAGCTGGAGGTACCACTCCTTCTGAGTCCGAACCAGAGGAGAACATTCCCACATACCCTGACGACTTCTCTGTACAAGGGTATGACTCAGAGGGCACATCCTCCACCGTTCCTTCCATCTCTCCTCATGTAAGGACGGTGTTCATGACGGACAGCAACCAAGACGGTCCCAGTGATCGCCAACACATCAACACCCTGGAGGCCATACTTCATACCTTGGTCAAGTCCGTGGACGAGATTAAAGCAGCCCTTCCAACTCTACAAGAAAGAACGCCTAGCCAAACAAGCTTAGGCCCCGCGGTCAATGCGGACTCGAACTCAGCTACACCAAACCCGGGTGATAATCCTCCTGAAATATCGGCTACCACTGCTGCAGACGAGGCTAGAAAGCCAAGAAGAGAGGTCCAGAAGCTCCGGGCCATGTTCCACGCCCGAAAAAACTGCTAAGACCTCAGGATACGACAACTGTATCCTGCTGTGTGGAGAGATGTTCCCTTCCCACCAAGATATAAGCTATTTAACATCAATCCATATGATGGAAAGACATCTACAAGCAGGTACATCACCTAATTCGAAGTCACAATCGACCATCTGCCTCATGACGATGCCATCCTTACGCGGTTGTTCATTGGAGCATTGGAAGGGGTTGCCTTCGACTGGTACCGCAACTTGTCGGACAACTGCATCCATTCCTTTGCTGGCTTCAAACGTATGTTTCTGGAGAGGTTCTACGAAGTAGGACAAGACGTGACAATGTCCACCCTCATGGACGTTGTTCAAGGTGAGAAGGAGCTGACAAGGAACTATATTGTGCGGTTTGCCAAATCGTGATAAAATTACCGTCTGGCAATCCAGATTCTTCCTTGATTGAAATTTGCCAAAAGAGGCTGCTCCCCACAATCAGCCTCTGGATGGGCGAAAGTCAGTTTAAGGACTGGAAGACTTTCATCATCAACGCCACTAGCGCAGAGGACAAGTTGAAGAAAGCTCGCCAACTGGGACTGCATATCTCGGATGGAGAGGATAAGTGCAAACGCCCTAATACCAACAAACAATAATGGCAAGTTCCTCAAGAAGTACTATGTCTAAACGACACTATCTCTCGGATTGTGAGTCATATACCCACAGGTATGGTTGAACTTACACTCTGACTCCAAATCTCCCAGATTGTTGAGTTATGTACCCCTGGTACCGCTGAACTTACATTCTGACTCCAAATATCTCAAATTGTCGAGTTATGTACCTGCAGGTACCGTTGAACTTATATTCTGGTCACTCTAGATGAATCTATATTACATCTTCTAGGTAGTAAGTCATGTATAATCATACCTCTGAACTTCCCTCATAAAAGAGCTCCCTACTCATGATCCAATACCCGTACTTTCAGTGCATAAAAAAGGTAACAGAACAACAAATTTCCCGAAACAACCAAGTCGATGTTACCTCTGAGTTGTTTTCACTTCCATCAAAAATAAACCGCCCCTCACGTAGAACTTCCATGTCCTCATTACCTCTGAGTTGTTCTATGTACCCTTCATGGAGCCCACTCCTGCCATGTCCTCATTACCTCTGAATAGGAAGACTCCATCGAAGAAACCCTCATATTTACCACGTCCTCATTACCTCTGAGTAAGTATGTTGGTTCTCTCTCGACCTATTATATGTACCCAAAATCGGAGTACGCCAAGGATAATAGGCCCACAAATGTCCTCTGCTGACCACAAATGTCCACAATTGACCACAAATGTCCACAGTTGACCACAAATGTTCGCAGTTGACCACAAATGTTGTACTAAGTTTTCTAGTACACGTGCCTCTTTTCTCACAAATCTTATGCCTCTAGAACCCAGCTGTTCCATGGCATTCTTTCGCCCGATACCAAGAACCTCCATATCCGCCTTACCGCGGAGTTGATCTAGGTATCCCTATCAAACTTATTATTCGTACCTAAAACCAAGGTATACCAAGGATAATAGGTCCACAAATGTCCTCTGTTGACCACAAATGCTGTATTAGGTCCTCTAGTACATGCACCCTTTCTTCACAATCATATGCTTCTGGAACCCAGTTATTTCGTGGCATTCATTTCCCATTACATAGAACTTCCGTGTCCATATTACCTCTGAGTTGTTCTATGTATCCTCATTCGAGTTCACTCCTACCATGTCCTTATTACCTCTGAGTAGGAAGGCTCTACTTTAGACCCATATTTACCACGTCCTCATCACCTCTGAGTAAATATGACGGTTCCCTCACTCAACTTATTATTCGTACCTAAAACCAAGGTACGCCAAGGATGATAAGTCCACATAAAATCTCCAACGGAAGTACCCAAACCTATCACGTCCATGCTACCTCTGATAGGATTGTCACACCTAAATAACTCTACTTTCCATGCTTCTTATTCAAAGTATTCTAAATTTGTAATTTGGAAACTTTGAAGGAGGTCTTGTAGAAGCATGGAAAATATTGCTTTTAGTCCCACATCGGAAAGGAGAAGAAGAAAGGGCTCACTCTATTCTATAAATATAGCCCCCTTTTCTCCTTTGAAAAGGGCACCAACTTCTCTTCCTTCCTTCCAATTTGGACTCTTCCTACTATGCACCTTAGGTGCTAAGTCGAAGAAGTCTAGGGCAGCGCGGGCTCATCGAGCTCAGTCAGCTGTCCCAACCTCTGACCATCAGAGCATCCTACTACGCGGGCCTCTAATGGAAAGTTGCACAAAACCGCCCGTGTCCAGCCCCCGGCAGCAAACGGACAGGGTGGTTCTCAAGAGTCTCTAACAATGATCAAGGACAAGTACTTTTACTAGTCCCGCATCGGGGAGCAAACAGGATACTTACGCACTCGTGTGCTCGAGATACCCGGGTCCATAAAGCGAGTGCAAAGGTTGATCGAGATGTCCTTGACTTGCGAGATGTGATCCTTCATAAGCGCAAGGAAAGAAGGGGAGTCCCATGCGGCTGAAAATGCAGAAAGCTCCATACGGCCCATGAGGATTTTATGCGGCTCAAAATCCAGAATGCTTCATGCGGCTCAGAAAGCTTCATGCAGCCCACAGGCAGCACGGGGGCCTTATGCAGCCCAAAATCAACAGAAAAGTCCATACGGCCCAAAACAGAGGGAGTCACATGCGGTTCAAAGAATCTTTTAAAGCTTCATGCGGTTCAAGAGTCCTTTAGAGCTTCATGCGGCTCAAAAGTCCTTTAAAGCCTCATACGGCTCGGATAGCTCCATACGGCTCAGGAAGGAGCCACGTGGCCCAAAGCAGTCCGCCTCTACAGCTGGCCTTAAAGCAACTGCTTCATTAAATACCCTGACGGCAGCTCTGACAGAAAGGCAAAGTGACAGCTTTGACATAAAGCTGAAAAGATAGCTCTGACATGGTGGCGTGCTCCTAGGGAAAAGAAAAAAATCTTTTATAGCTGGCATGATCCGCCAAATCCAAAGCTCCCTATACGGCTGCCACCCCTATGCAGTTGTCACCCCTTCATGCGGTTGCTCTCTTCATGCGGCTGCCACCTTCATGCGGCTGCCACCTTCATACGGCTACCTCCTTCATGCGGCTGCCACCTTCATGTGGCTGCTACCTTCATGCTGCTAGAAGTGTAGGGGCCACCCATATGCGGTTCATTTAGAAAATGTATTCATGCGGCTCTGTCAAGACGTACCACTCACGACAGTTGAGACACGTGTCGGTCCTCATGACAGTTGAGACACGTGACGATCCTCATGACAGTTGAGACACGTGGCGGTCTTATCCCCTCAGAGTTATGGCTGCTTGCAAATAATAACAACCCAGATTTGTTATAATCATCATAATTACTCGGATCAAATCAGATTTATTGTAATTAAGCAAATTGAACACGTGGCGGGAGATCCGAGCTTGTCATGACAAATTATGAAGATTTATTGCAATCAGCATTAATTGCCCATACGGATTTGGCGCAATCAAAAATCAACTGCCCAGATGTGATGCAATCAAGATTAATGGTCCAGATTATTGGCCGCCGACTTTTCAAGGGGACAATCATTGCAAACCCTAATGTTCACACCCCCACTTCTATAAATAGTAAGGTGCCATTCCCTTGCAAACCTTGGAGAAAAAAAAGGAAGAGAATTCCAGAGAGAAAGAGACTCTCTCCACCCGGCTGGACACACAGAGAGACAAAGGCACGCACAGAGGATTCTTCCCATATATTCTGAGAGCATTTCTTCATCAGAGTCAAGGCTACGTCCGATCGTCCAAGGAGTAAGGCAGAGCTGTCGTCGCTTTCCCGAGCCTCTATCGTCACCCCCCATAATCAAAAATAAACAATCGTACTTAGATTGCTGTACCTAGGTTTTCATTCCTAGGCTTTTTTTGTACGAGCGAGTTTGTATTGTGAGTCTAAGTTCGGTCCTCCTATAAAATTGTTCTGTACTTTTACAATTAATAGCAAACACAAGGAAAGCACCTAGGAAAGACCATTTAATTTATAATAAATGTTCCAATAATATAGCAATGTTCCAATAATATCCTTACCTTTTAAAATAAAATTGACATTATAAAAAATAATATTAATGGTAAAATAAGCAATAACACATGGTTACTTTTGTCATAAGTTTTGTAATAAATATTAGGAAAGGAGGAGGGAAAATGAATCCCATCGATCCTGAGTGGTTGAACTTAGGATTAATTTGGTCTTGGTACCTTATATGCAACTTTGAACTTTAGGTTATAGTATCAATTCGAGTATCTAGATATTGCCCCAATAACTGAACTTGGTCGATACATATTCTATATATATTATTTCCTCTATCCAGTATATATGGTACTGCACTCCCTAATACCTATAGTCTGTACTTGACATAGTAACATGATGGCCTATATCAAGTTGATACCGACGCCACCATTAGGTAGTTGCTTGTGCCCAGATCTGCCCCTTCTAATATATATGTTCTGATACCAACTATACCATTGGTGCTTTTGAGTATCAATTCTGATACACTATAGTACCCCTTAAAACATTTATCATATAGTTATGTCATGTGATACACTATTACCACTTGTTGTATCATGATTACTTGGAATTCTATTTCAATGTTTAGGATATATCATGATTAATGCGCCTATTACTTTTACAAGTCTTTCAACGATGTGCATGTATCTATCTTACAGAATTATCCTCAAATAGATATGGAGCTGAATTACTATCTGCGAAATTGTTATTGGATGTACAACTGTCATCCTGATGACATGTACGATGTACGGGATGAATTCGTTGAGGGTGTACAGCAGTTCCTACAGTTTGCCAAGGCGTTCCCTCAGTACATGGACGGTACCAAAATTAAGTGTCCGTATATGAGATGTTGCAACTTGAAATATCATCCAGAAGTGGAATTCACGTATCATTTATACTCAAAGGGTTTCATACCGAATTACTATCAGTGGAGCGCACACGAAGAACTTGTGTCTTTAGCATCGGAATATGAGCCTTATGTGGATGTCCACAACCATGCTGCTTATGACGATGGGTTATTGAACATGGTTTTTGATGCGGCGGGGCCTAGTTTCGATCCAGACAGTCATAAAGCACCTAAAGAGGCACCGAACGTCGATGCTGTAAAGTTTATGGAGTTGCTGGAGAATGCAAGGACTCCATTATATCCTGGTTGTGAGGATCATTCACCGTTGGAGGTGGTTACAAGATTATTGAGCATCAAGCCCGATTTTAATATGTCACAAGATTGCTACAACCAACTTATGGAGTTGATTATAGAAATATTGCCTGAGGGTGCTAAGTTGCCAAAAGACTTTTACCGATCTAAGAGGATGGTGAGATCGCTCTGGATGGGATACGAGAAAATCGATGCAAGTCACAACGGGTGCATATTGTACTATAAAGACGACAAGGATGAAGACGCCTGCAGACTTTGTGGTGCTGATCGCTATAAGGATAGTGGCAGAGAAAAGTCTGTCGGTGCAAGAAAGTCCACCGATTCGATGCACTACTTGCCGTTGATGCCGCGGTTGCAGCAGTTGTTTATGGTGAAAGAAACTAAAGAAAACATGAGTTGGCATAAGCGGGAACAGACCGAAGGAGTGTTGGATCACCCATCTGATAGAGAAGCATGGAAGCACTTTGACCGAGAGTATCCAGATTTTGCTTATGATCTGCGTAATGTCAGATTGGATCTCTGCTCCGACGGTTTTATTCTATTCGGACTTTCGGGATCCCAGTATTCATGTTGGCCTGTGATCATCACTCCGTACAATCTACCGCCTTGGATGTGCATGAAGACTCCGTATATGTTCCTCATCGTTATTATCACAGGTCCGAACAATCCAAAAAAGAACATCGATGGGTATTTACAGCCATTGATTGATGAGTTGAATCAGCTGTAGGAAGTAGGTTCCAAGACGTACGATGTTTCTAGAAAACAAAATTTTCAGATACGAACAGCACTTATGTGGACCATCAACGACTTTTTGGCCTATGGAATGTTATCTGGATGGAGGACGTATGGTCGTCTTTCATGTCCATATTGCATGGACCGCACTAAGGCTTTCTGTTTGAAACACGGAGGCAAACCTTGCTTCTTCGATTATCATCGATAATTCCAGCCGAAGGATCATCCATACCAGAGGAACAGGAATGCTTGTCGTGCTGGCGTTATGGAGAAGGCTAATCCACCGCCAAGGTGGCACGGATACACGATATGGGAAGAGGTAAAAGATTTACCGAGAGCTATTGAAGAGCTTGATAAGGGCTACAAGTGTGACGGATTTGGTCGCACTCATAACTGGACGAAGAGGAGTATATTCTGGGATCTGCCATATTGGAGCACCAATCTGATTAGACATAACCTTGATGTCATGCATATCGAAAAGAATGTGTTTGACAACATAATTAATACTGTAATGGACGTAAAGGGGAAGACGAAAGATAATCTAAAGACAAGATTTGTCACTACCACATTTCTAGTATGGGGGTATTTTGGTCATTTTTGAATTTTTGGAATTTATTTGGAACTATTGTGAATTATTGAGATTTATTAGAATTTATGTGATTTTTAGTATAATTTAATTGAGTGATATTCTAGACTTTGACTAGTGTTGACTTTGGAGCCTAACTAGATGCTAACCCTAGTCGTGGTGACTTGATTAGGTCATGTGACCCTAGCCTAACTTAATTTAACCCATGTTTGGTCTTTTAGATTCAAGTTAGAATAGGTACATGGTTGTGACTTAGGAATTAACCCATGGCTTATGACTTTACAAGTCATGATTAACTAATTTAGCCCAAGCCCAAACCATGGAACCCTAACCCTAATTTCCTTACTTGGCCAGCCAACCCACATTGGGAATCCCATACTATAAGTACTCTCTTCCGTTAGGTTAGCCTCCTTTAGAAAGTTCACATTTGGAAAGAGAGGTATGCTCCATCTTTAGAAATTCATAAAAAATCTAATTTAATTCCTTTTTCCCTCAAACTAATTGCAATAGGTTCTAATTTAGGTATTCTTACTGTGTGTATAATTTATTTTTAGTTTGTTAACAATTTGGTGAAGTTTGGCCATCAAGAGAAACACCCCTCTTTGGAGCTTTTGAGGAGCTTTTGACACCTATAGGTAATTCCTTCAAAACTTATTGTAATTGTTGTTATTATTGCATGGAGACCTAGATCTAGGTGTCCCCTAGCTAACCCTAGAATTTCGTGGCATATTGTGTCCATTTTGTGTCCTAAATGGACATGTATAAGTCCCATAGGCTTAGTGTTTGTAGAAATGCCTCTTAGGAATTTATTTTGTTATTTTTCGAATCTTTTTCAACAGCTTTGTAGATCTAGGGTTCCTCTCAAATTTTTGTAAAGACACATAGGTGTTTTGAGTTGTGTCCTTGTCCACATGAGGGACACGAAATCACTGTTTTGGCACTGACACGTTCCCCTGCTGCTCGTGGCCTCGTGCTCGTTGCACAGGACACGTGGCGAGCTAGGATTAGACGAGGGGGTGGGGGCAGTAACTGACACGAGGGTCCCCAAGCCTCGAGTCATCTCGTATCATGTCGGACACGTACGAGACTCTACACTGGTCTTGACTGATGGTTCAATCGGGTTTTAATAGGTTCGGATACAAGCTATTCATTAGGACACGAGGACACGTGGGTGCAAGTCAGGGTGACACAGCCCTAGGTCTACCCTAGGTGCACCCCCTTGTACGAGCACGAGCCCTAACCTGTGTCGTGTCGTGTACACGACACATGGGAACACGTGCTATTCACTGTGTGTTGTTTGTGTCTGAGAAGTGTTTGATTGTATGTGGACACGTCTGTGTCGTGTGTGGTGGACATGAATTGGACCCTAAGACACGTGCACAAGTGTGTTTACATTTACCAACCAATAAACCATGATATTAACTTAATTTCGAAGGCTAATTCCCATTTACCCTATTTTGGACTGATACATAATATTTCAGCATTTTCCAGATTTTGAAATCGAATTTTTGTTGATTAATTAACCCATTTAAATGTTATTAAATCACTGTTTAGATCCCTAATGTTGTTCTCCTATATGTGTTCTAGCTATATATCAATTTTGGGGTGGTTTCATTGAGTATTGGTTTCGAAATGGGGATTGAAGTTTTCAACTAAAAACTGAACTGAAATTGGTAATATGAATTGGTTCCCTTCCTTCCTTTCACTGCCACAGTGCACTTGACCTCTCTACTGTCCAGTATTAGACTGTTAACTCTTACTCTTCACACATACCTACCTATAACTGAACACCCTTCACTGTTCACTGTTTTCACTCACTGTTTTTCTAATGGCAATGTACACTTCACTGTTTTCACATGTGCACTACCACATTGACTCCTCTCTCACACACACACACACACAAACCCTTCAACCCTATGGAATGCATGTATATATGTAATATATGTATATCTATATATGTAATATATGTATGTGTATGTATGTATCCATGAGTGTATATATATATATATATATATATATATATATATATATATATATGTATGTATGTATGTATGTATGTATGTATGTATGTACCTATAATGTGATGTATAAGTATAGGTATATAGGTATAATATGGTATTCCTAATGTGTGTGTATTAGCCTAGGACTATAGCCTATGGATGCAATGTGTGATGTTGGTATAGTCTAGTATAGTTGTATATTGACCAATATAGACTTGTTAGGACTTAGAATGATTGTTAAACCTAGTTTAACATAACCTAGACTTGTTTAGACCTAGAATAACTTATTTGACCTAATTTAGACATGTTAGACCTAGTTTGACCATAGTTGACCAAGTTTGACTTCTAGAGTTGACCAAGAGTTGACTTTGGCCTAGATTGACCTAGATTCATTTAGAATGCATTGAATTGCATCTTGTTATCATTTTAGACATGTTATGGCTTGTGTTGTTCTGATTAGGAGCCAAACACCTCTCCTCGGACAGTACATTTCATCCGGACACTCAGATACCAGGCGAGTACATTCTCTGATCATTTCATATCCTGTTAGAATTATTTTTCTGCTTTAGATTACTTTACTTGATACTGTCACGTCGGTAACATGGATTAGTACTATATGGATCCTTTCTTGAGATGTTATCCCCTCATGGAGCATCGGATACTACATGTTCTGTGCGTTTCACTTACATTGTGTATCACTATGCTTCATGGTTCATTGATCACTTGTGACATGTACTCTCATGATCACAGAGTCTTCCTTGAATCATCCATTTATGGGCATTCCCAGAATCACCCATTTATGGGCCTACCATGTATCACCCCTTGTGGGCCATTACATGGATCATAAGATAACCTGGCTGGATCCTTGTGTATTGATTGGGGGTACGGGGAAGTAGAAGTGGACATGTGAATAATATTCAAGTAGTGTAGTTCCCAGAATTACTCCATAGTATAGTTTCCAGAATCTCCTATGTCATTCACATGTCTATATTGTACTCTGACTTACTAGCCACTTTTAGTTCTCTATTTATAGTAGATATTTCTATTACAGTTCTTTCTCTGTTTATATTATGTACTTTCTTTCAGTTTCTTGTATCTTACTCTACTGCATGTTTATATTTTCTAACCTGCTATGATCTGTTGAGATGTATTGTGCTCGCTCTGTCCTGACTGGACCTGTTAAAAATATTACAGAGGATGAGGAGGAGGCCTGTGTGGATACTTTCTATGGGACAGCTCTAGATGACACCAGTGATCCGGATTTTCAGCCGGATCCATTAGCTATAGAGACTAGGCTCCCTAGTCTAGGTTTTACTATTACTGTCATTTGGGATCCGGATTGTATATATTCTTTCATATTCATTAGTTGAGACTTGTATTTCTGGATGTTTGCTGAGATGTTATCTTAGACACTTAGACTCTTCTGAGCTTCTATATTTTATTTTGAGTTTTATATCATATCGTACTTCTTCTTCCTTAGTTGTGATTGAGTTTATATTCTGCTATGTCACCCCCATTCGAGAAGTATAAACTGTTTAGTCTTATACTGTTAGATGCATTAACCTAGGACAGCGTTCTACCGCCGACACTGCGGCATAGGCTGGACATACCCATTTATCGTGCCCTTACTATAGGGTGCGGGTCGTGACAAGATTGGACTTGAAAGAAATATGTAGATGTCCTGTATTGCATTTCATAGAGGAGGGGAATGGGAAATTGAAGCAGCCTAAGGCAATTTTCTCACTGGAGAAGGAGGATAAAGTGAGACTTTATAGGTGGATTCAAGATCTGAAATTTCGAGACGGGTATGTTTCGAACTTGAGAAGATGCATCGACCTCAAGGAGAACAAACTGGCAGATATGAAGAGCCATGATTGTCACATATTCATGGAGAGGTTAATTCCGATTGTATTTTGGAAATTCATACCCCAAGTTGTTTGGGATCCATTAATCGAGCTTAGCATATTCTTCAGAGATCTTTATTTTACTAAGTTGCTCGTTGATCGTCTAGAAAAGCAGGAGAACGATATTGTGGTAACACTGTACAAGCTCGAGAAGGTATTTTCTCTTGAATTCTTCGACTCTATGGAGCATTTGCCAATTCATCTTTCCTATGAGGCGCGTGTTGGTGGGCCCGTCGATTATCGGTGGATGTACCCGTTTGAGCGACATTTGAACCACCTAAAGAGGAAGGTAAAAAATAAGGCTCGAGTCGAGGGTTCTATTTGTGAAGCCTATATTCTCGAGGAGATTATAAACTTTTGTTCGACGTATTTCAAACCTCATGTTGCTACAAACAAAATGAGGGCTCTGAGAAACGACGACGGATATCAAGAATCTAATGATGGAATACTAAAAGTATTCAATGCGTCCGGAAAGCTTTTGGGGAAAATAAAGAAGAGATATTTGAATAACGAAGAGCTGAGGGCTGCTCAGTTGTATATATTACTCAATTGCGACGAGGATGAAGTGGAGAAGCTAGAGGGGTAAGTAATTAAGATGAGCTGGTTTACGTCATCTCAATATAATAGTATAAGCTAATATTATACTACTAATCAGCGGTTTATTCGTTGTTGTTTTTTAGCACGTATAATGATGAGTTGAGGTCGGTTAGACCTTACCTAACAGATGATGAATTAGAACAAGAAATGAGACGTCATTTTCCTTCTTGGTTGAGCAAATATGTAAGCAGCTAAGTAACTACCGGTCTCTTATAATGCAACACGACAATAAATAACTTACTATCTCTTCTTTGGTATTCAGGTCGATCGTCTAATTTCACCCGAGATTGAATTAATTAGAACTCTTGCCAAGGGGCCAATTGTTGCTATTAAAATATGGCCAAGTTATTGTGTGAATGGCTTTAGGTTCAAGTCGACAAATGCTCCGATCAGAGATAGTTTCCTAGATCTTGATTCCACGAAAAATAGTTGTTTGTGTATCAAATCTTCGAACTACAAAGATGTCGATCCAGGAAATGATTTCTTTGGCATCTTGCGAGAGATTATGGAGTTGACATATAATTATGGCAGAGAACCAGCAAAGATCGTGTTGTTCAAGTGTGAATGGTTCGATCCGATTGACAATCAAGGTTGGAAAATTGACAAGCATGGTCTTGTGGATATAAACTACAAGCGTAGATATCAAGGCTACGAACCATTTGTCCTATCAACTCAGGCTCAGCTTATGTACTTCACAGCTTATCCGAGACGGGGAGCAACGAAGTCTGACTGGTGGGCAGTATGCAAGACTAAAGCTTGATATACTTTTGATGTTGACGAAAAGGCTTATCAGGAGGACGAGCTACCTCTTATAACCAATATTGTTGATGTGGACTCCATGGAAGTTACGCATTATACGACTAATGTAGAAGATGTAGAATTATCCGAAGAGGAAGGCGAAGCCGATGAAGGCGAAGATGAAAGTGAAGATGAGGAGAAGAAGGAAGAGGAAGAGGAAGAGGAAGATGAGGTCGAGGAAGATGAACAAGATGAATATTCTGAAGATGATTGAAAGAGATGTACTTGTGAGTGAGTGGTGTTTGATGGAATGTTTGAGTGGTTGGTTGTGTAGGATGGAGAGATGAGTTTGTGTGAGCTAGAGGAGTTTATGAGAGGGGATTTGAGAGAGATGTAGAGTGATTGTGGGGAGGAGGGAACCCATTTGCTGCTGTCAAGGACAGCCAACAAACAGCCTACATTTTTACCCCTCACATGGCTGTCAACACAGCCCATGTGCTGTCCCATTTAGTCCCCACATTTTCCCCAAAATAGTCCTCAAATTAGCCCTCATAACAGCCCCATTTTCCCCTCTACTTGCTGCCCCAAAATAGCCCTCCATATCACCCTTTTACTGTCCCAAAAATCAGCATACATGCTGTCATATTTCAGCCACACTTAGTCCCCATATTGCTGTCCATACCACTCAAGAAAAGCCCTAAAACAGTCCACTTTTCTTGCCATGTTGGCTGTCCTCTTTTCGCCACAAATTAGTCCACACACCACCACCAAAACCATCACAAATTTAGCCCCTTATACCCCCTTAGCAGCCCCACAAATTCAGTCCTTTACACACCCAAATCAGTCCAAATATTTAGCCTTGTGTGTGTGAGTGTTTGTGATTAGTGTGTGTGTGTGTGTGTGTGTGTGTGTGTGTGTGTGTGTGTGTGTGTGTGTGTGTGAGCCATTTGTGAGTGTGTTTGTGAGTGCCTATAGGATAGCCTATATCTAAACCAATAAGAAACCTATAGAGAGTCTAAGAGTGTGATATATATGAGTGTATTTGTGAGAGGGTTGTGTGTGAGTGAGTGTTAGGGAGTTATGAGGGTAAATTCATGAAATGGATAAGGTAATAGGGTAAATCAATACCCCGTATCCCAACATAGCCTAGATACCTAGGATACCCATTTTCCTTGGTAGGTAAACCCTAGATAGGTTGATATCTAGCTACCCTAAGGAGCCTAGGCTAGTACCATGGGTATTTGCAGGGTTTCCTTGGGATTGGACAAGGTATCGGGATTTACCTTGGTAGGGTAAATGCTAGTTTACCTAGAAAATAGGATATTTGAGTTAGAAGTCTAAGATAGAGTTGGAACCCGATTCCCTTGGTTGGTAATGATCAAATAAGGTGCTCATAGACTAGTTTTGACGTCGGTTGACCTTTTTGACCAAAAGTCAACAAAAGTCAACCGAGGGTCAAACTTAGCCTTTAAGCGACCCGATTTGACCGAAACCAAACCAGAGTTGACCAGTTGACTGAAAATCAACTGTTAGTCAACATTAGACTTGTTTGACCTAGGGTTCACCTAGGGTTGACTAAGTGTTGACCAGAGTTGACTTTTTAACCAAAAGTCAACTGTAAGTCAACCCTTGAACCAGATTGACCTAGTTTGACTTGGATTGACTCCCAGTGACCTAGTATGACCCAGTATGAGCCAGTATGACCTAGTGTAACTCAGTCTGACCTAGATTAACCTAGTTTTGACTTAGACTTGCATTCATGACTAGAATTAGCTTTCTTTTTCAGTATTTAGCCCTGTTTGACTCATAGTATCTTATTTTAGGTCTGTGATTACTCTGAGCGTCTGTTCACCTTATCAGCTCAGGACCACAGACGAGTACATTCACTGATAGTTTTTATTGTCTTGATATCTGCTATATCTGATTCAGTCGTAGTGTCTTACTTGATTTCCAGACACGATATTTCACGGACTAGTATATGTCGGATCCTGTCATGAGATGTTGTTCCCGGATTACTTGGTATATTGGTACATGACTCGATTTGTTACTTGTACTTGTATAGACATGGACTTGGGAGTGGGCTGATCACCTGCTTTTAAATCCCGTGTCATGACGTGTTATGTCCGGATCTTTTATACTATTCGGGGATGGGGAGTTATTAGTGATTGTGTGATCAAAATACCCACTTGTTGCTTCATACTTGTACTCGACACTTGTCCATAGCTACTTGTTCACAACTTTCCATGGTGACTGGCCTTATCTTTACACTTGTTGCTTCACACTTGTTATTTGGTTGTAGCCGGTCAGATGGAAAGCTTGAACATGTTTCCCAAGCCGATCACATGACGCACTAATAATTCAAGGCACCTTTTATATTTATTATCTTGGTGACTAAGTTCTGTTCGGGAGAAGGGTTACAGCCCCGGTCCTTGTTTGGTTTAGGGGTTGTAATTCGGCTTCCGAATAGTTCCCAAGTCGCCCTATATACATTCATATCGTCGTCTTTTTCAGTACTCACATCATGATATGTGTTTCCAGTTGATTTTATCTTGTATTTCATTACACTGTCTCTTATAGAATTTGTCAATACATATGGAACTGCTGTTGGTGTTTGTACTTGCTCATTTTTCTGACAGGATACCGTTGACAAATTTTACAGATAATTCAGAGGCTGATTGCCCGACCTACTATGGGGTTGAGTCTGATGGATTAGAGTTAGACCGTGGCTTATTGGTAGAGCCACTAGATTTTGCTCACCCTGAGTAGTATAGCTAGTTAGGTTTGCCTGGCCTGCGAGCCAGCTAGCACTGTCAGTTGTAGTATCTATTATATATTTTCTGAGACCATGGATGTTTGTATATAGCTCTGACTTGTGGATCTTGGACTCATTTCCTGTTTATCTATCGTATTTTCCTTTCCGTGCTATCTACCTTAGTTTGATATATGTGATTGAGACTGTATTGCTATGTTCCCTCCATTCGGAGTGTATATACTGTACAGGTACATTTATCTGGTTTTAGTCATAGTATTTACAGACCCTATATACAGCGTTCTATCGCCGATACTGCGGCGTAGGCTGGACGTAACCGCGTACTCGTGCCCCTCTTCAGGGCGTGGGTCGTGACAGTACTTTCATTTTCTTATTATGTAGAGTTGGTTGTTATCTAGTTTTGGTTACTATCTGAACTTAGATATTTCTTATAAAATGTACTATCTGGACTTAGATGTTTCTTGTAGAATGTACTATCTGAACTTAGATGTTTCTTGTAGAATATACTATCTGAACTTAAATATTTCTTGTAGAATATACTATCTGGACTTAGATGTTTCTTGTAAAATGTATCATCGTATGTTGTCTTGGTTATTATCTTGTCTTTGTTGTATTTTTATATTTCTAGTCTCTATTATTTGTTGTATCTCATCATATGTTGTTATCAGGTATGACAGGTCGTCGCGGATCGTTCCGATGTGGGGCACGGGGTTCTCCTTCGGTACCTCCTACTGGTACTGGTAGAGGACAAGGTACTCCTTCGGTACCTCCTACTGGTACTGGCTTTGGATCCTCGTCGCCCAGTACTCCTGTGTATCGGACAGTACCTCCGCCTGCCAGGACGCTACGTGGCATATCTCCTAGGACGAGTAGTTCGAGGCCTGAGACTGCTCCCGAGTGTAGTGTTCCTCCTGCTGATATGACGATGGAGACAGATGAGCAGATGGAGGAGGCTGAGCCGACGGTCGGCCAGTATCAGGCAGATGATGTGTGCGCACCTCCGGAGGAGACGAGGACAGAGATCTGGGTCGATGGTACAAAGTAAGTGTTTTTGTTTATTATTTTGTCCTGTGTTTATCATAAATTAACTTATCTCATGAATATAATATGTCTGTATAGATATCGCCCCCCGTCGGTACAGAGATGCCTAGGCCAGTTATTGAGGACTGATTATAATGGTACTTAGATAAACTACTCTGATGCTCCGGACGAGGAAGGCCCACTGGTTTGTGCGCTTCAAGGTTAAATATATTTGCTTTTAACATGAAACATATAATTTTTGCATATTATATATAACTGATAAATATTTGGTTTGCACTATTCTAGGATATGTTTTTCTATCCACCGCACCGGGCCGAGATGATCGAGGGGATGTTTCTTTCCGTCGCTGCTAAGCTGATCCGCGACTCTATTGATGATCAGAAGAAACGTAATCGTGCTGGAAAACTGATCCAAGGTTGGATCACCCCTGATCAGTGGACTGCAATGAAGGCTCGATTCGACGAGCCAAGATACAAGAAAAAGTCTGAGAAGGCCAAGGCGGCTATGAAGCAGGGATCGAAGTGGTGCGGTGGGTCGATTCCGATGACGGAACATTTTCGTCGTCTGGTATGTCTTTTTATTTCAGAAATATTATTTAATGCAAGTCCGATAAATTAGTAAAAGGTGATATATTTAATTACAGATAAAGAGGGGTGGTGACGTCAATATGGTGACTGTCTTCCTGGCTATACATCGGAAGGACGGGAAGCTTATTGACGAGATGGTGGAGCAGGCCTATGTAAGTATTACAATTCTATTTATTAATTTTAATACTTTGTGTTAGTTTTGATATAACTTAGTAAATATGCATGCAAATAAATATTCATGTATTTAGTAATAATAAGTACATTAGACATTAGAAGTTAATAGAGTATCCATGCTTTCTAGGCCGAGTTTCAACGGCTTAAGGAGCAGGCGGCTGCTAGTGCACCTGCTGCGGGAGAGGCCGGTACTTCCTCGCAGCCCGCTCCAGCTCCGTCGGAGGACGAGCTGTGGATGACCGCCGCTGGTGGTCTCCACAGGGGTACGTACTACGGTACGGGATCCTATGGCGCCCTAGTTGCGATACAGTCCTCTAGGATCTCCCCTGCTAGTGTGCATGGCCCACAGCCCTCCCAGGAGTCTGCCCGTCCAGCAGATGGTGGAGTCTGTCTGTGACGAGCTACTATGACAGATCCAGGAGCAGCACCAGACGGACGATGCTGCGCTCATAGCACGATTGGATACCCTCGACCGCAGCATTATGGAGCTCAGGGATATGACTGAGAGGACAGAGCGGCGCGTCACTGATCTTAGAGCGTCTACAGAGCGCAACGTGACGGATCTATAGGCATCACAGTTGTCCATGGGCGAGAGGCTGACATTGATGCAGGATTCGATGGTTGATAGCAGTACGAGGCTGTTATCTACCATGGATTCCTACCACCAGCGACTAGCAGCTTTAGAGCGTTATTGTCCTCCGGGTGCGCCTTCATCATCGTCGACTCCACCGGCGTCACTACCTCTGACTCCACGACATCACTACCTTCTTCATCGGTGACGATTTCACGGAAGGAGTACGAGATGTTCCTATCCTTGAGGCGCGGTGGTGCCCCTCCTCCTTCAAATCCGCAGTAGTCCGAGTTAGGATTGTTTTATGAGATTGTAGTATTTTTTTAGTGTTTGTTTATGTTGATTATTTGTTTGTGTAGACTTTCAGTATTGGTTGTGGATTCATGTGGATATACTATTGTGATGTACCGGTGTAGACTTTGAACGTATGTGTTTGTGTGGATTCATGTGGATATAGTATTTGTTTGTGTAGACTTTGGATGTAGACTCTTACTGTGATTATTTTTTAGTGTTTGTTCCTATCATATGTTGGTTGTAGACTTTTACTCTTATTTGCGTTGATTGTTATACTATTGTGATGTACCGGTGTTGAGTGTTCCACCGAAGGGGTCGGCGAGCCCAGGGAGAAAATGTGCTTGTTGTTGTTTTGTTATTTATTAAACTGCAGGTAGAAAATATGATCCTGTGGACATTCTGTAATTTTTTTATTTTTATTTTTTTTGAAATTTAGTGACGTTTACCGACGTTTAGTGATGCAGCTGAACGTCGGTAAACGTCGGTAAGTCACCAGGTATACTGACGTTTATCGACGTATAGTCGCATCGGTAAGCATCGGTAAACGTCGGTAAACGTCGGTAAATGTCCCAGGATTTCCCCCGTCTATAGAGTCAGTGAACGTCGATAAGTACTAGATATACATCGCTAAATGTTGTAGGATTTACTGACGTTGGCCAACGTTCAACGTCGCCATATTCTCGATGGTGCGCCGATGAACTTCGGTAAATGTTCAAGAATTACCGACATTTTCTTACGTCGGTAAGCGTCGGTAAAAGCGACGATTACCGACGTTTTGCCTGTTAGCGACATGGCTTTTCGCGACCACAGGAAAACGTCGCTAAATACGTCGGTAAACAGTTTTAGCGACGATTTTTTTATTTTAGCGACATTTTTGGGCGTCGCTAATATGACTTATTCTGGTAGTGATGTAAATAAATTTCCTTTTATTACATAACTCAGCCAGAAGGAAATACATAAAATTAACGAGGACCAGAGCCCTCCTGATCGAAGACAAATTTTGCAAGAAGCTCGAAGACATTATTGTCCGATGACACCAGTAGCTCACAAGCAGCCTTCCTCAGAGCTTCTTCCTCGACAGTACTTCCAGGCTCCACCAGTTTGTCAAGAATATCCTATTTTAATTCAGGAACAGCCGAGCTTTCTTCCACTTCTGGCTCAATGGGTGGCGAAGGCTCGTCGGAATGAGTGTCGATGGCGGCTTCGATCTTTGGGATGGCCTTATCCTCCTTGGGTGCATCTTCGGAAGACATTTGCGATGAAAGGATAGGTGTTAATAAAATTCTCAAAAGTTCCACACTATTTATAGACAGAAAGGCCAAACATTCTATCTCAGGATCCTTCATTCATCCTTTTTCATCTCGTGAATAGGTCTCCATTTATTGTCTGTCGTAGGAACCGAAATGACCTTTCTTTGAAAAGGCATGCTTTTTCATTCATCAATCTTTTTGTTGCCATTCATTCTGCGGATAAGTCTACATTTTTTATTATCTTTTATTTACTTTTTCGTAAATAAAGCCACAGATAATAAATACTCAAAATCTTCGTGGAGTCCATCCAAATCATCAATTTTGTCTTTTGAAACCCAGCTGTTTTAAAAGGTATCGTATCTTTATGATAAATCTGTATTATCACAGATATCCTATTTTTTAGACATGATATCCTGTCTTTGAGTCCCAGCTGACTTGAAGATCATCAATAGAAAAATGAGTTCACGTCCACATTACCACTGAATTATATTTTCTATATCATCACATCAAATCAAATCATAAAAAAAAAATTTATTATTTAAAAACATAGATACATCTTAATGGAAATCTATTACATCTCAGATTTTCATTCTAAATATAACAAATGGAGGTCTATTACATCCTTGGATCTTCTTGTTGGTGCCAGTTCCTTGTCGACTCAACCTGAAGCAGCGAGCAAGGCAACGGAATCAACTCTAGTCTTCTCTCTCAGAAAGACGAGAGGAGAACGATAGAGTATAGCAGCTCGAAGACAAGTTGCTGTCAGTACAACTGGTGGAAAAATGACGACCCTTCGTGAGAAGTAGGAATGAGATCACCCTTGTGATACGATTCCTAGTTCTGTGTCTCCACCATCTAACTCTCATGTATAAAGGCCCTTTCTACAATTTCGAGGAAGCCCTTTTAAACATGAAGAGTTCTGAGTTCTCTGATGTGTGTGTCAAGGTGGTTCAGCTCCATAGCATCCAAGATCGTCGATACCAATTCTGAAGAATCATGCCAACCGATTCTCTGTAAAAAAATGATGAAAAAAGGAGAAGTTAGTGAATTTATAGATAGAAGGGTTCCAACAGGCGCTTCTTTCTCAAAATGAATTTCGATCGATATGTACAAGACATCAAGTTGTGCCGAGACTTCTATGTTGTGCAGCATCTGTGATGCGCCACATTTTAAATGGTGCAGTATCTGTGTTGTGCCATATTTTATATGGCACAGCATCTATAATTGTGCCATATTTTGTATAGCGCAGCATCTGTGTTGCATCGCATCTGTATAGCGCAACATCTCTGGTACGCCATATCGCATAACACAGTTTGAACACTATGTGAGTGACAACAACCAAACTCTAAAAAGGGTTGCGCGAGTCAGAAAGTGAAATGAACTCTAAAAAGAGAAGGCGTACGATGAACAGATCAAACCAAAAACCCTAAAAAGGATTTGGTTGATACGATCGATGCATGGAACAATGATCAAAACATTCACCTTCCATGGCCGGGTTGACAGTCTCTCGTAGTGACGAAGGCGGAACATACTGACACGCACGTCGCTGCTTTCTGCATGATGAAGTGCGAGATGAAGGCTCAGCGAAGCCCTTTCCTTTCTTAACATCGAATCTCCTGGGTGCCATTAGGGTTTGTCGAAGAAGCTTCTGAGTCTAGAAGAAGAAGAGATAGAGTTTCGAGGAATCACGTCGGTGGTCGAAAAAGCTCGAGAAGAAGAGAATGAGGTAGGGTTTTGAGAAATCACTTTGTGTGTAAAGAATGAAAGGCCCAAAGTGTACGGCTATTTATAGCCCAAACAGTTGTGTAACATACGCTGAAAAGTAGGGCTAGAGTTTGACTGGCACAATCCAGACAAAATTATTTCTAAATTCAAAGTATTTCAAAACTTTGAAGTCTTTTCAAGTTTCAAAAACTTTGAAAGGGGTCATGTAGAGGCTAAAAATCAAGCTACGCCACCCATTGGGAGCTAGAAATCAAGGGGTGCCACTCATCCAGGTGCCACATCAACATGTTGTGCCACATCGATAGGTTGCACCACATCAATAGGTTGTGCCAACCTTAGGTTGCACGAGAGCCACATGACGCACTTCCTCGAGAAGCTGTAACGGCATCATCATTGCCTGACAGCTGACAACACGCACATCCCAAATAATGTATAAGCTGTATAGATGAGGGTTACTGCTACAAGCCAACAGTTAATCCTAGGTCAAATAATCCTAGCTATTTCAATCATAAGTAAGAAAGTAAAGTACAAGAGTATGAACATCAGGCATATAAGACAGTAAAGCGTCCCAAACTATAATATATAGATGATTATGAAGCTAGTAATACAAAATAAAGAACTAGCAAGACTAAGTCATACATGATCGCTCTAGCTATAGTCTAGAAAATATACAATCATGTCTAAGCCAGTAGGCCAAATGTTAAGTCCAAAACACGAGCTAAACACGTGCTCGGTGGCTAAACGTCGTAAAAGAATATGTACAAAAAAGAGTGGAGAAGAGAAAGAACAACCACTCAAGCATCCTGGTGCTCCGGGTGGTCACCATCGAGTGGAAGGTCCAAAAGATCCTTGGGCTCCTCAACTAGATCTGGAAAATAAAACCAGCGGGGTCAAACCCCCCCAATAGCAAGTACCAAAGAAAGCCAAACTATGAACTAAAACCAGCAATAACTAATATAACAACAGATAGAGACAAAAAAAATGTAGATCGAGACTCGTGCGCTACCAATGCACTTATCTCGAGAATAGAAAAGATAATAAGCAAAGCAAAATGGAGCATAAAGTATACAACATGTGACATAATGTAAACTGTGGACATGTAAAGTAAACGAAAGCTTATGAACATGTAAGATAAACTGGACTCCATCCATCAATCATGGCCAAGCAATGAGTACGGTTCGATACATTAGTTAACTAGGGTTATCACCATTACTAATTACTAATATATGCAAGCTTGAGAAATCTAATCCAGTTACCTACCCTGCAGACTACCCAACTTATCCAGGCCAAAAGAATGAAAGTAATGGATACATTGCCCAAGAGACAAGTGTATCCTATGGACAAGTGTAACACTCGACGGTGAGCTGGAAGTATGCTCATCATGTTAGGTAGCTCCAAATCCCATGTATATATAAGGGCCGAAATAAAAGGGGTTGTAGGTAATCGGGAAATTCTTCCCTCCCAATGATCTAGATAATATGGCTAGTTGTTAATCCTTAACATTTTTTAGGATTCCGGGTGTGGTATTCCATCCATCCAAGACATGATATGTAAGAGTGGACAATACAAGAAAGTGCACTATAGAAAGCCACAATAGGAAAATATAATAAGCTGGAAGCAGGATTGCGCTACAATGAGCTACTATAAAGAAATCAGGAGTACGCTATGACAGGCCACTTTCATGTAAAGCTAGACAATATAGAAATTGGGGGTGCGCCATGACAGGCCACTATCATATAAGCAAAAAAAAGACATGTAACAAGAGTGCACCATGACGGTCCACTATAAAAAAATACTGGACATGACATAGACTGTAAAGTACAAAAAATTCAAAAAGGCATGGTAATACATATTATGTACAGAACATAGAACGACATATGAATATAAGCTAGTGTCAAGTGTATATAGAGTGTACAATCATTCTCTAACTATACAAGTCATCTAATCATGTTCACTACAACAAATATGACATACAATAGCAGTTTATCTATAGCGTTCAAGCCTCCCTGCTATAGAATGTCATCATCAATAGCATTCCTTCTGCAGTACTATTAAACTAGAATACAATAGCAGTTTATCTATAGCGTTCGAGCCTCCCCGCTATTATAATATAATCATTCATAGCATTCATATTGAAGTGCTATTAAACGTTCATACAATAGCAATTTATCTATAGCGTTGAAACCTCCCTGCTATTAGAATGTCATTATCAATAGCGTTCATTATGCAGTGCTGTTAACAGAACTTTATATATCATGTTATGAACTCGGTTAAAGGTATAGCTTTTTTTCTGAATGTTGCTATGCCCGTATGTCTAGGGGTGAGTATTATTCGTTTTTGGACCAAAATCCGAACCGAACCTAACCGAATAAGAGATTCGGTTTGTTTTGAAAAAAATTCGGTTCGGTTTCGGTTTCTAAAATACTAAAATTTCTTATTCGGTTTCGGTTTAATCCCACTAACCTTTCAAAAATTTCATCTAAAATTCCTCTCCCTGGTAAATCGAATAAGAAATTTTAGTAATATATATACGAAATATATCTTTGTATATCTAGTTACTATGTATATTGACAAACAAATTATAAATAAACTGAAATATTGGCTAAACCAAATAAACTGAAAATCGAACAGATTTATTCCGTTCGGTTTGGTTCGGTACGGGATATTTCGGTTGGTTTCAATTTTTATTATTCGATTTTCGGTCGAATTCGATATTTGGTAATTCGGTTCGGTTAACCGAGTTAATCTAATGCTCACAATTGAACTATCTACTGTTCCAATCATGGGAGAAGCAACACAGTTTTCTATTTTATATTAAAAAAATAAGTTAAAGCCCTCTCTTTTCCTTTTTGTCAAAATCTATAGCAGCCCGCTCCTTTTTTTGGCGCCTTCCCAATTTTTCTCTTTTCTCCCCCATCTAACTCTCAAAACTTTCTATTTTCTCAATCTTGCAGACTGCTTCCTTTTTTTTTCCAAGCCTCTCGTCTCTCACTACACCAAAAGTGGGATTTTCCAACACCTAAAATTTTCAATTACTAACGTTTTTTTACTGTTACTATTTACCAATGGTAAAAAACCGTTAGCAACACAAAAAAGTGTTAGTATAAATGGAAAAATTAAAATTTAATATAAATAATACTTCTTATTTATTTTGTAACACACTAAAACCGTTAGTACATTTAATAAAAATTTAACATGTGTATTTCACGTGACATAGATACATTAGAAATGTGTTTTGGGGGGGGGAACACTTTTCGTTTCCCTCTTTTTTTTCATCCTACTTTCACGATGAAACCCCCCTGCTCTCCAACAAACAGGTGAAGCCTCACTCTCATCTCTCTCTCCCTCCCCTCCGAGCAGGTGAAGCCTCACTGTCCTCTGAGGACCATTCTCTACTTTTTTCTCCTCCGAGCAGGTGAAGCCCCAGGTAAATCTCTCTCCTCCGAGGAGCTCTCCACCTCTTCCTCATGTTCCTCCTCTCCTCACATCAGCAGATTTTTGAAAAAAAATCTAATTTTAGGGCAAATAATAGGGAATAAGTTTAGGGCATAAATTTTAGGTGAAAAATCCTTATAGAGCATAAATCCTTATGGAGCCCACTTTAAGATCTGGCAACCGTGTTGATGCCATCAACTCTGTCAACCTCATCTCGTCTCCTTGCTATCACCAACCTCTCCATCTCTCCCTCCTTTCTCTTCATATTTATCTTAAGTTTTTTTAACTTTTTGTACAATTTATTTATGTCTCCTCGCCATCACCAGCCTCTACATCTCTCCCTTTGCTATTGTTGTTTAATTCTAAACAATAACATTTAGGGCATGTTTGGGCATTTGTTGTATGTTGCCATCATCAATTAACTATGATAGTTAGTAGTGATGTATTATGTGCAAGCCATCAGTTTAAAACTGTAGGCTTTGTAGTGTGGGTGATATTCATCTGTGACTTATGACTTGGTGTGTTTTATTACTGGTATATATTTGTTTACATGCTAAAAGATAAGATGATGTACATTGAACAATGTGCAAACTCAAGGGCTGTGAAAATATTTATCCATGGTGGTATGTTCCTCTACCTACATTTTTTTGTTGTTTAATTGGTGAATATTGGTAATTTTTATTGGAGTAATGTCTATTATATGCTCACATTTTTTTGTAACATATTGTTTGTGCTGATGATATGCTCTCTATAAATATTGATGTTATATTCTAGTCTGGTTGTATTTTATATTTAGTCTGGTTGTGAAGAAGGAATGCTCCATCACGCGGTTATCATTATGTAGCGGATTCTCTCAACACCATTATCACTTGCTGTCAGCAAAGGAAGAAGTTGGTATCCGTTATTTATCATTAAAACTTGTGTTTTTAAGCAAATGTGAAGTTTATATGAAGTGGGCCATTCATCATTCCTTGGAATCAAAGCTTTCCCATTATCAAAATCCTACTTTTATTCCTTTTCTAACTTAAAGATTTGATCTTTGTTACAGATTCGTAGAGTACTCAGCATTAGAGTTGTTAGTATGTGTTTTTTATTTTTATGAAAAAATTGTTTTCAAAAAAAGCAAATGGGAGGCTTTTAAGAGAGGGACAATCATCTGTTCATCGTAATCAAAGGTTTCTTGTTGTCAAATCACAGATTTATTCTTTCTCTAACTTAAAGGTTTAATCTTTGTTGCAGTTCGTGGAGCAGTTGGCATTTGAAATTCCCGGGTCTCGATCAATTTTCACTTCGAGGTGAAATTTCTTTTTTCCCCTTTATTCTTCTTGTTCTCTCATTTTTCTCATTAATGTGTTGTGCATAGCAAATTCGTTTGGGATATTTCAAAGTAAAAATTTGATGGGTTCTTACAATTTTGTGTTGACAATGGTAAGTAATCTATAAAATTCGCTATATTGTCCATATATTGTCTGCATCTTGATAA
>JANAVB010010406.1:0-82835 GCA_029216955.1 Iris pallida | reverse complement strand
TTTTATCAGAATTCCTTCTTTAATCCTTCGTTTTGAAATTCTTAGAATGAATGCAGAAATCGACGACTTCAAAAAAACCATACAACAGCCTGGTCCCGTCGAAGGCACTCTTATATAGAGTTCACTTATCGAGACGCAGTCTGCCGCACCTAGGACTTATTCCAATAGAAGTTGTTCCATTAGTCGGATCGATTCTCGTAACATTCATCCAAATCGATTTTATTTGATGCCACAAAATGTTGTCATATACCAAGTTCAGCGATTGAATCAGATTACCCATCTAAGTTTTCGACCGAGTCTGACTTGCCACAAGCATATTACATAGTCCGCGGCCTATCGGGAACGGAGCACTACAACGCCTAGTTCCAAATATGTGGAACTAGGATATGTGGCAGTGACCAGCTACGTATCAAGTGGACTCCAGTCCAATTTGAATATGTATACAATGTCCTAGATTTAGGTTAATCTATCTAAAATACATACCTATATCTTACTCCACAGAACAAGAATATATCGTTAATGGACAATATAATTAGTAGTATGCAGGCCAATCATATACATGTCCGAATAGGCTCGAGAATAATAATATTAGGGGGGGGTGAGCATCGGTTCGGTTCGGTTCAAACCGAACCGAATATGTGAAAACCGAAATAACCGTAAACCGTATTTCTCAAAACCGAAAACCGTATTTCTCAAAACCGAAAACCGAACCGTTTTTATAAAAACCGAACAAAACCGAACCGTATTAATTCGGTTCGATTTTCGGTCGGTTCGGTTTCATGGGCCAATGTGCATGACCTTCAAGTTTTTAGCAAAATGGGCCTATTTAAATAACAACTTTTTTAAAAATATATGACATTATTGTATTTATGAATTGTTACATTACATAGAGTGAAAGATATTAGTATATATAGATTGAGGGTAGATAGAGAGAGTGTTCAAAGAAACACCGACATAGAATAGGAGAAAAGAGTGCGCTCAGTTAGGGGTTAATAAACATTAGTATATGTATATTGTGGGTAGTTTGATAAATTACTAAATCTAGATCGGTTTTCAGTTCGGTTCGGTTTTTCGGATGAAGAACCGAAAACCGAACCGTTATTTCAAATTTTTAAAATTTTAAACCGTAAATCGAACCGATAACCGAAAAACCGAACCGTTTGTCATATTTCGATTCGGTTCGGTTCGGTTTTCGGTTTTCAACCGTTATATGCTCACCCCTAAATAATATGGGCCTACAAAATACTATTCTATAACACCATGAACAAATAACAGAAAAGTACATATAGTACAAATGAACTAATACATGAACCTGTGAAGAAAACCATCAACAAAGGGATTGTCCCACCTTTTTTATCTTAAATTTTTTAATTTTACACGCCGGTTGATGTTGCTTTTATCTTTATTAGCAAATTATACAAATAGAATTTATATTTCATATAATGTCCATATATCCAGAAACTCCACCTGCGGCTGTGTACGGCTGGTTTTTGTATGACTAACTACTAAATATGCGTCCATAATACAAATTCACGGACATCCATGATATAAATACGGACATGTGGCACTCATTGATAACTATAATTTGTTCGTAAAAATATAATAAACAATTAAAAAAAAATAATGCTATTTGTCCCTTCAAATTGTCCTCTTAAATTATTTTTCATACATACAAGCTGACGTGACATGTTGATATGACATCTAACATGATAAATTTTAAAACTAAAATTTAAAATAAAATTAATGTTAAAATTAAAATTAAAATTAACATTAACATTTAAATTAATATTAACGTTGAAATTAGCATTGACATTAATATTAATATTAAGATTAAGATTAACATTAATATTAATATTAATGTTAATATTAATATTAATATTAACATGAAAAAATTGGATAAATATTTTTTTGGTTAAAATTTATCATGTCATATGACATATATTATTATTTAGTTTTCTGCTTGATTACTTTTATGTCCCATGACTCGATGCTAGACCCCTCCATAACTCAACTCGTTGGAAGCCTTTACAAATTTATATCTTTTTATTGTAATTCTTTTCTACTTTGAGCTGAAGGAGAAGGTATCATGATGCTTTTGAGAAAAAAAAAAGAGAGGCAAAACAAACCCTCCACTTGCTTTAAGTAGGCTATGAACATGAACCATCTGTTCAGAAGAAGAAGAAGAGGAGAAAAGCTGAAGTAGATGTTAGCAAATAAGAGCTACCAAACAATTTTCATTATTGTTTTTAGAAAAAAACGAAGGGAAAAAAAAAAGCGAGTAGAGAAAGGCAGTTTGGAATTTTGTTGGGAAGTACCAAAGAGCCTTTGGAATCAGTCTCGCAAGTCCTTTTCAAAAGTCTTTCAATTTTCTTCCGTGAAGTTTTCGTCACCAAATAGCTTTTGGACTACTTTTACGAAAAATAATAAGCAACCGATCGAGATAATATCCTGTATGTGCACCAAAATCTCCACTTCAAATGTTTGGATGGACTCGGAAGTGCAGAAAGTATTTGTGCTCTGCAATTACTGTTGGATAGAAGAATAAGAAGAAGGAAGAAAGCTAGGATTTTGGAAGAGAGAGAGAGTAAAATTTAGAAATGAGAGTGAAATTTGGACTTTGGAGAGGGGAGGGGGGGGGGGGGGGGGGGGGGGGGGGGGGGGGGTGGGGGGGGTTGGACAGCCCCATGAGTAGAAAATTTGGATAGCTCCAGTAAATTCTCTTCAATATTAGCTAACCCAAATCCTGGCTAGTCCTGATCAACTTTTGATGTGCCCTTATAAATAGCCTTCTTTTACAAGATTCTACATTCGAGTTAAAAACACGGATGTAGACGCAAAAGTGGGAGAGAGGGCTCCAGTGGGAGCCAGAGGCTAGACGCGTCGTAGTAGTAGTAGTAGAACAGTGGGACCGACACGACACACATGGCGTTCGCGGAGGCACAGAGGAAAGGAGAAGAACGGTGGCGGTGGCAGCTCTCCAACAGCTTGCCGATGGAGCGTGACGGTGCAGGTGATGACTCTCCATCAGCTCGACGGTGGAGCTTGGCAGTGGTGGTGGAGTCTCTCCATCGAGAAGGAGGAAGAGTGAGGGAGAGAGGTTTTAGGAAAGAAAAAAATGAGGATAGATAAAGAGAGGTGAGCGACATATTGAGAAGATAATAATAATAATAATAATAATAATAATAATAATAATAAAAAAGTAGTTGGAAAAATAATTAGGTAATCTAAAAAAATTAAGATTTTTTTAGGAAATAAAAAATAATAATTAGGTATGAAGAAATAATTAAGTCGTGATTAATAAAATAAAAGAAGTTACACTTGCAAGTTCAATTCATGAAACATACAAACATCGGGACTATCAATTTACCACTTCCAAACTCCACTTTTCCAAAACATCCAACCAAAAGAAGTAAAAAATATATCTGCACACGAGATGCATACATAATGCCTACGTTTTCGTACTTATGTCTACTTCAATAATCCAAACAGACCCTGATAGGAAACAACATAAATAAGCTATAAATCACATTTTCGTACTTCCATCTAGTTCAATGTACATATAATAGTATAAGGTTTTTTTTTGGATTTAAATCCCGTAAAAAATTGTATTTAGAATTAGGAATCTCTAATCTTAGTAGTGAACTCACAAGTAACAATGTGAGATAAGAGTACCCTAGATAAATTAACTCATGTAATGAGAAACTATTTCATTAATTAACTTTAACATAATAATTATGTCATTACCATTTTTTTTTCGTTTCATCATCTCCTCCTAATTCCTAACAATGGTGCTCTTTAGACTTTAGCTCATGATAAATAAAGAGTCATGGATATATGATCGAGCACATAGTAAAAAATGTGTATGGACCCTTTAATCTAGCTACTATATGCGGTTCATGGATATTCAATGTTCCCTTTTGGGTTCATGACTACCTCTTGTAGATAATGAGAGCACGAGTTCTTCTTGACATGCTAGGGTTCATAAGTAAACAATAATTTCTCTTTCGGTTCATGGATTTCTCTTAAACCCATGCTACACAATAGAACTTTATGGATTTTTTGAGCTAATGTTTGAGGAAAGACAATAGAAGTTATGGGTTTGTGAGCTAATGGTGGAAGAAGAAAAATAAGATTTTTGTTGATGGAGACGAGGTTTACATGATTACTAAAATTTATGATACCTAACTCTAAATACAAAAGATTTTGATACTTATATAGAAAATCCTAATAGGATAAATTATTCTAATAAAACTCCAACTATAGCGTTAAGATTTTTTTTTCATTCTTAATTTTTTACTTTCGATTTGGCATTCAAATTTTATAAACTTCTATCTTGAAATACCTTTCGTCAATTTGAAGCACATCTAACAATACAATTATTTAAATTGTGTTTTTGTAGTACAATATATGCTAAGTTGCCTCGATATGTGCTTCAAAATTTACAAAACTTGTTTCAAATAGTTTGGGGTGACAAAATAGAGCATTGAAAAGTTCAGCAACCAAAAATGTCCGAATGCTATAGTTAGGTTGACTTTAGAGTAACTTAGCCTATTTAAACATGATGTACAATACTACTAATAGTGTGAGAAATAGTAATGTTTTACTTGAAAACTTTCACTTTCGGCGACATATCATAATTTATTTATAATAATGACCTTTGGCGACATGTCTTGTGTGTCGCAAAACTGATTTATATTGCAACATAATACATGTCGCGGAAAAGACACCTCCTGCTACACAATCTTATGTCGCAAAAGGTAATGGAGCCGCCAAATAAATAACATTTTCTGCTACACAATGTTATGTCGCGAAAGCTAATTTATTTTTTATATTAATTTATCATCAGGACTAATATGTTTTCCCTGCATAAATTTAAACATAGATATAACACCTGGTTTCAAAATAACTTATATAACATTTAAATTTGAATTCAAAGAACCTGAAACTAAAAACCAACACATTGCCTTACACAACATGATATCCCATATAATATCTTCAACATCTCTTCATAAATAATCCAGTAATGCAAAAATAACAACTTCAAGTAACACATTGAAGGAGAAACTATTGTATTCCACAAATTGTATTCCACAAACGTACTGTATTTTAGCTAGACAACCATAATATAACAAAAATATATGTATCCAATGTATTCCCAAAAAATAGCAATAATAGTTATCTTTTCATTGCATACATTAGTTTATCCAAAATAATGATAGATCCCATAATAAAACGTATTCCCAAAATATTGGCTTGTTGTCCATGTGATCCTGCAAAAAGATTAAAAAAATGTAAGTAAAACAAAATATATGCTAAAAGAATGACAAGTATATATATGAAGACTAAAAAATATATGAACATATATGAACTGTATTTGTTTCACACACAAAAAAAGGTTAGTAAAATGTTTCAACATGTACAAGATTAGCTAATATATTTACATTTACAAACCATGTACAAGACAGGGGCGGAACCAGAAATTTGTAGTAGGGTGGGCTAGCTAATAGTTATATAAGTTTTAAAAAATTATGCCAAAAATTCGGCTTAGTTTCCTTTGTAAATTCGACGATTCAAAACCTGTCATAAACAATAAACTTTTTAAAAAAGATACATGTAGATAACAAGTACTCAATTCATCATTTTTTTTCGTCAATTACTTCATTTCATCATATACAACATACACAATGACATAAAAAAGCTTTGTCAAGCTGCACTTTTGAGTTTCAGATCAACTTCAAAGCATGAAAAGCTTCAGGAAATGACATGTTTGTGACCAAGTAAAATTTTAACATGCATGCTTTACTCTGATTTTAACTAGGAACCACTTTTTCCATGTAACAGAACAAGTTAAAGAAAATGACCCATAATAATTTAATAAAGGTATCAAATCCAATGTTTAAGAAATATTTTCCTATGTTTCAAGCAGAGGGAATAGTCGAAGAAGTATATATTCCTATGTAACTGTTATTTTCTTCTCTTATGTAGTAATATAAACCAAGCAATCTGACATTATATCCCACAAGATATGTTTCTAAAATCAAGCATTTCTAAAAGGAATGCAATCTGACATTATAAAACCAAGCATTTCTAAAAGGAATGCAGTTTCTAAAAGGCTAAAAAAGGAATGCAGTTTCTAAAATCCTGAAGTTATATCCCACAAGATATGTTGCAATCCCTCCTTTTACTTATGTAACTTGTGCATACAAGTTCAGGTTCTATGAGTTCTTAAAGAAATACTATTCTGACATGCTGGACTTGAGTATGCTGCCAAATACAACTATACAAGAATTGGGGAAGAACAGTACACTTCTTTATTGACTTCTTGAAAATTGATCACAAGGAATTGGAATACAATGCTAAAAGGAAGAAGAAACTAAAACTAAGAAGCTAAGTAAATTCATATATTTTCCTAACCTCTCCCTCGTTTAGTATTCTCTATTTTAGAGTACTAATTCACTGCATTCTATTTGCAGGTGATTACAAGTTGGTGCTAACTGATCCAGATGGCAAGAGAAAAAAAAAGTCTATAGAAGAATAGATCAGGTCTTTTTTTTTTCCTCTCATCTATTTCTAAGTATGGATTCTCCATCTTGCCAAAGAAAAGAATTTAGGACTGATATACCTATTATTGAGTCTTCAAAGGCAGTTATGAAGAGGACTTACTGAAATTTTTTCTTTGTGCAGAGCATCCTATTGCTGTCCATCTTAGTTTAAACATGGTTATCAAATTCCCCTTCTTATATCCTAATATATTAGCCTATCATTCCTATGGTTGTCCCTGAACATATATCCAGCCCATATCCACCATAAAATCAATAATTTTTATGTACTTCTATGCATATTTTTTGCACCAAGCGCAATATCCGGGGAACTTTTCAATCCCCTCAGAATTTCTCAAGTCCTCTCGTGTATATTCCTAGTGTTATATTTTTGTACAATATATTTTTTTGTGGGTATGTTAGAAAGAGGGAAGGACTGCCAGGGCTTAGTATTCGACCTCTCCATTAGCTAGCAACAGAGTGCCAAGCAGTCAAATTCTTGATCTTTGAACTCATAGTTTGATTATGGACTTGGTTTCTGGTATTAACACAGAAAATTCTCTTAATTTGTGTTGATCATTATCTTGGCAGCAAAATGGACATTCCTTGGATCTACGTGCAGCAAAGGATAATTGTTAACAAAGCAAAGGATAATTGTTAACAACTGCAGCATATCTAGATAGGAAAGATGATATTCTTGACATGCTTATAACAACACACAACACTAGTAATAGAGTAGACAGTAATCCATTCCTTCATAAGTTACCTGCACCACTGGCTAGTGACTCTATAGGACTGGACACATGCAATTGAAGGTTATTGGAGCCCTCTGTCGTGTTCTCTTCATGTGTGGGAACAAGGCGAGATGATTTACGAGTGGGACCACTGTATACGACCTAAACATTACAAAATACATAGATATTTAGGCATTGTTAGTAACATAATTTAAACAAAGTTAACATATCACTTGAAGATCTAATATTTACCTTTTTCATTTGTGGATTAGAAGGCCCATTATTATCATCATCGCTGCTGGACGAATAAAGAAAATCATCACCCTCTTGCGGTCGATACTCATCATCAGCTCTCTCACTCATATTTCTTTACTATTCTTAGCCAAATTTGTTTGGTTGACCTTCTCACATGGAGCTAACAAAGTTTTTGAAGCGTGAAGCAAACCCAAAGCCTGAAATTTCCTTTGGTTACTCGCAATATTTTCAATTCTTTGCTTCTCATATGCAGACGTCATCTTGGCTGCTTGTCCGGGCCTCAAATATATCTTGTTCTTTAATTTTTCCATCTATGACAATAAAGAAACCTTGTTCAATCTCAGTAAAGAAACTATTTGGAACCTTGTTTAGTCTCAAAAGAAACCATATGAAGCCGTGTTCAGTCTCAGTAAAGAAACAAATGCAAACTGTTCAGTCTCAAAGAAACCTTGTTCAGTCTAAAAGAAACAAATGCAAACTGTTTCAGTCTCAGAGAAAAAAATACAAACTGTTCAGTCTCAGAAACCTTATTCAATCTCAGAGAAACAAATGCAAACTGTTCAGACTCAAAGAAACCTTGTTCAGTCTCAAAGAAACAAATGCAAACTGTTTCAGTCTCAGAGAAACAAATGCAAACTGTTTAATCTCAAAATAAACCTTGTTCAGTCTCAAAGAAACAAATGCAAACTGTTCATATCATTATTCCAAAATACAAAATGATACCATTGAAAAAATTTCAAGCTGTTAAAGCTAGAAGCATCATATTAATGTTCCAAAAAAATCAAACTGTTAAAGCTAGCAGTATCATATCACATACTCCATATCAATGTTCTAAAGAATTCAATAAAGCACAACTAGACAGTACGGGCAATAATTCAAATAGGTGTTCATATGCCATTAACCAGTTTGCATTTGTTAGGATTCAGAATTTGCATACAAAGATTATCATATTGATTATCAACTCAGTTTCAAAGTTACTTGTTGAGGAATGAGTGTATATATGCCATTAACCATAAAATAGGTGTTCATATCATAAGCAAAATGATACCATGTCCATATCATAAGCAAAATGAAACCAACAAATACTTTCTATTTTTGGCATCCAAAGCTAGAAAAGACATGAAACTGAGCAACATTTGAACCCAGCAACCAACCAAAGTCTGGAACTATCATAAGCAAAATGAGCACAACTCAGTTTTAAAGTTCGATAAAAAGCACAATCTAAACAAATTTCAGTAAAGCTCATTACTACCATGTTCATATCATTGTTCCAAAATACAAACCGCTCCAAACTGTTAAAGCAAAAGATTTCCTGGTAGGATGTCAGGAAGTTTATGGCATAATTGCATGTTACCAAAAAGTTTCAAGACTGTAATAATTGTAGAGCAACTAGTTTGTAGAATCAGAGTCAATTATTTCCCTAATAAAATCAGAGTCAATTATTTCCCTAATAAAATCAAACCCTAATAAATCAAACCATAATAAAATCAAACCCTAACAAAATTAAGCCCTAACAAAATAGAATCAGAGTCAATTATTTCCCTATGTAAACATATAATACATGCCAATCATATTCTCAACCCTAACAAAATTAACCTACTAAAAATATTAGGGAAGAAGCTCACCTCCAAAGGAAAGAAATTCAAACCTCGTTGAAGAAGGATGCTTGGAATGGGAGAGAGAACACAGGCCGCAAGAGAGAGAGAACAACCCCAGGCCGCAAGCGAGGGAAGCCGGCGAGGGAAGCCGGCGCGGGAATCAGGAGCCGCGGGAGAGAGAGAACACAACGTTTGGAGGGGGGATTATTTGAGGGTTTCTGACTGATATACTTTTCTTTTAGCTTATTGTTTCAATTAAAAAATTATAAAAATGTATTCCCTACATACTTGCATGTCGTGGAAAGTAAATTATCTTTCTGCGACAAGTTGATGGATGTCGCCAAACATATATTAACTTTCTGCGGCATGTAGATGTCGCGATATGTAGAGTATTTTTGGCGGGCCTGATTTTGGGTTTCCCTCTCGAAAATGTTATGTGGATTTTGCGACATCCTGAAACTTATGTCCCCAATACATATAAAAAAATAGTGTTTGGCAACATAATATCCCATATGTCGCTAAAACATGTTGCTAAAAAAGCAATTTCTTGTAGTGATAAAGGTAATTTTATTATTTCATAAACCGTTGGTTAGTGAATTACCAAGCATGAATTGGAGTGGTTTAAAAACCGTTACTTAAAACCACCAAAAATCGGACTGTTCATTACCGTTCATTTCCGCTACTCTAAAAACACCCTATAGCCGCTACTCCCATAATTGACAAGCAGGCCCTTAATGTCTACTTACATTCAATCACAATATTGGAGAACAAATTGAAGAACTAAAATAAAGTTTTCCTTCATAAATTGATTCTTGGATAAATGTAAAGCTCCAACCTAAGTTAATTTTTCTTTTCTTTTTTCATAAATATAATAGCCAAGAGGAGCCTAAAGCTCCTTGCATCCAAAGTTCAATATATCATTATTCTTATTCTTCATCTTCTTTTTCCTATTTTTTCTAGGGCTTCATTCTACTTTGTGTCCAAGTATTTGAGTAAGAGTTGTGATGTTCTCATAAGAAGATCCTCCCTCTTCCATGGCCATTCTAGCCTTCACTCCATACTCCCTAGCCCTCTCCCTCCTCCTCTCTCCTTCCTCCCCACCATCCATCAAGCTCAGCACAGCCTTCTCCACTCTCTCCCTCTCCACCCCCACCACATCCTCCCCCTCAATGTAGAATGTGGGCACCTTCACCCCCAGAGAGACCCCAACCCTAAGAACTTCCACCACCAGCTTCTCATTGAGGAACTGGTCGGCAATGTGAGGCCAAGTTACCATCGGCACGCTGGCGGTTATCGCCTCCAGCGTCGAGTTCCACCCGCAGTGCGTCACGAACCCTCCCACCGAAGGGTGCGACAGTATCGCCACCTGCGGCGCCCATCCCGCAATCACCAGGCCCCTCCCCTCGGTCCTCTCCGCGAACCCGCCCTCCGACATCCACTCGACCAGCTCCGGGCGGCTCGCCTCGGCTCCCTTCAGCACCCAGACGAACGGCCGTCCCGACGACTCCAGCGCGCGCCCTATCTCGATGAGCTGCGACGGGCCTTGCAGGACCAGGCTGCCGAAGCTGACGTAGAGCACCGATCCCGGCTCCTTCGCGTCGAGCCAGCCCGCGAGGCGGCGCTCGTCGACCGCGGCCTTGTTCCCTCTGGTGGACTTGATCTCGGCGTCCTTGTTGTAGAGCGACAGCGTCCCTATGGGCAGGACCGCCTTCTCCCCCATCGCGCCGCGGTAGAGGTCGACGTACTCGGGCTCCAGCTCGAGGAACGTGTTGATCACCACTCCGTCGGCGGCCGACTCGGACTCGTCCACCTTCGCCTTCAGGTGCATCCACCCGGGCCAGTAGAACCAGCTGCCGGGCGCCTGCGCCCGGGTGACCTCGATCCGGTGGGGCAGGCCGGGCACGACGGAGGTCCCGAGCCCGTCCTCGTAGATGTTCTGCTGGGATATGATGAGCGAGCATACGATGTAGAAGCAGGAAGGCCCGTGGAAGATCATCCGGCGGAGACTGAACTCGCGCGCGACGTCCATCGTCCAGTAGTGGCAGCTGTCCGATATCATGACGGCCGCGCCGCCGAGCTCGATCCCCCGGAGATAGGACTCCAGGGGCTTCCTGAGCAGGCTCAAGCCCTCGTAGAAGCGCAGCTGGAGCTCGGGCCGGGTAATGATGAGGTCCACGTTCTCGCAGCCCTCGGGGAGGCCGGCCTCGGCGCAGGGGAACTCGAGCTCGACGAACCGGATGGGGAGCCCGGACGCCTCGACGCCGCGGACGACGCTCTCGATGCGGGCGGCGTTGACGGGGGTGGTGATGAAGCTGACGGTGGCGCCGCGGTCGGCGAGGAGGCGGGCCATGTCGACCATGGGGATCATGTGGCCCTGGGCCATTAGAGGGACGAGGATGAAGTGTGGCTTTGTGCTGCCGTTCCTGTGGACTTGGTTGGTCATGTTTGGATATGGGGATGGATGGAATGATGGGAAGGGAAGAGAAGGAGAGTTCATAATTATATATAAGGAATGTGAGATCGGTATGGTCTATGGAGAGCTTTGGACTTGATGTGTGGTGAATCCGAGGGATGCGTTGCCAATTAGACTACATTCTAGATGTAGCTTGCCAAGTTCACATTCTCGTATGTCGTGGATGGTATATATTTTTTTATATTTTATATATATATTTTTTAATTTCTATCGTACCTGGAAGGACTAATCCGTTTCGTGTGGAATCAAAGACATATAGACAGTATGTACTATGTCTCTATCTGCTGACCATGATAAGTGATCCCATAATCTCTACGACGAAGGAGACAAATCTCCGATCCGAACACTCCTTCGAAGCGCAACCTTTCAGATATGTATATAACACAGCGGGATAGCGGAACGGGCTTACCTTCGTGCTTGACAATGGCCAAATTGATCGGTGATGACGATAACTGGACCACCATTGCTTGGTGAGAGCGAAGCGGTGCCGCAAAAACTCCGACGGAGGGCCTTGTGAGTGGTCCGCAAGAAGGTTGCTTGAAAATCTCAAGCGAGAGACTTCCGAATCCACGGAACGGTCGAGTCCACGACCAAGAAAATAAGAGAACAAATCTCAAAGTTTAAAGAAGAATTTTATTGATTAAAAGTTATTTTCAATTGCATACAAAAGGTGCATATTTATAGGACTTTTGTGACAACCTAATCCTAATAAAATAAAGATAAAATCTATCCTAATAAAAGATAAAGTCAAAATAAGAATCCTATCATAAATAGGATTGTAAAAAAAGTAAAGAAAAGAAAAAGGAATCCAAGAGGGAAGAGGAAAAGAAAAAGAATCCTAGAGGGACTAGGATTCTATGCTACATCAGTCTCCCCTGCTTCAAGAGAACTCGTCCCTGAGTTCTTATCAGAATAAAGCGGTTTGCCAGGTGGAAAGTATTCGTAAAGATCGGCGACATTGAAGGTTGGAGAGATCTGCATGTCTTCAGGGAGATCAATCACATAAGCATTGTCATTTAGCTTGCGTAGAACTTGAAATGTTCCGATCTTCTTCTTCGCCAATTTGTTGTAGGAGCCAGTAGGAAAATGTTCCTTACGTAAGTAAACCATGACCAAGTCTCCCTCATGAAAGACCTTACGACGGCGGCACTGATCAGCAGCTGCTTTATATTTGGTATAAGATTCTTCAAGTTGTTTTTTCACTTCATTATGTATTAATTGATGCCGTTCTAACATATTCTCAGCACCAATGTCTCGACCCGGAGTCTTAGGCAGAGAGACGAGGTCCAAAATATGTCGTGGCTGATGTGAGTATATAATGGCAAACGCTGCTTTTTCCAGTTGATCTGTTAGGCATGCAGTTATAAGCAAATCCAGCCTGTGATAAAGTCTGATCCCACTGCTTAGGTCGTACTCCAACTAAGCTTCGCAACACGTTTCCAAGTGTGCGGTTCACGACCTCTGTTTGTCCGTCAGTTTGTGGGTGACTAGTACTGCTATATTGTAGTGATGTATCCAATCTTTCCCATAATATTCTCCAGAAATGTGACAGAAACTTAGTTTCTCTATCTGAAGTGATTGACTTTGGCACACCATGAAGACGCACGACTTTTCGAAAGAAAAGGAGAGAAATATGAGTCGCGTTGGATGTCTTACGACATGGAATAAAGTATGCTATCTTAGAGAATCTGTCTACCACGACAAAGATAGAATCAGCACCGCGCTGTGTTCGTGGTAAGCCAAGAATAAAGTCTATGGAAATGTCTTCCCAAGGTCCTAAGGGAATTGGAAGAGGCATATAAAGACCAGTATTCTGTTCTTGGCCCTTGGCAACTTGGCATATAGGACAACTGCGGACATGTCCCTCAACTTCTTTTCTCAATTACGGTCAATAATATCTTTCTTCGGTTATGGCTAGCATCTTATCTCCACTGAAATGTCCACCGAGACCACTACCATGGAGCTCTCTAATAATATGTTCCCGCAAGGAACTACGAGGAATGCACAACTGATTTCCTTTGAAGAGATAGCCTTATTGGATGTGATATCCATTTACAGCTCCGTTTGGTTGACAATCTTTCCATGCTTGTTGAAAATCTTTGTCTTCCGGGTAGATCCCTTGAGGTATTCAAACCCGATGACCTCTTGATGTAAAGTGATGAGGAGGTCGGCTCGACGGCTTAAGGCATCAGCTACTTTGTTCTAAACTTCGGCCATGTGCTTGATAGTATAGGAGAAGCGCTGAAGAAACTGAATCCATCTAGCATGCATTCGATTTGTGTTATAGGAATTTTCTATGAAAGATAAAGCTTTATTGTCTGTATGTAGGATAAATGGCCGTTGGATGAGGTAGTGCTCCCATGCTTTGATGCCTTGTACGATCGAGTAGAACTCTTGCTTATAAGTTGACCATTTTTGTTGAGCTTCACTTAGCTTCTCGCTACGAAAGGCAATTGGTCTTTCTTCTTGTATTAGTACAGCACCAACGTCCACTATGCTGGCATCACATTCGACTTCAAACAGCTTGTCAAAGTTGGGCAGTGATAGGACTGGCACCGTAGATAGCTTCTCCTTGATGAGTATGAAACTGGCTTCAGCTTCAGGAGTCCAGATGATTTTTCCTTTCTTCATGCTTTCTGTCAATGGTGCTACAATAGTGCTGAAGTTACGAATGAATCGTCGGTAAAAATTGGCGAGGCCATGAAAACTTCGTACTTTAGTCGTTGTCTTTGGAGTGGGCCAGTCGCGAATTGCTCTAATCTTCTCTTATCAACACTGAGGCCACTGGCGCTAACGGTGATGCGGTTGATAGCCCGACTGTCGATGCACATATGCCATGACCCATCTTTCTTTGGCACTAGCAAGGTGAAAACTGCACAAGGACTGAGGCTCTCTCTGATCAAGCCCTTTTGGACCAATTTTTCAACTTGGTCTTGGAGGATTTTGCATTCATTGGGGTCATCCGATAATGTGGAATATTTGGAAGTCTAGAACCTGGGATGAGATCTATTTTATGTTGAATGTTTCTCATTGGTGGCAATTTGCTAGGCAGTTCATTCGGCATGATGTCGCAGAACTCTTGTAGTAAAGGCTGGACTACTTCAGAAATGTTGGTATGGAATACTTCGGCTTTACCCGATACAACCAATGCATAGAGTTCTTCTTGTTTTTCAAGACCGCTTTCAAGTTCTTGATCATCAACAATCATTACGGTCTTTTGTTGTTGTGGAATGGTCTTAGAAATATCACCCGGTGCTAATGGATGAAGAGTGAGACGTCGTCCATCTTGAAGGAAAGAATATGTGTTGTCTCTTCCCCAGTATGTGACATTTTTGTCAAATTGTCATGGCCGACCGAGGATGATGTGACAAGAGTCCATGTCGACAATATCGAAGATGAATTCATCTTTATAGGTCTTTCCGATGGAGAAGAGTATGCGACAAACTTCAGAGACGACCATTTTGTGTCCCTGTTGAATCCAGCCAATCTTATATGGAGCCGGATGGGCTTCTTTGGTCAGTCTTATCTTCTCTACCATTGCTCTTGAAACAATGTTCTCTGTACACCTGTTGTCAATGATGATGTCACATAACTTGTCTTTGACCTTGCATCGGGTTCGAAAGACTTCAATCTTTGGGGCTAGTAGCAGACGCCTAACGACATACACTAGTTGTTCACCATCATCTTCGTGAATGACCTCTTTTTCTCCTGAGTGTTCTTCTCCTCCCTCTTCGTCTTCGTAGTCAGCAAAGGCAACTTGTGCTCTCAGGGGGCAGCTGTTGGACAGATGTCTGACTTCGTTGCAACGGTAGCGTTTGTTTTCTATTAGTTTGCTGTATGGATTGGCAGTTTGCTGAGGTTTGGCAACTTGTTATGGGACCTGTACTTTTAAAGGTGCCGTCGGGGAAAGAGAATTAGGGTCTGCTGGTCCTTTGCCCTTTTTGGAATAGTTGGCAGCTTGATTTGGTGTCCAATCATCCTTTGTTATTGATCCATGTTTGTTAGCACTGAAACGGCTTTATGGACTCTTAAACTTCTCAATCTTTTATTCTACTTTCTCTGTAAAGGTGATTGCTTCACTGAGTGTGTATATATTTTGCAGGTATAGTTGATCATGGATGTCTTTCCTTAGGCCGTCATGATAACGGGTCGCCTGTTGAAGATCTGTTTCGTACATGTCATTACGGGACAAAAGTCTGAAGAATTCTTTTGTGTAGTCAGCTATAGTTTGTGCACCTTGTGTGCAATTTTGATATCGACGATAGAGAATCTTCTGATAATTTGGAGGTAGAAATCTTTGTCGTAGTAGTCGTCGCATCTTTGGCCAACTTCGTACATGAGCTTTACCGACTCTCGCACGGATGTGCTCGAGTTTTTTCCACCAAGCAGAGGCACCTCTCTTGAGCCTATAGGCTACAAGGTAAACCTGTCTCTCGTCAGGGATGTTCATGCATTCGAAGAAGCGATCTACTTTTGTGAGCCAGTTAAGAAAGTCTTCAATGTGTAGTCGACCGTTGAAAGAGGAAAGATCCATCTTCATTTTGAAATCACCTCCTCCTTCGTAGTCACCTTGCCCCCATCGTTGGTATGCATGGCTCCATCGTTGTTGGTTTACATAGATGGTTTGGAGGCCCTGATGATGGGATCCCTGCAGGCTGAAATTATCGTCGTCGCTGTCTTCGTAGTATTCCATGTGAGGGGCCGCACTGTTATGGCCATGATGCAGACATTTTTGTGTACGACTGGTAGTAGGACAAGCATTTGCGTCTCTCGTCTCTGTATGCGGTATTCCCGTAATATCAACGACTTCGTTGGATTTGATTCCAAGAAATCCCAGTACTCCATCCAATTTATCAGACAGGACATCAACTTTTTTTGACAAGGCTTCAATGTTATTAGACATGGCATCAAACTCCTCACGTGTGACAGGTTTCGCCATTGTTGTTTTGAGAAAGAAAGATTCCCAAAGGTTTCCAAACGAATTGGAATTCTCGATCTGTAGGACTCTGATACCACTTGACGTAGCGGGATAGCGGAACGGGCTTACCTTCGTGCTTGGCAATGTCCAAGTCAATCGGTGATGACGATTACTGGACCACCGTTGCTTGGTGAGAGCGAAGCGGTGCCGCAAAAAAAGTAAAGAAAAGAAAAGGAATCCAAGAGGGAAGAGGAAAAGTAAAGGAATCCTAGAAGGACTAGCATTCTACGCTACATCAGTATATTGACCATGCATCAATATTCATGTTTATATCTTTATCTATGAATTCCTAAACTTATCTTAATTTCCATGAGCTAATGAAACTAAATTAAATGATTTGTGTTAAGTTTATACCGAATTGTCGGCAATATATGTATTGGGGACTCCCTAGGTGGCTTTCAGTTCGAGCCAAGTTACAGAATCATGCTCGCCCTAGGGACCTAACAAGATATTATTAAATTTGTAAATTAATCATACTTAAAATTAATTAAAACTAATTTATATAGAAAGATTAGAATTGGGGATTAAGGCTAGCGTTTCCTGACGCTAAAATAAATTAGCGGACATCAGGGACTAGGAAGCTTGGGGCACGAGGGTCGTATGGTTGGTGCTCCTCGCAGGAGACAGTAAAATAGAAGGATCTTATATCGCCACGAAGGAGAAGACTTAGGGGGCCGTGTGAGATCGAGGAGTAGGGATAGCCAAAGGTCGATGAAGATTAAGGAGCAGAAGAGGAGAGGGAAAGAAAACAAATTCTCTAGGGGGGATGATATTTTGACATGATTTTGAGATAAGATCGAGCTACGTAGAACTTGTTCTGCCCTATAGCTTAATGATTCTGTTACCATGATGTCGCTAATGGGTTTCCCCTATAACATCCGCAGTTCCGACCGATGAACAAAATGACATACATCTAGTCTCATATACAGTTTATTATTCTTCCATCACGATCCATGGAACATAATCCATCACTAAAGTAGTCACTATTGAGCGTTACATATTTTGGTAGTGTTATCTCTTGAAGGTTAAGACCTACGGGAGCATGGATCTATATGGGTGATGGATGTCTCCATGAACCCTAGAAGAGAATACGATAAAGAGAATCCACATAGCATCCAATATATAGGCTAGCTGAACCCCTAAGCTCGAAAAATGAATCTAATTCGAAAAAAATCTATCAAAATTCTAAAAATAAGTTGAACCTGCCTCGAACCATAATTCAATTATGCCAAACCGTTTTCTTTTGATATAACGCTGGTATACCTAGTAAGCACCTAATTTTGTGCACACTAGATATTGAGAAACAAGGTATACCAACCGACCGATAATTGATATAATGGTTGGTATGTATTCTACTAAATACTAACTCTATGTCCATGTCATAAATTCACGGTCATGTTGTAATGACCAAGGTTCGTATTGCGTATTTTGATATGCGTGTACGTATTTTGACTCGTATTGCATGACTTATTGCTTGGTTTATTTAGGCATCTTAAATTGCTTGGTTATTCTTGGTTGGTTCGGCTTGGCTAGGTTTGCTTTGGGTTCATCAACACCCAAAGGAAAACCCTACCTACCACCACCATCCCCATTTATATCTCACTTAACTTTCTCTCTCCTCATAACTCCACAATTACTTCTTCTTCTTCCTCCTGCGTAGAGCTCAACCTACCCTATTTCCCGCCGGCAAGTGCAGCTTGCTTTAAGAGAGAACTCCATTTTTATTGTTTTAATGTCTTCCTTTCTCCATTTTAAGACACTTTAGAACTTAGCATTTTTAATTTCCATGACTAAATTCATGTAGATCTAAGTTTGTTATATTTTTGGATTTCTTGGGTTTTGATCTATTTAACCTTGTTATTCTCAAGTTTTGATGGTTCCATGTTGTAAGAAATTTTGTTCTACCCCATTCTGACCTATGGAAGTTCAGATTTGGGCTTGGAATGAAGGATATGTGGAGCTTAGAAGTAATGGCATCCTGGTTCTCCTTCTCTGAATAATGGAGAAGAGGAACAGTATTCAGCCGCATAAATTTCCTGCCGAATGGACTTAGCCGCATGGCTTCTCATGCGACAAGTTCCCTTCTTGGCCGCATGAACCTTCCCAGCCGCTTGACTCAAGTGAATTTCTGGGCCGCATGAACTTCTTGCCGCATGAATTTTCTCGTGGCCGCATAAGACTATTTCCTTTCGGTCGCATGGAATCATTTTCCTTCAGCCGCATAAAGACTCATGCTTCCCAGCCGTATAGGTCTTAACCTTATTTGCCGTATATGGCCGTATGGCACCGAGCCGGATGAGCCTGCAGTTCCGAGCCGCATGTGCTCTTTTTTATTCTGCCGCAGGAGCCCGTGTTCCCCTCCAGTCGCATGAACTTCCTTTGATTCCCAGCCGCATGCGCCCTTATCCAGAACCGCATAAGCCTTGCTGCATCCCGAGTCGCATAAGCTCCTGCCGCCTCCCTGCCGCATGGTTCTCAGCCGCATGCGCCCTGCCCCCTGGGCCGCATGACTCCCCCTGCCGTCCGTGCACCCTCTTTCGTTATTTAGTGCTACATATATGTTTGTACCTTGTTAATTTTAAATATGTCCCCTGACACGATGGTGATCCATTGTGGTGCACTTTTGACAAATGACATGACATAATAATGGCCCGTCGTGGCGTACTCCTGACAGTGAACATGACATGATATATATCCCGAAGGCTGTTGCGACGGCTAGCATGTCATGACAAGATTGAATGGTCTGGACACCGTAGGTGATTGTGTTTGTACAAATGAACCAGTAATGTTTGCATCATGTCTAGGACAGGGATCCCTGAGTACCACGGTCAGGGGTACCTACTGTAAATGGCTAAGGCTAATAACTTCAATAATTCAGTAGTCATGAGAGATTTTTCCAGTTACAGGCGATCCCGTTATTCCGGCCACCATTGTTGGACTTGCAGCCTGCCGACGAGTAGGGCACAAGTCTAGATTCACTGATATATAGAAAAGAACGAGGCACCGCTTAATGAATCCAAGTCGCCTGGATAACCTGGATTAGCTGCAGGGCTTGTGGCTGGAGGAACATCTCACTGCATATTGCTAGTAACTAAGGCTTGTGATAACCCTAGTTAGCTAATATAGAAAGTCGTAGTCACTGATTGGCCGGGAGCGATTGTATGATGTAGTTTCAGTGCTCGATTATTGCAGGCTTGATCGCATGATTGTCACCTTTAACAATAAAGATCAGGGGCTAATTTCTGTTCAGGCGAAGGGTTACAACCCTGATCCTTGTTTGGTTTAAGGGTTGTAACCTGGCTCCCGGAGCAGTTCTGAGTCCTCTCTTCGTTTATTGTCTTATTGTACCCCACATCATGCTCGTTATGTTTTACCTTACCAACAAGATTTAGAGGCGAAGTTCTATTCAGGTGAAGGGTTACAACCTCGGTCCTTGTTTGGTTTAAGGGTTGTGACCTGGCTACTTGAATGGTTCCCTCGTACTCTATTTTGACTGTTGTTGTTCTTTTCAAGATCTTTTGTAAATGCTTTTAATATTTATTTCTGATATGCTGGCTTTAGTTCTTAAGTGAAGCCTCCTTTGTGGTACTTGCTCTTTCTGGGATCTGACCCAGCTGGTTTTGTATGGCCAGATTTCGGAGCAGCTCCAGAGGATCTATCGACTTTCCAGCCCGATGGTGACCACCAGGCGTAACCAGGGCAATGAGTGGGTTTATTTTTGGCTCTTCCACTCTATTATAAAATTCTTATTTTGAGCGTTTAGCCGGCGAGCACCTGTTAGCTCTTATTGCATACCTTATTACTGTCTGCCTACGGGCTGTAACGTGATTGACAGATCCTAGGGTTGATCATGTATGACTAAACTCTTGTTAGTCCTCACATTTTGTAACGACTAGCTTCATGATCAGCTGAATATGTAATATTTGGGATGCCTTACTATTGTATATTTGGTGATCTTACATCTTCTAACTTTACTTGCTTGCTTGAGATTGAGATATTTAGGCTTGTTATTGACTATATGAGACTGATAGATTGTAGTTAAACCCTCATATATTTAGACAACCGTGAACGTATAGTGAGGTGGATTCCATTTCATTATACGTAGCTGGCTATGTATGCCTCTGCTCTCCATTATTCTGGATCTGGAGAGTTATATGGTTTAAGTGGTGGCCCATACAGGTCTTATAAATCAAGATATGTGAGGGTTTACCGAATAGATGTCTCAATCAGCACTCGCCCTTGATCTTTGCCCGTATCTTCTAATCTCTGAGATTCTCGACCTGATCACATGATTGTATCGTTGATCTATCTTGGTCCTTCCTTATTATTCTCTATGTCGTCTTCTTCAGCAGCATTGTTCCTGGTCCGACCGATCGGCAAGGCGAAGCACCTCCCGTGGACCAGCAGCAACCAGAAGATCAGGCCCAGCACTCAGGAGCAGCCTCCCGGGTCATGTCTCTCGGAGATCCAGAACCCCCGGTACAGCCAGCCCAACCCGCAAGGCAGGATAATAGAACCTTGGTTGGACTTATCAGGGAGTTGCTTGCATCGCAGGATCGTCGAGGAGATGCCTTACATCAGGCAGTGGCAGATGCTCTGGGCAGAGGTGGACATCATGGGAACAATGCAGCGAATAGTTTCAAGCGCCTAAACCCTCCATTCTTCGATGGCAGCGAAGATGCTATCGCTGCTGATGTGTAGCTTCAGGACACAGAGGTGATATTGGAGGCTACGAAGACCCCAGAAAATGAGAAGGTGGCCGTAGTGTGCCTACAGCTACTGGATCTAGCCCGCAGCTGGTGGGCGGCGCAGGCCGTTGGACTAGTGGCGCCTATTGCCTGGACAGTATTCCGTGAGAGGTTTCGAACCAAGTAATTCGATGCTGTAGCTCGGTACGATCTACAGACCAGGTTCACCAATTTGAAGCAGATGGACAGGACGGTCGATGGGTATACGGTCGAGTTTTTCAGGCTTAGTCGGTTTGCTCCCATCTTGGTGGCGACCGAATTCGATAGAGCCCAGCGGTTTCAGCAGGGACTCCACTCAGAGATTTTGCTGGCGGTGGAGCAGTTTGAGCATCGGACTTTTGATGTGGTATTGAGGGCAGCTAGGAGGCATGAGTATACCTCCCAGAGGATTGTGGACAGGATCGGAGGTCGAAAGCGATCTCACGGCCAGATGAATCAGTCGTCATCCCCAGCCCCAGCCCCGACAGCTAGGACTTTGACCATTGGAGCTCCGAGAAGGACAGTTTCAGTTACATCGGTTCAACATTCAACCCCGATGTATCCTCAGCAGCAGAAGCAGAAGCAGTCTTCCCCCATGGGCTGCTCTTATTGTGGAAAGCCTGGACATATTGTTTCAGAATATCGTAAGGCTCGAGGATTGTGTTTGCTTTGTTGAGCGCCGGACCATAAGGTAGGGTCCTGCCCGTTCAGGACTGACTCATCACCAGCCATGACCAGTTCATCAATTAGGGGACCAGCCCCAGTACTAGTCCAGCACCAGTTTTCATCCCCGAGGCCGTTGCCGACGCAGACCCAAGCTTTTCAGCAGAAAGGCCTTAGCCGTATGTCCAGGCGCAAGTTCAGAATAGGCAGAAAGGATTCCAGCAGAGAGGGCCGGCACCCAGAGGACATGGTCAAGTGTTGGCTTTAACCATGGAAGAAGAAGGAGTAGCGCCAGGTGAGGTAGTGGCATGTACTATTCTCGTCAACACCTTTCCTGCTTCAGTGTTATTTAACTCTGGTGCATCACATTCATTTATGTCTGCACGATTCACGACACGAATAGGACTGGAGCCCGAGTCATTATCAGTAAGACTTAATATACTTACTGATAATGGTCTTATGGGAGTATATAGAGTATTTTTCTCGTGTCGGATCGTGATTAGCGGTAGAGAGTTTTTCGCTAGGCTGATAGAATTCCCGATGGCCGATTATGATGTGGTCTTAGGAATGGATTGGCTGAGGGACCAGTATGCTAGGATAGACTGCCATATTGGCATAGTTGTTTTTAGCATTCCAGGCGAGCCGGAGTTTTCCTTTTTTCGAGGCAAAGTTGAACCTTCTTCTCCAATATTGCGGATAGTCGTAGCAGCAGTGCAGTTACCCCGGATAGTCAAAAAAATTCCAGATGTTTTCTCGGAAGAGCTTCCAGGAATGTCGCCAGAGCGAGAGATCGAGTTTACTATCGACTTGATTCCCGGGACAGTATCAGTGTCAGAGAGTGTCTACAGGATGGCACCGTCAGAATTAGAGATATTGTACAAGATGATTGAAGAACTCAGAACCAAGGGATTCATTCGTGCTAGTGGATCGCCTTAGGGAGCCCCGAAGCTTCTTGTAAAAAAGAAGGATGGTACGTCCAGATTATGTGTTGACTATCGTACCTTGAACTCAGTAACAATCAAGAACAGATATCCTCTTCCAAGGATATATGACTTGTTTGATCAACTCAGAGGAGCGGCAGTATTCTTGAAAATTAATTTACGGTCAGGATACCACCAGATCAGAGTCAGAGAGCAGGACATCCCTGTAGGCCTCAAAAATGAAGTCACGCTGAGTTAATCGGAACAATGTCTAAAATACACGCTGAGTTCTATCAGACCATTTTCTCAAATATACGCAGAGTTTAAATGGTACACAGAGACAGCTCATCATTTATCAGTGTCATTATGACTGACAGCACGACAGTCAAAGAATGTCTCCTCGTATGCCACGTATGCACGGGACTCGAGAAATCTCAGCCGACTATTGCGTGACTTTCGAAATCTTCCTCAACAAGATTCAGTCTTCATCAAGTTGGCGTACCAAAAAGACCTTATTGTCATTTAATGTGACTGACAAGGCAATCAATGTCATAGATTTTGTGCCAGTCGAGGCACGTCGAATCAAGACAGCTGGTCGTTCTGACTCAAGTCTGCGTGTATTTTGAACTTCTATGTTCCTTCCTCAAGTATGTGTGAATTTTGAGCTTTCTGTCTCAAGTTGGCGTGTATTCTGAAGCTTTCTGCCTCAAGTTGGCGTGTATTCTGAAGCCTTCTGCCCCAAGTCTGCGTGGATTTCATCCTCAACTAGTTCGCGTGGATTTCATCTCAAATTATCAGATTGGAGTACGTGGCAGCCATGCCACGGATCTCTCGTATGCGTGCCCCAGTAACTTGCACACGACTCATGCATGATTGCCATGTGTCCAACAGTTATGGGCCACGTCCAGTAACTGCTCATCAACCTTGCGTACGTTTGAGTCCTGCGTGATTATCAACTATGCATAGGTTATGAAAACAGTTATCTTTTTAGTTATTTTTGACTCTATAAATAGAGTTCTTTTCTCATTCATTGGACAGATATACAGAATATCTAAATTGCTGTCGAATTCTTGAGAGTTTTTCTTCTTCGCATCGTCCAAGGGATAAAGCGATCGTCTTCAAGGTCGGATTCCTACAGTTGTAATTTTCCAAAAAATACAATAAATAAAGTGAATTTATTTATGGAAAACAAATTGGCGACTCTGCTGGGGAAACCCATCTCCTCTTCTGAGATGGCAACAACTCAATGCGACGCTTCGTCGGTCGGATCGACGAAGAAGGTGATATCGATTCAGTTCAATCAACTCGCCTATGAAGAAATACAGCGGGCTAAGGGTGGCAAGCACACTTCAGCCTTCATCACCACTGCCAAATCAAAGGGACGATCTGTCTACGTCCCTAAGAATCTGTTGGCAACCGAAGATGGTAAATTTTTTGCCACAGTGTCTATTACTAACACTGGCAAGAACTCCACTGCAGGCACGCATACTTCTGTGTGCTCGAAAATGACAGCATCCAAAAGACACGCTAACAGTGATGGCTCCTTAGCCAAATCTGTTTCCGTAGTCACGCAGTCCAGAAGTCACGCTGACAGCACTGGCTCTTTAGCCAAGTCTGTTCCAGCGTGCATTTCCAAACCCAAAAATCATGCTGACAGCACTGGCTCTTTAGCCAAGCCTGTTCCAGCGTGCATTTCCAAACCTAAAAATCACGCTAACAGCACTGGTTCTTTAACCAAGCATGTCTCAGCGTGTATTCCGCACGCATCATCCACCAAGTCAGCTCTCCCTGACTCAGTATGCGTACCGAAATCTGGCTTTTTAGCCAAGACTTCATATGCTGACAACACTGGCTCCTTAGCCAAATTGTCACCAGCATATTCTAAGAAGAATAGCTCTTTAGCTATTTCTTCTTCCTTGCCAAGTTCTGCTAGAACTGGGGGTAGTCTTGCTATGGCTCCTCCACAAATGGCTCACAAAGTCCCTTCGAAAAGGAACAACTCTTTAGTTGTTTCTTCTGCTCCTGTAGTGTTTACTTCAGGAACAGCTTTGACTGACAATTTTGTTAGTCAAAGAAAAGGAAATAGTCTTTTGACTACTCTTCCTTCTGGACATTCTATGTCTCAAAACTTGAACAAGTCTAAAAAGAAACATTTCTTAATGTCTTCTTCTACGACTTCTTCAAATTGGGCACATAATTTGTCTTTACAAAAAGGTTTGTTACCAACTCCTACTCAAGGGGATGGTTCAACTTTTCTCTCTCTGCAAATATCCAGATCAATGGAAGGAAAACTTCAAGTGTCAAAAACTAATGTTTTACCTCCAACAGATCTAAGAATGAAACTTAATCAATCCCGTTTGGGAAGTACTTCTGGTGTTAAGAAACCACACCAATCGGAAATGAAAGTAAGAGATCCGGATGCAGAATATGCCAGAAATTATGTGGCTCAGATTAATCACTCCTTGTATAATCAAGAGCCGTCAAGACCCAAGAACAGGAAATACATTCCTAAAAATGCACAAAGATTGTTTTCAGATATACCTCAATCTTCACATACTGATTTACGAGAACATCTTCAACAAAAAAGGAGGAATAATTCTGTGTCAATGGATCATGACCATAGTGATCATGAATGTGACTTCCAGCCAAGGGTCATAATTCAATGCAGATGTCAAACTAAAGGACAGTCTGTCTTCAATCGAATTCAGTGTGAACCTATGCCTGATGAAGATGAACCTCTTTTCGCTTCTATCAACATGACCTCTCGGGATACTGGAGGTAGAACTGATAGTCCAGATGGAGTATACAGAGGCACCAGAGCAAGAGTCTTGGCTTCTAATCAAAGAACTTCGGTTTCTGAAGATTATTCTGAATTTTTTGTAGAATCTAACTTCCCACCTCTTCCTATTGGGGGTAGTTCTCCTACAAATGACTTTGATACACAAAGCAATGATTCAGAATATACAACATCCACTAATTCATCAACAATCCCTCGTACAGTCATAACCTATATGGTGGATAGGAATACTGAATTGAACAATGAACCTTCTTCTTCGATGACTCCTCAAGACCAAAGAATTGCTTCTTTGGAACAACAAATAAAATCTATGGCTGATACTATGAAATCAATGTATGAACTTATGGCAACCCAGCTGCAAAATCGACAGACTGTACCTGACACCATACCAATTGACACTGGTGTAGGTCCAGTGCATGTTCCTCCAGCAGTACAATCCAATATACCTGGGCAAGCTCAACCAGTTCCTAGCCATTCGGGAGCTGGGGGTAGCGCTTATAATGCTGTCCCTCCTCCTAACTATTCTCTACAAGCTACAACTCCACAATCTTCCGGAGTCGTTACTGAAGAATTGAGGAATCTCCGAACTCAATTTGAGGCATTTAAACAGAAAGATGGTTTACAAAGGTTAGGTATCAAGCAACCTTATCCAATAGAATGGAAGCAAGTATCATATCCTCCTAAATACAAGCCTTCTACTATCTCATTCTTTGATGGAACCACTTCTCCTAGTCAGTTTATCAATCATTTTGAAGTGATGACTGACCAGCTACAACCAAGTGACGCCCTTCTTACTCGGGTGTTTGTCGGATGTCTCAAAGGAACGACTTATGAGTGGTATAGAAGTCTCCCTGATGGGTGTATTACCTCATTTGCCGGCTTCAAACAAATGTTTCTTGAACGGTTCTATGAAGGGCTCAATGACATGACTATGTCTGCTCTTATAAGAATCAAACAGAGAAATAATGAGAGCACTGAAAGCTTCATTGAAAGATTTAGAAGAGAAGCTGTAAAAATGCCTCTTGGAACTTCCAATGCCGTCACTATCGACACTTGCAAGTCAAATCTCTTACCAATCATCAGCATGTGGACAGGATCCACTCAATTCCAAGATTGGCCTTCCTTCATCGTCAGTGCCAAAGCTGCCGAAGTCAGTGCCGAGACTTTCAAAGGTCTGGGGGTACACATGAATCCCAATGAATCAGGTCAAAATACTAGCAATAGTACGCGACCTAACAATCGTAAAGGAAAAGAGACTCTCGAAGTCAATCTCCAGAGCAAAAATCAAGAAGTATTATCTGCCCAAGCTACCCCAGCTCCAACAAATCAACAACCAAGAGCACCTCGCCCCAAAGAAGAATACTCTTTTGACGACGACGACGTCCTTGGTATCTTTGAATGTCTACTTAAAGGTAATAAAATACAATTACCTGAAATCAAGAAACCCGATGAAGCTGGTAAGACAGATCATCCTAAATACTGTCCGTACCATAGAATGTTGGGTCACACAGCTCGTACATGTTTTGTACTGAAAGAAAAGATCCAGGAAATGATCAAATCTGGAGCTGTCACTCTCACTCCGAAAGAAAAGACCGTCACCTCCAACGTTGTCTCTATACAATTCAGAGATTTTCCTCCTCAACTCCTTGAAAGCGGGATTGTTCCTATTCACAAGGCAACTCTTGAAGTTGTGAATATTCCCCCTCCACAGTCTGAAGGATTAGTACCGATCACTATTGAAACAGGAGAAATCATATGGATTCATCCTGATCTAGTGGCAGATTTTGAATCTCCTCCTCTTCAGAAGACTACTTCCTGAAAATCTAAGAAAGCCGAAAAAACTAAATCATGTCATATGACTTCTTTCGAATCTACTTCCGACACAAAGCCGAAAGATAAAGAAGAAGCACTTGCTGGTGCTACTAGAACAGGAAAATATTATCTAAAGGATTATTCCAAAAGTCCTGAAGATACTCCCGATAGTCCTGAAGATGCTCCTGATATCTCTTCCGCTGACAAAGATATTCCTGATGTTCCTCAGGAGGAAGAATCATCCACTGTACCTGTTCCTTCAACTACACCGGTCGTACCTATTCCTTCCAAGCCCACAGCACTTGAAAAAGGCAAACAACAAGTTCGCTTCGACAAACCAATCAGGAAGTCTTCTCCCCTTGGACTTCAGAAGCCTTATAACTTTGACATTTTAGCTCAACTCGCTAATACTCCAGCTAGAATGTCCCTCTTCGAACTTCTACGTCTTTCTAAAGAGACTCGGAAGACATTAAGTGAGGCACTTCTTCAGGCTGACTCTTGTCTCGCACAATTAAAAAAGCCAGATGAAGAACCTGTTACTTGCTTACATTGCAATAGTGTATTGGAGATCATCCCGAATATCACCTTTACACAAGATGACATGTTATTGGAGGATAATCGACATGATCGGCCTCTCTACTACACCGGTTATATCGATACGATGAAGGTAGATCGTATTCTTATTGATCCAGGGTCTGCTTTAAGCATAATGCCAAGGAGTCTGCTAGATGAATTAAAAATCTCTCTTCATAAACTTTCCAAGACGGTTACTACTATATTGGGATTCAATCAAAGCTGAAGCGAGCCGTTGGGAAAGATTCATCTGAAACTTCAGATAGGCGATTTCAGATCCAAAGTCACTTTCTATGTGATCGAGATCGTGGGATCTTATAATCTTCTTCTGGGAAGACCCTTCCTTCATGAAAATAATATAGTGCCTTCTACTCTTCATCAGTGTTTTAAATACATTGACAGCAATGGAAGAGTACAAAAGGAAGTTGCTGATATAAATCCTTTTCGTGGGGTTGAAGCTTATTTCAGTGATTCCCGGATGTACAAAGAAGAGTATACAAGGGTGATACAAGCTATGAAGAAAGAGGATCCGTAAAGTGAGACCTTGATAATTCCTGTTAAAGGTCGAACTACTCAGCAACAGTCTCCTAAACCTTCTGGAGAAGGTTCTTTCATTATTCCAGTGAGTGGACGGATCTCTCCATTACCTCAGTCGTCTACTCAAGATACACTGATCATTCCTGTCAGTGGGCGTACTACAGTTCCTGTATCTTCACATATGAAATAGGATACTCTGGTAATCCCTGTTGGTGGGCGAACTACTTTTCCATCCCAAGCTTCAAGGGAGCTCACCTCTTCTGAGCCATTTGTGATCGATCTTAATCGAAACAAAATTCATTCTCGTCCTTCTTCTCCCCCTTTAGTCATTGATTTGGCTAAGATTTCTAAGGTTCAACCTCCTTCTGATGTAAATACTAGTACTTTTGAAATTAATGAAATGTCTCCATCTTTGCAGTATATTGATGTTTGTAATCATGTTCATAATTATTTGCATTTGTTAGATGACTTGAAAACAATAACCATAGGAGTTGTACAGACTTTTCATACAGAAGTATCCTTAGAATCAGTACAAGGTTCATGCTTTCTAGTACCTAGCAGAAAACCAGGAGACACTCCAATATTCTTTTACAAAGGACCAAAGAACCCTATCAACCTTGAAGATGATGACAAAGACGATGATACTGGAAGGTTAAAATTACGTCGTTATAGTCAACAATCTAAAGACATTATCAAAAATATGGGCTATGACTTCAGAACTGGCCTCAGTGATGGAAGAGGAAGAAGAATGCCTGTTCGGATTCCTTCTCTGAAATATGGAAGGACAAAATGCGGATTGGGTTATATTGCTCCTACTCCCTTTATCAATAATATCCATGAAGATCCTGAATCTGACGAAGATAAGAGATCTGATTCTTCTAGTACCACCTCTTGGGATTCTGATACAAGTATCGGTGACTTCCACTACAACATTCTGTCTTCCAACATGGTCTCCGTTGACGGTTCTAAAGAAAATGATGAAAACGAAGACGAATTTGAAATCTCATCTGAATCAGAACAATGGGCCCAAAGATTAGATAATCAATGGGAGTTCCGATTCGAGCAAAAAGAACCTCCGACTGAAGACAAACTCGTTCAAATAGATGTTGGTGAAGAGGGATCCCCCAAACCAATATTCATTAGTGAAAGTCTTTCAGAAACTGATAAGCAAGACATGATCAAACTTATTCGCGAATACATCGATGTCTTCGCTTGGAGTTATGAAGATATGCCAGGACTTGATCCACAAATAGCAACTCACAAACTCAATATCATGCCAAATGCTAAACCGGTTAAGCAACAACAGCGACGATTTCGTCCAGACATTATGGATGCAATTGAAGCCGAAGTTAACAAACTCATGGCTTCTGGGTTTATTAGAGAGGAACAACACCCTGATTGGGTGGCTAATATAGTTCCTGTCCTTAAAAAGACTAGCAAGATCAGAGTATGCATAGACTACCGCGATTTCAATACGGCATGTCCTAAAGATGAATTCCCTCTACCAATTACTGATGTTATGATCGATAATACTTGTAGTTTTGAACGGATGTTGTTCATGGACGGGTATTCTGATACAATCAAATTAAAATGTTTCCAGATGACGAGAAACACACTTTTTTCAGAACGCCGATCGGTACATACTGTTATACAGTGATGCCATTCGGTCTCAAGAATGCAGGAGCAACTTATCAACGAGCCATGAGCACTATATTCCGTGAACATTTGCGGAAAACAGTCGAATGCTACGTTGATATTGCAGTCAAAAGTCGACAAAAAGAGGATCACATCCAAGATTTGAAAACTATATTTGATCTAATACGTCGGCATCAATTAAGGATGAACCCTACTAAGTCCTTCTTAGGCGTCTCTAGTGGCAAATTTTTCGGCTTTGTCATTACCTCGAAAGGTATACACGTAGATCCCGAGAAGATCAAAGCCATCCAAGAGATGCATCCTCCACGCACCTTAAAAGAGCTACGAGGATTTCAAGGAAGGATCGCTTATATCAGAAGATTCATCTCTAATCTTTCAGGACGCTGCAGACCATTCAATAAACTTATGAAGAAAGGTGTTTCTTTCGTCTGGACTGACGAATGTCAGAAAGCATTTGATGACATAAAACAATATCTGATGAGCCCTCCAGTATTGGTACCTCCTATTTCAGGAATACCGTTCCTTCTATATACCCGAGCAACGAGTCATTCATTGGGTGCACCGCTCGCTCAAAAGAATAAAAATGGTCATGAACAAGCCATTTACTATCTCAGTCGTACCATGACCGGAGCTGAACCTCGATATTTACCGGTCGAAAAAGAATATCTAGCCCTTATGTTCGCTGTCAAGAAGACACGACATTATATCATTGGCCAGACCATTCATGTCATTTCCAGGATCAATCCTATACGAGTCATGATGAAAAAACCAAGTGTTTTAAATTCTCGATTGGCTAACTGGGGAATTTTACTTGCTCAGTATGATATGCATTATATCCCTCAGAAATCGATCAAAGGACAGGCTTTAGCTGATTTTCTGGCTGCTCATTCAATTCCAGAGAATTCAAAACTCTACGATAAAATCCCAGATGAAGTCCTAGATTCAAACCAAATTGCTGAAGAAGATCCTACTTGGCGTCTATTCTTTGACGGAGCTTCAAGAATAGGTCCTAATGATGACATTGTCGCTGGGGTTGGAATCGTTCTTGTATCGCCAGAAGGTCTTGCTATCCAAAGAGCTTATTCTCTCGATCAACCATGTTCAAACAATGTAGCTGAATACAATACACTGCTTATTGGTCTTCAACTCGCTAAACATCTGAATATTCAATATTTGGAAGCGTATGGAGATTCTAAACTCATTGTCAATCAGATAAGGGGCACTTATGAAGTTCGCCATCAAGATCTGGTTCCTTACTATAGATCGGCTATATCTATGGCTTCTTTATTTGAAGGATTCTTCATCGAGCATGTTAGGCGAGCATGTAACACAGAAGCTGATGCTCTTGCTAATCTTGCGACAGTGTTAGCTATTCCGGTTAAACGTCAACAAATGATTGTTGTTTACAATCGAGAATTATTTCATCTTGAGAACAATCTAACTCTAGGACTTCCAGTTGATATTGAAGAATCAACATCTCACGATGTCAATACAACAAGAGGATTTGGATTAAGCCGTAAATCATTATCATCTTCATCTGATTCTAGTATGGAATTCATCTTCAGTAATTCAGCTGAGACTCAGAATACGGATAAAGATTGGAGACTTCCTTTCTTAGATTTTGTATTGTATGATATTCTTCCAGATAATCCGAGTGAGGCAGCATCTATCAGACGACGATCACTCAGATTTTATTATAATCGTACTACAAAAACCTTATATCGTCGAGCTTATGATGGTTTACTTCTTCGATGTGTTGCCGGTAGTGAAGTCCAACAAATTATCCGCGAAGTACATGATGGAATTTGTGGAGCACATCAGTCTGGACCAAAACTTCAAGACCGTATTCGACGTATGGGTTATTATTGGCCCACTATGGTATCAGATGCCATCGAATATACAAGGAAGTGTAAAGCTTGTCAAATCCATGTGGATTTTATTCATCAACCCTTAGAATTTCTATATCCAACGGCAGCATCATGGCCCTTCGAAGCTTGGGGCATGGACATTATTGGCCCAATCAATCCGCCGTCATCAAAAGGTCATCGGTTTATTCTCGCAATAACCGATTATTTCTCCAAATGGGCTGAAGCTATTCCTTTATCTGAAGTGAAGACTTCTAACGTCATCAGCTTTATTAAGCATTATGTCATCTATAGATTTGGTGTTCCCCGACGCATTATTCATGATAATGGACCACAATTCGTCAGCCAGAAATTTACTCGATTCTGTGACGATCATCGGATCAACAATGTGGCTTCTACCGCATATAATCCAGCAGCTAACGGATTAGCAGAAGCTTTCAACAAGACCATCATCAAACTATTAAAGAAGTTTGTTTCTGCCAACAAACGTAATTGGAGTGAGAAGCTCGGTGAATGTTTATGGGCTTACTGCACTACAGTTCGTAATGCCACCAAATGTACACCTTTCTCTCTGGTGTATGGATGCGAAGCTGTTCTCCCATTAGAGATTCAAATTCCTTCTTTAAGGATAGCAATCACTAATGAACTTACCATCGAGAATAATGATCGTCTTCGACTTCAGGAATTAGAAGCTCTGGATGAAAAGCGGTTATATGCTCAACAGAATATCGAATTCTATCAAGCTAGAATCTCAAGAGCTTTTAACAAGAAAGTCAGAGTTCGAGCATATCAAAAAGGAGAACTTGTTCTTACAGTCAGACGTCCGATGACTATGACGCACATGAGTAAAGGCAAGTTCGATACAAAATGGGAAGGTCCATTCATTGTGAATAAAGTCTTTTCTAATGGGGCATATCAGCTTACCACTATGGATGGTAAAGTCACTATGATGCCCATTAATGGCAAATTCTTGAAGAAATATTATGTGTAATATTTTTATCTGTCAAGATTGTTCTCCTGTCATTCCCCAGCTAGTAAAAATACCAAAGTCATTGTTCTTTACAAGAATCGTTTCGATATCTTTTATCCCCAGTGGAAATAGATATTCTATTTTGTATCATTTTCTTAGCAAATTTGATATCTAGAAAATCACGTCCATATTACCTCTGAATTTTCTATCTCAGTATCATATTTCTGAAAATGATATCTAGTCTTTTGATTCTCGAGTCCAAAGATCATGAAAAATTGAGTTCAAAGATATTTTTATATCTGAATTCTATTTTTTCTAAATAAGTATTAAACTAAAATTATCTTTGGTTTAATATCATCTGATAGAATTACAAAGTTCATTTGTATATTCTATTATATTGAAATGTGTCATGTATTATTTACCTCTGAACATATTTTCTATGAATACATCATTATCAAAACAACGAAGTCAAAAATCAGATCAAAAGTTCTCATTTGTCTTCATTCAAAATCAAAATATTGATTACAAGTGAAAATGTAAAAGATCTATTTATTAGGAGTTATTAGCTCCTTGATACGATCAAGTACAGTACTCATTTTCTCCTCATGAGTCTTGCGAACTCTTTCTGCTGCTTCGACTGTGACAATTTGTTCATCAAAAATGATAATAGCAGATTGGCGACGATTAACTTCTTCAATTTGCTCTGCCTGCATCTGCTCTCGCTCTTGTTGAAGAGTTTGACAGCATTCAGCTTCAGATATACGAGCAGTGACAACATCAGCCTGCTCTTTTTCCATGAAGGCAATTCGCTCCTGAAGACGAGCCAGCTCCTCTTTCAACTTCTTGAGCTCTTCAGCTTTTGATATTTCATCCTTCTCCAGAAGTTCTACTCTCTGACGAGTAGCTAATATTTCTTCGCCCTTTTCTATTAATTTCTCAGAAGAAGAAGCAAGAAATTCTTCTAAAGCAGCTTGCTGAGCTTGGGCTTCATGTTCCAAACGAGCGATCTCAGCCACAATCAAAGATTTAATATCTTCCTTCTTCATCTTCCAGTATCTTCGGATAGTTGTCTCCAATTCATCTAGGAGATGTTCAAAAAAGATACACTGAGTTTCGCAGCCAGCATGTCGCAGTGCCAGGAGCATGAAATTGACCACCGTTCGGAGCTCAGAGAAGGGCATAGTTTCGTCTTTCAAGAAACGCCTGGAGTACGTATCCAGATATGAATAGATGATATCTGAATACATCCCCAGAGTCCTTGCCAATCCCGTCTCAAACCCAGGAGTTGCTGTCATTATTGAAGAAGAAGCTTGTACGTTCTCTATCCTGGGAATTGAAGTATGTGTCGCTGGAGAAGTTGGCAAATGCGAGCTCCCTTCATCAACATCAGTCAGGATAAGTGGAGCATGAGTCGAGCTCATTGCTGCAGCAGTTCCTACTAGTCAAAGGAAAAATAATCAGCATATAAAGAAAAAAGAAACAGTAGAAACAGATTTTGAAATAAAATTCTACCAGGCTGAGGTTCATATTCTATATGTTGAGGAAGTCTCGCATCCTCTCACAGTCGATCCATAATGGTGTCTGACACCTGCTTTATGTGACTACTACCAGCTCCAGAATTACTGAGTGCTGGAGCATTATCAGGAGATTGAGCAGGTTCAGAACTGAGCTCCATTCTATTTCCTCTGATTTTATCTTCATCATAATGAGTGGAAGTCTCAGGATACCAATCCTCTTCCTCTTCAGCCTCTTCCTCTTTCTCAGAGTGTTCTTCTTCAGACTCTCTTGGATCCCCAGCTTCAGGATGGGTCTCTGATCCAGAATCCATGATATTCACATCAACATCCATTTCTTGAGATGGATGAATCTCAGGAACAGTAACAATAGCGAGCCCAGGTTCTTGAGTTTCAATCTCCATGGACTCGGTTTGACTGCAGGTTCAGTCTCTTCTGGAATGTTAGTTTGAAGAATGATGTCTTTACAAACATTCTTCAATAACTCATCAGCAGCTGATAGTTCAGACGTTGGCACGTCTTCATCGCCTCTGGCCGAAGAAATGTTTTCTTCAACCTGAGTTTCTTCAATTTGATTAGATTGAAAAGATGGAATTTCCGGTTGTTCCCTAACTTCTGCCCCGGGAGCTGGTTCTTCTTCTGAATATTCAATTTGATCATCCAATGCCTGGATGACACCCTCTTTTCCGTGCTCAAAAGGGATAATCCTCATCTCTGAAGATTCAGCAGCTACTCCACTTGTCGTCGGGACAGTCGACTCTACCTCAGTCGGTTCAGCTGAAGTTGTTGGAAGATGAACATGATCAGATTCTGTTCTCTTCGTGGAAACCGCTTCATCGATCTCTGGCAAGATCCCTCCACTCATAATAGTTTCCAGGAGTTCATTGCCTTTCATCTTTCCGACAGTCTTCTTGACGTATCTGCCTCTCGATCTCCTTTTTATCAAAGGAGCATCGTCTTTATCTGTATCTTCATCTTTGTCGGCAGCATCGTCTTCATCAACTGGGATGCCACCTAGAGATGAGGTGGCAGTTATTGAAACTCCTTTCTTCTTGGAAGTCTGAGACTTAGTACTCTTTTTAGAGACTGTCTCAGATTCATCACTTCGTTTCCTCTTAGAGAGGGACACGAATATTGGAGGAAGAACTTCATCAGGAAAGTTTGGCTCCAGAGATAATTCATATAAGGGTTCAACTTCCGCAGTCTCATCTTCAGGTTCCGGAGTGAATCGTTGAATAGCAATCTTCTTCTTCCACCTCTTTGATGGAGCTGGGTCGTCTTCTGCAGCAAAAGTCTTCAAATGAAAACTCGGCATGAAAGTGCTCGATGAAACATAGAAGCGGGCGTATGTATAGAGCATTTTCGTTCCCGCCCTGGATAGAGGATTCGGCATAGAGAATTCAACTTTTGTATCTCTAGCCGTGAAGTATCTCCATGCCCGAGCTCCATCAATTAGTCCTCCACGAGTAGAAAGGCAGGTGGTGGCATTCCCAACATGAAGTTGGTCATATCCGAATTGTCGAGCAAATCGGCTCGGTAGATATGGTTCTAAGTACGTCATTTCTTCATGACGATATACCAGGTGAGATGGCCGAATCCGCTGCAGCCATTGAAAAGCTACGTCATCTAGCCTGTGCCCTTTTTCTCCGTCTATCATGTTTAGAGGCATACTCTCATAACCCAGTGGCAGAGGAGCACATTGAATCGACCAATGTGATGATCGGTTCAAAACATTTCTGCATTCTGGAAGAGTGTGAACCTTCCAGAAAGTTTCTCCGGCGTACTTCTCTAAAAAGAGGCTGCCACTCCCTCCTGCTCCCGGAGGTATCAGACCATCGTGATGGAGAAGAAGCCAACCATACAAATAAGTATAGGGTATCTCTATTCTTGGAAATTCATCGGTCATCTTCCTTTGATTAGACAGCATATTGGTTACAAACTTTCGAAGACCTGCGTTCAGCCTGCAAGTCATCGCTGATAATAAGTCTGTCTTATAGCCGTATATAAGGTGCACTGCTGCAAAAACAACGCCTCTATGTATTCTATCCAGAGAGCTGGAGCCAGGAACAACAAATCTTCTTTGCCAAAGAGAAAGGAATTCGGCTAAATGACCGTTCTTTGACAAAGGTTTTTCGCTCTGTCTCACATATGATCTGAAGGTGGTTCCGACTTTAAACTCATACCAGTCTTCATTGATTGTGAAATCTTTACAGTCATACTTCTCTAGTAGATTGGTGATTTCACTCTCAGAGAGGGGCTTGAAGGAGTTAAATTGATACCTTCTCTTCTCATTTATCTTCTTCTCATCTTTCTCACGATTCATGAAAAGATAAGACATCCACTTCTGGATGTGGCAGCCGGCTTCCTCTTTAGCACTTTTATAATATAGAGTGCTGTAGGAGCGTAAAAAGTGCTTCAAAAAGAGAGTCATCTCAGTCATAAGTGGCCCGCTTTACGCCTAACAGAGCGGAGAATTTCTTTACGCCTAAGCAGATTGATCTTTTTACGCTTGGGTCTACACCGGTGATTTTACGCCAAGGACTGAGCAGCCTCTTTCACGCTGGATAAAAGCTATCAAATCTCACATTTAATGCAGACTTTGACATGAAGATATCAATGATGGCATTTACTACAGAATTCAATGGAATTTGTTTCATACAAAGACCATTGTTGTCGTTTATAGAGATCGAGCTACTTTACGCTCACTGAATGGTTTCTTTTACGCACGGGATTTTACATGAGTCCTTACGCTCATAAGAAACAATGTGTGCGTGAAGTCTATTTGAGCCATTTTACGCTCAAGGTTATTCGATAACCACTTTACGCTGGAAACCTATGACAGAGCTAGTTTACGCTCATCTTTTTACGCCCAATTCGTTCTGGCCAGTTTGGAACGTGGTGTGCCTACGTGGTCTTCATGCCACCTATTTCAAAGAATGTGTGTACATGTATCCTATTCTTACTGAAATGATGGGACACGTGTCAGCATATACAGAGGATGATTCTGATCGTGGAGGGCAGTTGTTAGCGTAAAGACAGATGTTGATGCTCTTTTACGCACGAAAGCCCCAGTCTATAAATAGACTCATTTTTTTCATACAACACACACAGAGAGAGAGACATGAGAGAATACAGAGATCAGAGATTCGAGATTTTGATTCTCTAGAGCATCCTTCTTCAACTTTTCTTCCATAACAAAGTGAAGCAAAGCAGGAAAGCATTCGGCCTCGCCATCAGTGCCCAAGTGCGTCGATACCTTTCTGGTGCGTTAGTTCTTCCAAATTGTTCTACTTCAAGCAGTGATCTTCATCATCATCATATGGTCCAAGGAACAAAATGATCGTTTACGAATCAGACTTCCATAGCAATACTTTCCCAGAATCAAATTAGTACTCCCTGTACTATTCTTCTTGTTTTTTTGTTTTCAAAAGCCGATTCCTTCAAGGCATTTTGTTAATCGAAACAAAAATGGCGACTCTGCTGGGGACGACCTTCTCTTCTGACGAGGAGGTGATTGCTCAATATGATGATGTTTCGGTCGGTTCGACCAAGAAGACTCTGGTGGTACACTTCGACCAGACTGCCTATGAAGAAATGCTCCGAACTGGGGGTGGTTCTCGCCATTCCAATGTTCAAAAGTCTCGCAAAGTACGAAAAGTTTGGATTCCCAAATCCAAAGTGATTTCTGATCTCTCTGCTGCTTCTGATGACAAAGGGATTCTTCCCACTCCTGTCGTAGGGGCTCCCGTTCATAACGAGGCAGTCCCTACTTCAAAGTTGCACTCGAAGTGTGACGATTTGTCTCCCATTTGTAACAGTGAAGATAACCAGGTTTCACGCCCACCGCGTAAAAATCAAGTTTACGCTCAGTGGATAAGAACCAAATTTTACGCTCAGTTCATAAGAATGAGTCTCCCATTCGTAATGGGGCAGGCTCTAAAGCTTGTGTTTCTAGGTGTAAAAATCAGTCTCCCGTCGTTGACATGGTAGGCCCAAATAAATTACGCTCATCGCGTAAAACAAAATCTCCCGTTGGTAACGTGGTAGATAACAAGATTTTACGTTCCATACGTAAAGATAAATCTCCTGTCTATGACAGTGTAGATGAAATTCACAAAGATGCTCACCCGTCGAATGTGAATGTATCTAAACGTGTGCAGCGTAAAAATATTGTTGGTAAAACTTCTGTTCTACACCAACAACCTTCTTATACTGCTTCACGTAAGGTACCAAATTTACAAATCACACGCCAAGAAAATGGAGTCCTGCGTGCTAAATCTCAAGATTTACGCACACAATTCCAAAACGCGTGGAAATGTACAATTTGGTTCTGTGAATGCAGCCAGTAATCTTCTTTATACACAAGGGACTAAACGTTTTTCTACCCCCAATGTAATAAAGAAGAATACTTCATCCACACCTTCTGACTTACGCGAATTGCTAATGCAAAAGCGTAAGAATAGACAATCTTCGATGACATTTCCCCAAGAAAAACATCTTTGTGAATACCACCAGGTTGTGATCAACTGTTGTTGTTTGGCTTCAAGACGATCAGTCTTTGATCGATTGAGTTTCAATGTACCTCCACATCAAGCTGAAGACCAAGAACATGAGTCGTCATATGTGTCAGTCAACATGGCATCTCATACTAACAGAGAACGACGTCCAAGACGGAACACGTCCCAAACTCCAAGTCAATAACAGTTCAACAGGCTTCTTGATTCCTTTGAAGGAGTATATCAGAATACTCGATCAAGAAGACGAAGACAATTGCAGACCTCTGATTCAGAGGCTGGGGGTACTCAATCTTTTGAGTCTGATACCGATAGCGTGGATTCGTACTTCTATACAAACCCTTCTGTATCTTCAAGAGAGGTTGAATCCTACGCTGTTGGAGATGAGCCAGAGACGTCATCTGCTAATACAGAACAACGTCTCACTGCTGTTGAACAATCACTGAAGGATATGCTTAACATGGTGCAAAGCATGCATCAAATAATTTTGAATCAGCAAATTGCTCAACCGACAGTAGTGACACCGGCACCAGTAGCAGCACAAACTCAAGATAGTCAAGGGGCTGAAATACCTTTGAACATTCAAGAGCCTGCTGCTAATCAAAATTCTGCATCTCCGGATTCCATCATTCCAGAAGATATACCACCTCCAGTGGGGGTCATGGTGCATCCAACGACTACTCAGTCAAATGTGCTTCCTCAAACCAGTGAAGCCATTCAAGCAGTGCGTGAACTTAAAGCACAGTTTGAAGTTTTAAGGCACAAAGATCAACTCCAGAGGCTAGGGATTAAGCAACCTTACCCTCCTCATTGGAATGATGTACCCTTTCCACCGAAGTTCAAACCACAATCCATGGTTTTGTTCGATGGAAAAGCATCTCCCAGTCAATATATCAACTACTTTGATATTATGACTGTACATTTGCAGAAAAATGATGCTCTTCTCACTCGAGTGTTCATCGGATGTCTGACGGGTTCAGCTTATGACTGGTATCGTAGCTTATCCGATAACTCTATTTCGTCTTTTGACGAATTCAAAGCAATGTTCCTCTCTCGCTTCTATGAAGGAGGTATGGACATGAACATGTCCTCCTTGATAGAAATCAAACAAAAGGAGAAAGAAGATACTCGGACGTTCATTGAACGTTTCCGACAGGCTACTCTAAAGATGCCTCCTGGTATGCCAGATTCAGCGTTGATTGACACGTGCAAGATGAATCTGCGACCATCCATCGCTGTCTTCACAGGTTCCCAATTCACAGATTGGGCTTCGTTCATCATAGCAGCAGTTTCTGCCGAGACCAATGGTAGATTGGCTCGCGAACATGGGATAATTTTTGCTTCAGAAGATAAAGGGAAGAAAAATAATCCTGGCAATAATCCCGGCAATCGTAATGTGGCAGGAAAAGATACTCTTATGGTCAATCTTTCCAATAACAAAACGACATCAAGCAATCAAGAATCTTCCAGGCCAAAGGAAGAATACTCCTTTGACGAAAGCGATATCCCAGGGATATTCCAATGTCTGGTGAAAAGTGGTAAACTGTAGATTCCAGAGCCAAAGAGGCCTAATGAGGTGAATCTGACTGACAATCCCAAGTATTGTATCTATCATAGATACATTAATCATCCTACCAGTGCTTGCTATGTCTTGAAAAAGAAGATCCAAGAGCTGATAAATGGTGGCGCCATCGCTTTAACCAATGATGACCATACGGTGACAACCAATATGGTTTCTCTTCAGTCTGGGGATTTTCCTCCACAGCAAGTCCCAGATGGAATTATACCAATTCCAAAGGCGACGATGAAGATTGTGAATATTCCGCCTGCCAGGGAAGAAAATACAGAATTGCTGCCTCTCACAATGAAGAATAGTGAAATCATGTGGGTACATCCTGACTTAGTGCCTGAACTGGAAAATGAAGGTAAAACTTCAAAATCCAAGAAAGGCAAGAAAGTCAAAACTTGCAACATGATCTCTCATATTATTCTAGATTCTGATGACTTGGATCATCTATGGGACGGCCTCCCATCTGGAAGATAGACTGAAAGGACTAAACATCTGCCCTCCAAGTTTAGCTCCTCCTACTAAGCTCAAGCTTACTCATCAGCAGTGGCTAGCCATGAATAGTGTTCCTTTATACCGGGCACAACAAGTCTTTGCTGCTTATGAAAAAGCTCCAATAGGGATTTCTCCTCGTATCCCGAATCCTTCTTCTCCCTTAACTACAGAGACGTCTGTACTTCATTCTCCTGTAGTTGTAGAGATTTATTCCTCGTCCTGCGCTGAAACGCCTGTTCAAAGTCTATTGCCTATTCATTTGTATAGTCAGCAATCTGTTATTCTCATGAAGAAGATGGGTTATGACTTTCAAAAGGCAGAAGGTTTGAACCATGATAAAGGAATCCGTCTTCCTTTACAAATTCAAAATCAAAATTCTACCGCTGGATTGGGTTCTGAAATTCCTCACAAGAAGAAGGTTAAAGGAAAAAAGACTAAATCCTGTAATATGGTACTTTCTTCTCCTGAGTCTGAAGAAGAAACTTTTGCTGGTACAAGATCTGGAAAAGAGTACCATAAAGATTATGAGGGATCCTCCAAAGAAGCAGAAGATGTAGTGGAAACACTACCGGTTCAATCTTCTCCTGTTCCTGCTAAACCGTCTGTGGTTGAAAAGGGGAAACAGAAAGCAGTGCGCTTTGATATCCCATTGAAGTCTGCTTCCAGTCAGGGGGTGACATTGAAGCCTTACAAATTCGATATTCTAGCTCAGTTAGCCAATACTCCGGCTAGATTGTCTATATTTGAACTGCTTCGCCTCTCCAGAGAAAGCAGAGAGACCTTGAGTGAAGCTTTACTTCAAGCAGATTCATGCTTAGCTCAACTCAAGACTCCCGATAATATGCCAGTGTCATGTCCACAATGTCATAGCGTGATGGAAGCAATTCCCAACATCATCTTCACACAAGAGGATATGTTATTGAAACACAACAAGCATGATAGACCTCTGTGCTACACTGGATATATCGGATCCACTGAAATTGACAGGATTTACATTGATCCCGGGTCCTCAATTAGCATAATTCTTCAGAGTATGCTAAGACCCCTGAGGATTCCTACTAGTGAACTGACGTACACTAGTACCACTATTGTTGGTTTTAACTCTGGCAAGAGTAAGCCACTAGGAAAGATCCGGTTACAGATGCAGATTGGTGATCTTCGATCCATAGTAACTTCCTATGTTATCAACTCGGATATATCCTACAATATTCTTCTTGGAAGACCGTGGATTCATGAGCACAATATTGTGCCTTCAACTCTCCACCAATGCGTCAAATATGTGGATTTCCAAGGAGTTGTGAAAACTGAATTTGCTGATATTAATCCTTTCAAAGGTGTCGAAGCCTACTTCTCTGATTCAAGGCTTTATAAATAGGAGCATATGAAAGGGATATCAGACATAGCTGAAGAATCATCACCTGAGGATCAGTCTATTAATGAAGATCCGCCAGAGGAACAACCCTTGAAGGTAATCGTCAAGGGACGAATCCAATCTCAACTTGTCAATGATCAACCTTTGATAATCAAGGTTAAAGGAAGAACTCAAACTTCATCGGAGGAATCAATAAAAATTCCTGCTAAGAACCAAGTTCAACCTTTTATGATAAAAGTCAAAGGGCGTACTTCTAGTACGAATGATCCAGAATCACCATTGATCGTCAATATTGGTAATTCTACGCAGAAGACGGATGATGGTCCAACATTGACTAATCCGAAGCGTAGCAATCAGACTGTAAATGATGTAAATATTGCTCATCTCTTTGATATCAATGAAGATTTCCTTTTCGAGTATATGGCTGTCAAGTTTATTGAGAGAATGACTTTATCTTCTGATAGTCAAAGTCATCAATATAAAGACAACATAGATTCCTCATATAATGAATCTAGACAGATATTCTCAGTCAATATGGTTCAAACCGATGATGAATCAGAGCCATTTGAGAATGATCCTTGGGCTCAACAGATGGATACTCAATAGGAACTTTATTTTGAACAGCGACAGCCACCTACAGAGGATGAGGTTATCCAGATCGATGTTGGAAACGGAATTACGCCCAAACCAATATTCATCAGTAAGAATCTTTCTGAAAATGAAAAGAAAGAATTGACAAAACTTATCAAAGATTATATTAACATCTTTGCATGGAGTTATGAAGATATGCCAGGACTAGATCCTAAAGTTGCTACTCATAAACTTAATATTTTGCCTAACGTCAAACCTGTAAAACAACAGCAACAGCGCTTTAGACCAGATATGATGGATGCAATTGAAGCAGAAGTCAAAAAGCTGATCACTTGTGGTTTCGTTCGTGAAGAACAACACCCTGATTGGGTGGCCAATATCGTTCCTGTTATGAAGAAGAACGGAAAAGTCCGAGTTTGTATAGATTACCGAGATCTTAATATAGCGTGTCCAATTGACGAATTTCCACTTCCCGCTACTGATGTCATGATAGACATTACATGCGGTTTTGAACGTATGTCTTTCATGGACGGATTCTCAGGATACAATCAGATCAAGATGCATCCAGAAGATGAGAAGCATACATCTTTTCGAACACCCCTTGGGGTTTTCTGCTATACAGTTATGCCGTTTGGTCTTAAAAACGCCGGTGCCATATATCAACGGGCTATGAGCAATATCTTTCAAGAACATCTACGGAAAACAGTTGAATGCTACGTAGATGACATTGCTGTTAAAAGTCGGTCAAAGAATGATCATATTCAAGACTTGAAGACAGTTTTTGAATTGATGCGTCAACATCAATTGAAAATGAACCCTACTAAATCTTTCTTAGGGGTTTCCAGTGGCAAGTTTTTAGGATTTGTCATTACCTCTCAGGGTATCCATGTTGATCCTGATAAGGTTAAAGCAATTCTTGAAATGCGCCCTTCTCATAATCTGAAAGAACTCCGTGGCTTCCAGGGCCGTATTGCTTATATTAGAAGATTTATATCTAATCTTTCTGGGAGATGTCAACCTTTCTCCCGTCTATTAAAGAAAGGAGTATCTTTCGTCTGGGATGAAGCATGTCAAAATGCCTTCAATGACATTAAACAATATCTTACAAACCCACCTGTTCTGGTACCTCCGGTGATAGGAAGACCATTTCTGCTATACGTTCGAGCCTTGGATCATTCACTTGGCGCTCTTCTGGCACAAAAAAGCGATATGGGTCATGAACAAGCAATATATTATCTGAGCAGAACGATGGTAGGAGCTGAACACAGATATACTCCTGTAGAAAAGGAATGTCTAGCTTTGGTTTTTGCCGTCCAAAAGACAAGGCACTATGTCACTGGACAGACTATTCATGTCATCTCCAGAATAAATCTCATTCGGGTATTGATGAGGAAACCGAGCATTCTTAATTCCAGGTTAGCTACCTGGACGATGTTGCTCACTCCTTATGACATGGTCTACGTGCCTCAAAAATCAGTAAAGGGCCAAGCATTAGCTGATTTCTTAGCTGCTCATCCTGTACCTGAAACTTCGAAGTTATATGAAGACATTCCAGACGAAGTAGTAGATTGCAACATGGCTTTGAAAAATAACATATGGCAATTATATTTTGATGGAGCATCACGAGTGGGACCTAAAGGCAATATTGTCTCTGGGGTAGGAATTGTCTTGGTTTCTTCTGACAAAATGGTTATATACCGTGCCTATTCTCTTAATGAGCCGTGCTCTAACAATGTAGCAGAATATAATGCTCTATTGATTGGTCTCCAAGTAGCAAAACAATTGGATATCGGATTTCTAGAAGCTTATGGAGATTCACAATTGATCGTCAATCAAGTTAGAGGGACGTATGAAGTCAGAAATCCTGATCTCATCCCTTATCATCAGGTGGTAGTCGAGTTGGTCCTTTCATTCAAAGGATTTTTCATTGAATTTGTACCACGTTTTCAGAATGTAGAAGCTGACGCTCTTGCCAGCTTAGCTGCAGATTTGGCTGTCCCGATCCGAAGGCAAAATACAATTACTTTGTTAGATCGAGATTTGTTCTGTGTGAAGAGTAATCTGCATATCGAACAAAGTTATATTACAGACGCAAGTTCCCAACAGAAAGATTGGAGAACACCATTTATTGATTATGCAGTTCATGGAATTTTGCCTGAAGATCCTAAAGAAGATGCATCAATTAAAAGACGATCATTTCGATTCTATTACGATCCGTCTTTACATATGTTATATCGGCGTTCATTTGACGGACTCTTGCTGCATTGTCTTTCAGAAAGCGAAGCCAAACAAACACTGCGTGAGGCTCATGATGGTGTCTGTGGTGCCCATCAACCGGGTCCAAAATTGCAAGATCGTATTCGAAGAATGGGGTATTATTGGCCCTCTATGACAGCAGTTGTTGTAGACTATGCTCGAAGATGTAAAGCATGCCAGATTCACGCAGACTTTATTCATCAACCTTCTGAATTTCTACATCCTACAGCAGCCTCCTGGCCTTTCGAAGCCTGGGGTATGGACATTATTGGTCCTATTAACCCCCCTTCTGTCAAAGGACATTGGTTTATACTAGCTATAACCGATTACTTTTCAAAGTGGGCAGAAGCAGTTCCACTTGTTGAAGTAAAGACATCTAATGTAGTCAGCTTCATTAAACATCATGTCATTTATCATTTCGGGATTCCTCGACGAATAATTTATGACAATGGACAACAGTTTGCCAGCCAGGCATTTTATCGGTTCTGTGACAAGAATCGAATTCAAAATCTGGCTTCTACGGCTTATAATCCGGCTGCTAATGGTTTAGCTGAAACCTTCAACAAAACGATCATCAAACTTCTCAAAAAGTTTGTCTCTTCTAATAAAAGAGATTGGAATGAGAAGCTTGGAGAATGTTTATGGGCATACCGAACGACAGTCCGGACTCCTACTGGTTTTACACCATTTTCACTGGTTTATGGTTGTGAAGCTGTTCTCCCATTGGAAATCCAGATCCCTTCTCTCCGAATCGCTATTGCTAATGAGCTAACTACAGAGAATAATGATCGCTTACGCCTCCAAGAACTTGAAGGATTGGACGAGAAGCGTCTTCAAGCACAACAGCATATTGAGCTATATCAAGCCCGTATATCTCGAACTTTCAATCGTAAAGTCAAGGAGAGGGTATTCAAAATTGGCAAACTTGTGTTGGCTGTCCGAAGACCAATGGTGATGACTCACAAGAGCAAAGGGAAGTTCCAAGCAAAATGGGAAGGCCCGTATGTGATTGAGTCCGTATTCTCTAATGGTGCTTACCGGTTGTCAAAACCCAATGGAGATCTACTCATGCTACCGATCAATGGCAAATTTCTTAAGAAATACTATGTATAAAAAGAAAAAAAAAAAGAGACAGGACAAAAATAAAACTTCTTTTATTATTTTTGTTCAAGATAAAAGATTAAGGACGAGGGCCACTCCCTTCCTTATTGAATACATAGTCAGCCAATGCAGAGAAGGCATCGTTTCCTGAACCCACGAAAAATTGGCAGACAGCCATCCTCAATGCTTCTTCTTCAGGAGTTTTCCCGGGCTCTACTAGGAAAGCAAGAATGTCCTGGGGCGACTTGGGCGTAGAAGAACTGTTGCCTACTTCAGTTGGGCTCATCGCTATTGGCTCGGCGGGGCATGTCTCAGTGACGTCCTCAATGTCCCTAGAGACTTCATTCTTTTGCTGTGCATCCTCAGAAGACATTCTTAATTGAGGAGCAGAAATGGGAATGAAAAGGCTACAGAGAGTTCTCATCTATTTATAGAAGAGGATTATTAATGAACTGGTCTCTGAAATTGAAAACAACTTCTCATTTCCGAAAAGACCCATTCGTTCATAATACTAGGTTCATCCATTTAATTATGGAATTTGAATCGTCCTTTCTGTTCCCAAGAAACACGCTGATTCATCCTCTGTATCCAAAAAACACGCTGAAACCTCCACCGCCTTAACATTTACGCTCACAACATCTGTCTCCTTAGTCCCCAGCCAACAAGATTTGGTTAAGCTGATTTCTTGTCTCTGGGAAAGAGATTTTATATATACCTTCTATTTTATCAATTGATTAGAAGGTGGGATTTGCTATTTATCATGTTTCCATGACCTCTGAATAAATATTAAACCTACTTCCTTTTTTCTATCTATCACTTCTATTTTTGACCTCTGCATAGATATCAATCTAATTTTCTTTTGAGTTCATATATGCTATTATGTCCATATTACCTCTGATAGTATCATATACTCTAAAACAGAAAATAAGATTTCATTTATCTATCATGTCCATATTACATCCAGATAGATATAAATCATTGATCATAGAAGAATCATCATTTCATTCCCATATCATCAAAAAGTCTATTACATTTCTTAGAATTTTCTTTACAATGGAAATCTATTACAAATTTTGGATTTTCATTCTACACCACAACAATAACCTAATAGAGATCTATTTCCTCTTTGATCTTCTTTGGCGGGTTCGTTGTTGGTGGCAGTTCCTGACTGTCTGAGCCCCAGTGGTAACCGGAATAGTAGGAAACAAACTCTGGTCTTATCTCTCAGACGAGAGGAGAACCCCAGAGTAGGGCAGCCCGAAGGCGTGTTGCTGCCAATACAACTGGTGGATTAGGGGCAGCACCTCAAAGGAGATAGGAACGTATCCAGCATTGGGATACGATTCCTAGTTCTGCCGTGAAAGGAACTCTACTACCCGATCCCTCGGGGTAGAGTTGACTCCACCGTCCAACTCTCCGTGTATAAAGGCTCTTCCTACCAACAGAGGAAGATCCTTCTATCTCACGAAGAGTTCTGAGTTGTCTGATTTGCGCGTCAAAAGCACATGAGCTCCCTGATGTCGGTGTCAGAAGAACGCTCTTCACAGCGTCAAAATCACCAATACCAGTTCTAAAAAAGCTCTTCAACCAAGCTTCTGCAGAAAACAAAGAAGAAGAAGTGTCATCAAATGCGTATTGAACGCTAACTAAAGACAGATAGCAAGGTTTTTACGCCAGTGCTTCAAACGAGGCTTTTACGCCAGTGCTTCAGTACGGCTTTTACGCCAGTGCTCCAAACAAGACTTTTTACGCCAGTGCTTCAGCACGGCTTTTACACCAGTGCTTCAAATAAGGCTTTTTACGCCAAGTGCTTCAGCACGGTTTTTACACCAGTACTTCAGCAAGGTCTTACGCTCGTAAAATAGCTGTTTTCAAAAAAAAAACAAGAAATTTGAAGACAGATATTTACTTATGATCGAACTTGCCATTTGAGTCGAAAGGTTTGGCTCTAATGATGGTTGAATCTACGCCTAATGATCGGCCATGCAAAGGAACAACGTTGAAAAGCTCCGCCATCTCTTATTTGAAGAACAACATCGCAGAAAGCTATCTTCAGGAGGATGAGTACGAGAATACATGAAACATTCTCGGCTATTTATAAAGACTGAAGAAGTTATTAAGATGAGTCTATTTCGGGAGAAGATCTTATTTAAAGGATCTTGTAACCATAAGATAGACACCACGTGTTGGTTTGTTTCTTGGGAATCAACAATCACGGAAGCAGTCAACAGAAGTGCATAAACAAATGCGCGTTCGTAGATGGGGTTAAAATATCAAATATTTTATTTATAAAGGATGGAAGCGGATCCCTACATATAAAAGTCGCAGTACACAGAATATTATTATTCTTTGGGTTGACAAAGGGATGCACCCAACTCACGCATACTGCGAATTCCAGAGCGACGCATCAGACAAAGGAATGCTTCTGCGTCACCCGGTCCCTCGTATGCAGTTGAAGGACCACCATCAATACGACTGAAGACTGCTGGGGTCAGCCCAAAGCACTTTAGAAGAATTTGCGCTCGCTCGTTCTCTATCTCGAGGTTAAGCCTGGCGACCGAGGCACCCTCCACAATTGGCTCTTTCTTTGGCGCCATATCAACTATGAGGATGAATATTAAGAGTAAAGAGTTTGTCCTTATTTATACAAATTAAAATGACTCTTCACATTCCTCATTGGAAACCGCTCACTCGGGAAGATGAAGATACATTTGAAAGTTACGAAGAAGAAAATTTATTGTGACAGTTAAAGTGTTGACCAACATTATTTCTCTCTTAAACTTTATGCTGACTGTTGGATATCCCCGCTCTTACGCGGTCGACTGTTGCGTATCCCGAATTTTGCGCTCAGCAAATCTCAACTTTTACGCTTCTGTTCAAAGTGTTTCAAATTTTGGAGACATTTGAAAACTTTGAAGGGGGTCTTGTAGGAGCGTAAAAAGTGCTTCAAAGAGAGAGTCATCTCAGTCATAAGTGGCCCGCTTTACGCCTAACAGAGCGGGGAATTTCTTTACGCCTAAGCAGATTGATCTTTTTACGCTTGGGTCTACACCGGTGATTTTACGCCAAGGACTGAGCAGCCTCTTTCACGCTGGACAAAAGCTATCAAATCTCACATTTAATGCAGACTTTGACATGAAGATATCAATGATGGCATTTACTACAGAATTTAATAGAATTTGTCTCATACAAAGACCATTGTTGTCGTTTATAGAGATCGAGCTACTTTACACTCACTGAATGGTTTCTTTTACGCACGGGGTTTTACATGAGTCCTTACGCTCATAAGAAACAATGTGTGCGTGAAGTCTATTTGAGCCATTTTACGCTCAAGGTTATTCGATAACCACTTTATGCTGGAAACCTATGACAGAGCTAGTTTACGCTCATCTTTTTACGCCCAATTCGTTCTGGCCAGTTTGGAACGTGGTGTGCCTACGTGGTCTTCATGCCACCTATTTCAAAGAACGTGTGTACATGTATCCTATTCTTACTGAAATGATGGGACACGTGTCAGCATATACAGATGATGATTCTGATCGTGGAGGGCAGTTGTTAGCGTAAAGACAGATGTTGATGCTCTTTTACGCACGAAAGCTCCAGTCTATAAATAGACTCATTTTTCTCATACAACACACACAGAGAGAGAGATATGAGAGAATACAGAGATCAGAGCTTCGAGATTTCGATTCTCTAGAGCATCCTTCTTCAACTTTTCTTTCAGAACAAAGTGAAGCAAAGCAGGAAAGCATTCGGCCTCGCCATCAGTGCCCAAGTGCGTCGATACCTTTCTGGTGCGTTAGTTCTTCCAAATTGTTCTACTTCAAGCAGTGATCTTCATCATCATCATATGGTCCAAGGAACAAAGTGATCGTTTACGAATCAGACTTCCATAGCAATACTTTCCCAGAGTCAAATTAGTACTCCCTGTACTATTCTTCTTGTTTTTGTTTTCAAAAGCTGATTCCTCCAAGGCATTTTGTTAATCGAAACAAGTGCATGTGCCGAAATGGCACATCATCTCTTCAAACAGATGTACCATCTCCGAATTCTTCTCCGACAGAAAATTTAGTTCCTCGATTGTAGGCACATATTCTTCATATGGTAGTGTGCCTGAAAGCAGATGCGAGATGTATTCCATCTCATGAAGGGCAAAATCCATTTCCCCTTTGGGAGTCATAAATGTTCCCGTCCGGTGGTTATATCTTTCAACCAAGGCCAGGAATAGAAATGGGTTGGGTTTGAAGTCGTAGGAGGAATTGACGATCGCGTCATAGAGATTTATCTGCTTCAGCTCATTCTCAAACTTCTCCAGAACCCAATGGACCAGAGTCCTCCACCTCATATTCTCCTGATTCATTAAGCCTATCATCCTCGGCGTCGAATCAGTAGGATAGAATGCCTTCTCATTTGCCATGAATTCATTTATGAAAATAGGCATCCTGAATGGCTTCAATATAGATGAGTCTTCGGGTGGCACACATCTCGGCTTCAAACCTCAAAACAAGGATACGTGATTCTCCGGAGCACTGTAGAATCCGTCTTTCTTGTAAATGATTCTGCTCGCCTTAGCTTGCTGATTTTCTGTTAAGTGCCATGTCATCTTTCTGGGGTAACTGGCGTGCATGAATCGCATGATAGACAAACTCCTAGATACCTTCGGCCAGTACATGGGCTTCCTTGCATCACCTTCAAAATAGAAGCAGACCTTCTCCCTGATGCCTTTTGGTTGTGACTTATGTGCTATGGCATCCCCAAACAGAAAAGCTGGTTTCTTATGGACCACCAGGTCAAGACTCTGAAATGGTTCACCATTCATCAGACAGAGCAGAGTGGTATGATCTTGATTCTTCAACAAAGATAGTCTGGCTTCTGGAGTGTCAAACTGAGGAAATTGTACATGAGATAAATCATGTTTGAAAGAGAAGCTCAAATGTCCTTAATAATCAGCTTCTTCACTTCGGATGTTCACTACAGAAAAGAAAAGAAAAAAAGATCAGACATGCTTTGTCACGCAAACTTCAGAAAAATTTATGTCTACGAGCCTTATGCGTGTTTAACAGTGTTCAAAGAAAATTCCATAAGTCACGCAGACTTCAGACAAAGATCAAAAAGACATACTGAATGATTTATTCACGTATGTGATTAATTCACGCAAAGTCTAGACAGATTAGAATGAAAAGTCACGCATCATTGCCAGAATCACACTGAGGTGAAAATAACAAAAATATGCTGACAGATCAAGGCTAATCTATCCAGAGGATGACTCTCAGAAGTCTGCGTGAATAATTCAATATTGACATCTCTGCCAACATATGAAAAATTACGCAGAGTCATGAGAGCCATGCTCATTTGCGTAAAACACAGAGCTTCGTAAACACGAAGATGTGAAGTATGGCCAACCCTAAAGAGTGGGCATACTTTATTAATATCCTTTGCCCTAAGAAGGGGGGATATATTTCGAAACTTCATTATTGATTGTTTTAAGAATCCTAAGATTTCTATATGGAGTTCATCTTCATCAGTTCATCTTCATCAGTTCATATCCCCCATCATCAGCATGCTTACGTTGAATAGGGGGATGAGTGACTTTGCGGCGAGGAAGTCTATCGGTAGTGGCACGCGAAGATGTCGCAGGGGCCTTGCCTTTAGCCTGAGCGTCGATCTTAGGAGCCATTGCTGAGAAGGAGAAGGAGAAGTCGGGGAAGACGAAGTTTCTCTTCTGTGTGGGATTTTCTCTCTCTAAAGCAAGTAAAGAAAGAAGGAAGTGATTTATGGCCTTTTTATAGGCTCATGAAGAATTTCAAATGGCAAAGTCATCATTTGCTTCGATTTAGGAGTTTTGCACGGGATCCTAAACCGCACAGAATCCCAACAGCCCAATCATTTCGGAAGAAATCTTTCCCTGAATCATCTCAGCGTGACTAAATTTATTTTATCATCTCGATTTCAAAGTATTTCGAAATAATTTATCATTTTTCAAAAATTTTGAAGGGGGTTTTGTAGGCCTCAAAAATAAAGTCACGCTGAGTTAATCGGAACAATGTCTAAAATACACGCTGAGTTCTATCAGACCATTTTCTCAAATATACGCAGAGTTTAAATGGTACACAGAGACAGCTCATCATTTGTCAGAGTGTCATTATGACTGACAGCACGACAGTCAAAGAATGTCTTCTCGTATGTCACGTATGCACGGGACTCGAGAGATCTCAGCCGACTATTGCGTGACTTTCAAAATCTTCCTCAACAAGATTCAGTCTTCATCAAGTTGGCGTACCAAAAAGACCTTATTGTCATTTAATGTGACTGACAAGGCAATCAATGTCAGAGATTTTGTGCCAGTCGAGGCACGTCGAATCAAGACAGCTGGCCGTTCTGACTCAAGTCTGCGTGTATTTTGAACTTCTATGTTCCTTCCTCAAGTATGCGTGGATTTTGAGCTTTCTGTCTCAAGTTGGCGTGTATTCTGAAGCTTTCTGCCTCAAGTTAGCGTGTATTCTGAAGCCTTCTGCCCCAAGTCTGCGTGGATTTCATCCTCAACCAGTTCGTATGGATTTCATCTCAAATTATCAGATTGGAGTACGTGGCAGCCATGCCACGGATCTCTCGTATGCGTGCCCCAGTAACTTGCACACGACTCATGCATGATTGCCATGTGTCCAACAGTTATGGGCCACGTCCAGTAACTGCTCATCAACCTTGCGTACGTTTGAGTCCTGCGTGATTATCAACTATGCATAGGTTATGAAAACAGTTATCTTTTTAGTTATTTTTGACTCTATAAATAGAGTTCTCTTTTCATTCATTGGACAGATATACAGAATATCTAAATTGCTGTCGAATTCTTGAGAATTTTTCTTCTTCGCATCGTCCAAGGGATAAAGCGATCGTCTTCTAGATCGGATTCCTATAGTTGTAATTTTTCCAGAAACACAATAAATAAAGTAAATTTATTTATGGAAAACAATCCCGAAGACAGCTTTCAGATCTAGATATGGGTATTGGGAGTTCCTTGTTATGCCCTTTGGAGCGACCAATACGCCGGCTGTATTCATGGACCTCATGAATCGTATCTTCATGCCTTATTTGGATCAGTTCATGATCGTGTTCATAGACAATATCCTGGTCTACAGCAAGAGTGAAGCGGAGCATGAGCAGCATCTCAGAGTTGTCTTTCAGATTCTTCGAGAGCACCAGTTGTATGCCAAGTTCAGTAAATACAAATTCTGGCTCGATCGCATTTCATACTTGGGTCATATCATCACCAGAGGGAGAGTAGAAGTGGATTCCCAGAAGATCGTGGCTATCAAAACATGGCCAGTATCCAGCACAGTTGTAGAAGTTCATAATTTTCTTGGATTGGCCGGCTACTACCAGGGATTTGTTTCAGACTTTTCTCTGATTTCAGCGCCATTGAAACAGTTGACCCACAAGGAGGTACAGTTTGCTTGGACAGCAGAATGTCAGGATTCTTTTAAGAAACTGAAGCGAGGCTTAATGACGGCACCCATTCTCACACTTCCAGATGGGACCGAAGGATTTTTAGTGTACTGTGATGCTTCAGACAGAGGTTTAGGATGTGTTTTGATGCAGCATGGGAAGGTAATAGCTTATGTATCACGACAACTTTGTGATCATGAGAGGAATTACCCAACCCATGACTTGGAACTGGCAGCAGTAGTGTTTGTACTTAAGTTGTGGAGGCACTACCTGTATGGAGATAGGTTGGAGATTTTCACCGACCACAAGAGCCTGAAGTATGTGTTCACTCAGAAGGATCTTAACATACGTCAGATAAGATGGCTAGAGCTGCTTGTGGATTATGATGTCAACCTGCAGTATCATCCTGGGAAGGCCAACGTTGTTGCAGATGCATTGAGCAGGAGAGCCGAAGTTTATTTTCTGAAAGTGCAACCAGAATTGTTAGCAGATCTTCAGAAGATGGGTATAGAAGTTGTCCTTCCTACCAGTGTGGCATTGATGGCCAGCATGCAAGTTCAGTCCAGTATAGTTGAGAGGATCAAGATAGCTCAGTCCTCCGATTCTAAGCTTCAGCGGCTTAGAGCATAATGTGAAGCAGGACAACGAACAGAATTATGCATTCATGAAGATGGTACACTTCGACATGGTAAGCGTCTTTGTGTATCCAGTGAAGATATCAGACAGGAGGTCATGGCGGAAGCTCACAGTTCTCAGTATTCGATTCATCCCGGTGGCACGAAGATGTACCATGATATCCATCAGCACTTTTGGTGGAATGGAATAAAGAAGGAGATCGTTCGGTTTGTCTCTCGATGTTTGGTTTGCTAACAAGTCAAGGCTAAACATCAGAGGCCAGCTGGAATTCTTCAGCCCTTGTCGATTCCAGAATGGAAGTAGGAGCATATAACCATGGATTTCGTGACTGGATTACCTCGATCCCCGACCAGTAGAGATGTTGTTTGGGTTATAGTTGACAGGCTCACGAAGGTGGCTCACTTTCTTCCATTCAGAGTTGGTCAGTCGACGGCTCAGCTAGCAGAGATGTACCTCAGGCAGATAGTCAGACTTCACGGAGTACCAGTCAGTATCACCTCGGACAGAGATTCGCGATTCACATCGCACTTTTGGCGTAGTCTGTAAGAGAGTTTGGAAACTCACCCCCAGTTCATCTCAGCTTATCACCCGCAGACAGATGGTCAGTCGGAGCGCACGATCCAGACTTTTGAGAATATGTTGAGATCTTGTACACTCGACTTCAGTGGTTCGTAGGAAGATCACCTGCACCTGGTAGAATTCTCGTATAACAACAGTTTCCAAAATAGTATCCAGATGGCACCGTTCGAGGCACTGTATGATAGGAAGTGTAGATCCCCACTAGCATGGGACGATGTTGGAGAGAGGCAGATGCTTGGTCCAGAGATGATCACTCAGACAGTCGAGGTGGTCAGGAGAGTCAGAGATCATCTTTGCGTTGCACAAGATCGTCAGTGCCATTGGGCCGATTCTCATCGGCGTCCCCTTAAATCTTCTGTTGACGACCATGTAATCCTGAGGATCTCGTCTAACCGTAGCGTCATTGATTTCGGCATACGGAGAAAGCTTAGTCCTAGGTATATAGGGTCGTTCGATATTCTGGAGCGAGTAGAAGATATGTCATATCGTCTCGCTCTTCCGTCGGCTCTGAGTGAGGTGCATGACGTGTTCCATATGTCCCAACTACGACGGTATATCCCAGACCTGAGTCACATCCTGGATTATTCAGAATTGGTTGTTGGTACCAACCTTTCGTATGAGGAGAGACCCGTATCCATATTGGACCAAAGAGAGAAGATACTCAAGAACAAGACTATCAAGTTAGTCCGTGTTGTTTGGGGTCATCACTCCTTGGGTGAGTCAACGTGGGAGCGTGAGGATGATATCCGATCACGATATCCCGACCTGTTTGACTCGTGAGGTATAATATCTTTCTTATGCCTCCTGCCTTCGATTCCTCGCTTGCATGAATAATTGCTTGATTGCTTGACTAGTATAACTTGCCTGTGATTAGTATAGCTTATTCTTGCATCTCTAGCCTCTTGATTAAATTTCGAGGACGGAATTCTTTTAAGGTGGGTAGAGTTGTAATGACCAGGGTTCGTATTGCGTATTTTGATATACGTGTACGTATTTTGACTCGTATTACATGACTCCTTGCTTGGTTTATTTAGGCATCTTAAATTGCTAGGTTATTCTTGGTTGGTTCGGCTTGGCTTGGTTTGCTTTGGGTTCATCAAAACCCAAAGGAAAACCCCTACCTACCACCACCATCCCCATTTATATCTCATCTAACTTTTTCTCTCCTCATAACTCCACAATTACTTCTTCTTCTTCCTCCTGCGTAGAGCTCCACCTACCCCATTTTCCGCCGGCAAGTGCAGCTTGCTTCAAGAGAGAACTCCATTTTTATTGTTTTAATGTCTTCCTTTCTCCATTTTAAGACACTTTAGTACTTAACATTTTTAATTTTTATGGCTAAATTCATGTGATCAAAGTTTGTTATATTTTTGGATTTCTTGGGTTTTGATCTATTTAACCTTGTTATTCTCAAGTTTTGATGGTTCCATGTTGTAAGAAATTTTGTTCTACCCCATTCTGACCTATAGAAGTTCAGATTTAGGCTTGGAATGAAGGATATGTGGAGCTTAGAAGCAATGGCATCCTGGTTCTCCTTCTCTGAATAATGAAGAAGAGGAACAGTATTCAGCTGCATAAATTTCCTGCCGAATGGACTTAGTCGCATGGCTTCTCATGCGACAAGTTCCCTTCTTGGCCGCATGAACCTTCCCAGCCGCTTGACTCAAGTGAATTTCTGGGTCGCATGAACTTCTTGGCCGTATGAATTTTCTCGTGGCCGCATAAGACTATTTCCTTCCGGCCGCATGGAATTATTTTCCTTCAGCACATAAAGACTCATGCTTCCCAGCCGTATAGGTCTTAACCATATTTGTCGCATATGGCCGCAAGGAACCGAGCCGTATGAGCCTGCAGTTCCGAGCCGCATGTGCTCTTTCTTATTCTGTCGCAGGTGCCCGTGTTCCCCTCCAGCCGCATGAACTTTCCTTGATTCCCAGCCGCATGTGCCCTTATCCAGAGCCGCATGAGCCTTGATGCATCCCGAGCCGCATAAGCTCCTGCTGCCTCCTTGTCGCATGGCTCTCAGCCGCATGTGCCCTGCCCCCTGGGCTGCATGACTCCCCCTGCCGTCCCCGCACCCTCTTTCGTTATTTAGTGCTACATATATGTTTGTACCTTATTAATTTTAAATATGTCCCCTGACACGATGGTGACCCGTTGTGGTGCACTTTTGACAAATGATATGATATAATAGTGGCCCGTCGTGGCGCACTCCTGACAGTGAACATGACATGATATATATCCCGAAGGCTGTTGCGACGGCTAGCATGTCATGACAAGATTGAATGGTCTGGACACCGTAGGTGATTGCGTTTGTACAAATGAACCGGTAATGTTTGCATCATGTCTAGGACAGGGATCCCTGAGTACCACGGTCTAACTACAATAATTTAGTAGTCATGAGAGATTTTCTCAGTTACAGGCGATCCCGTTATTCCGGCCACCATTGTTGGATTTGTAGCCTGCCGACGTGTAGGGCACAATTCTAGATTCACTGATATATGGAAAAAATGAGGCACCACTTAATGAATCCAAGTCGTCTGGATAACCTGGATTAGCTGCAGGACTTATGGCTGGAGGAATATTTCACTGCATATTGCTAGTAACTAAGGTTTGTGATAACTCTAGTTAGCTAATGTAGAAAGTCGTAGTCACTGATTGGCTGGGAGCGATTGTATGGTGTAGTTTTAGTGCTCGATTATTGCAGGCTTGATCGCATGATTGTCACCTTTAACAATAAAGATCAGGGGTTAAGTTCTGTTCAGGCGAAGGATTACAACTCCGGTCATTGTTTGGTTTAAGGGTTGTATCCTGGCTCCCGGAGCAGTTCTGAGTCCTCTTTTCGTTTATTGTCTTATTGCACCCCACGTCATGCTCGTTATATTTTACCTTACCAACAAGATTTGGAGGCGAAGTTCTATTCAGGTGAAGGATTACAACCCTGGTCCTTGTTTGGTTTAAGGGTTATGACCTGGCTACTTGAATGGTTCCCTCGTACTCTATTATGACTGTTGTTGTTCTTTTCAAGCTATTTTGTAACTGCTTTTAATATTTATTTCTGATATGCTGGCTTTAGTTCTTAAGTGAAGCCTCTTTTGTGGCACTTGCTCTTTCTGGGATCTAATCCAGCTGGTTTTGTATGGCCAGATTTTGGAGCAGCTCCAGAGGATCTATCGACTTTCCAGCCCGATGGTGACCACCAGGCGTAACCAGGATAACGGGTGAGTTTATTTTTGGCTCTCCTACTCTATTATAAAAATTTTATTTTGAGGCGTTTAGCCGGCGAGCACCTGTTAGCTCGTATTGTATACCTTATTACTGTCTGCCTACGGGCTGTAACATGATTGACAGATCCTAGGGTTGATCATGTATGACTAAACTCTTGCTAGTCCTCACATTTTGTAACGACTAGCTTCATGATCAGCTGAGTAAGTAATGTTTGGGACGCCTTACTATTGTATATTTGGTGATCTTACATCTTGTAACTTTACTTGCTTGCTTGAGATTGAGACATTTAGGCTTGTTATTGACTATAGGAGACTGATGGATTGTAGTTAAACCCTCATATATCTAGACAGTTATGACCGTATAGTGAGGTGGATTCTATTTCATTATACGTAGCTGGCTATGTATGCCCCCGCTCACCAGTATTCTGGTTCTGGGGCGTTACACATGTGGCACCAACGAGTAGCTATTTTTTTGTTCCTGAACAGGTAAAGGAAAAAAATAAAAATAATTAAAGCATAGTTATTGTTGGTGTTGAGTAGGATTTTTCAACCTATGTTGAGAATACCCCAAAGTACGACGAGCACCATCTGTGTGTCGGAGAAGCTCGGGGAGTTGGAGACTTCGAAGGTGAAGTTTATATTCGATTATTTTAGAAAATAGAGCAACGACGTTATATCGTCGGTATACGGTCGTTGTAGCTAATTATGTGTTGTTGTTCGTTCCAGATTCATATTCGACGACATTCGCCGACTCATTATACCGACGGAATACCGCAATATACCGTTAGTATACTATTACCGTAAAAATTCTAGATTCGTAATTCGCCGATCGCATTCGATATACTGCGATATACTGACTGGTATATCGGCCTCTCAAGATGAACCTGAATTTGGTAGTTTTTTCTATACCGTTGGATCGTTTGGACGGTCCAGATCTATTGTAGGATTAAAAGGATATATAATTAGGTTTTCCTAACCCTAAGCATTCAACAATATTATCATCATTGCAACTTTTGGAGAGGAGAAAGGATTGGCGGCTACTTCGAAGGGAAAAGTGTTCGGATAATTTTTTTCGTTATTTCTTGTTCTTCGAAAGTTTGTAATCCATTTTTGTTGTCCAAGTAGTTGTGGTGATCCGTTTGGATCGGTAGAGAAGTTTGTAGAGGGTGTATTTCTCTAATTCATTAGTGAAGGCTTTTCCATGTTTGGACTCCGATCATTCCGTAGTTTTTCTGTAAGGATTTTACAAGTAAAAAATGTCATCTTTGTATTTTGGCTTTTGTATGATATTGACTATTTGGTTTTTTGTATTTTTCTTTGGTTCTTTCATAGTTCTTTTGGTTTGGGAGAACGATTTTCGTGTTTTGTTCCTAACAGAGTGGTATCAAAGCTTTGGGTTAAAAGTATGTAACCCTCTGTTTTCAAAATCTCGATTATTTTTATTTTTATTTTTTCCAAAATCATAATTTTCTAATTATTATTTTTAAGAATTATTACTATATAGAATTATTTAGAAGCGGATTAGTTTCCTAATATTTTTGGAATTTTTTCTATTATTTTTATAATTATTTATTTGGAAGTTATTTTATATATTTGCCAAAGGATGGCAATTTTCTAATTATAATAACGAAGTTGTAAATATTAGGAAATATGATATCTTTATTAGTAATTGTTAGGAGTCCATGGTGGAATGCTTAACCACTAGGATTAGGTGGAAACATTCTAGAATCTCTTAATTAATGAGAGATTAGTGCTAATTAACCCCGTGGAATATTCCTTATAATCTAGCATATTCTATGGAATATTCTTTGAAATATTCCCTTCTAACCCATACGCCAAAGATTCTCGGATTTTCCTAACGATTGCTATAAATAGCCTAATTATTTGGGGATTAGCATTCCTAATCATTACTACATGGTCCTAACGACCATGTCCTAATCAAGTGTCCATCTCATTTTATTAGTTCTCTTCTATTACATTTACATCTAGCCTATCCTCGTGTCCGACATGACACGTCCCAAATTCCCAAAACTATAATCAATATTCTCGTGTCCCCGGGTCCGACCTCGAGGACACGGACACACCATACAATCCAACGCTACAGTTACATTTCCAATTCCAAGATTCCATGCCCCTGTGTCCACAGGACACGGACACATCCTATATAACCCAAACCTAACCCGAACTCCTATTCCCTGTTGTGTTCTGTTGACACCATTGTCGGTATCGTTCCCTAGCCATACCATTGCTTGCTTCGTGGACCGCCGGTGTATCCTCTGCTTTGAGCCACATCTGGCTCTCCAACCATTGTTTCGACAAGCTTTGACTAGATCTTGGTCGCTAGCGCCTCCTAGAGCTCCACCAGTCCGATCTCGAGCTCCGACACTGCCTCCATCCTTCATGGGTGCCAATCTGGTGGTTGAGCCCTCATTCCATGGCACTCGACCCCGATCTGTCTCTAAGGACACCGTCGAGCACCGCGTGACCGCCTCTTCATCGATCTAAGCTGCTAGCTTTCTTTGACTCACCACCGTACGAGCTCCGGCGTCGTTGTACCCTGACCCGCAACCATCCTTTTTGCCATCGTTGTCGCTTCAACCCCGACCTAGGGTCACGTTCTTGAACTGGAGCTCCATCGCCTGTCCACCATGCTTCAGCAAGTCCGTCAGGACCGCCGTCGCCAATTCTCGAACTAGACATTTTTCGTCGTGCAGCCCCGCCCCGCCCGAGCCTCAGGTGATCGTCTTCCTCTTCTTGATCTTCTTCTTCTTCTTCTCCTTCCTCGACTTTTTCTTCTTCATCTTCTTCTTCTAACTTCCAGAGAGAAACTAGACTGCTCTCTCTCTCTCTCTCTCTTCTGACAAAGTTTGTTTGGATGTGTGGGTAGGCCTACAGGTCCATGGGCTAAAGCCCAGTGATAAGTAAAAAAAGACAAAGAAAGAGTTTTGGGCTAGGTTTCATACATGGGCCTGTCTAGTGGGTCAGACTCTGCGGGCTCTAGTAAATATATGAATAGGGCTTAGTTTTGATTGGGATTTAGTAGGCTCGAATTGATGGGCTTTTGGTTATATATTATTGAGTTAGATTTAAGATTGAGTTGAAGATTTAGTTAGCTAATAAACATAAGTTGGTAGTAATTGTTACTAATTGAAGAATAGTAATTAAGTTAATTGAGTTAGTAATTTAGAAATTAAGAATTAGTCAGAAGTTTAATGATTAAGAAGTTAGGAATTTCTTCCAGTTGGAATAAACCTAACTTTTTCTCATTATTTTATATAGGTGACTTAGAGACATCCCCACTTTTGCAGAAAAGGCAAGTATTCAATATGTTGGCCCAAATGGTCATTGGTCAACTTGATTTTGATATTGAACGAACCATGACTTGATATGACTCGATACGACAGTCAGCACATCAACACAAAGTCAGCACTGCTATCTCAACTATTCCCGTACAATGAGGTCGTCTGGATTTCATCTGTTGTTATGTATTTTATATTTCTTTTATAGGACATGATGTGTATTGGGTCCTGTTGGCACTAGGAAGCCCATACCTCAACCTAAACTATATTCCTCGTCCACAAAATGAACCTGAACTAAACCCAAACTTTTCTAGTAAGAACTTTGTAAGAACTCTGTCCGAACTCTACCAAATTCAAACCCCAAGCCAATTGAACCAAAATCTGACCCAAACTATTCTGGAATTGAGGTGCCCGAACTTGGTCTTCCTAAACTACCTCCTAGTCAGAATAAAATACCTATTCTCTTGGCTCCAACGGTTTAAAATTTGAACATTAAGGAATTCGAGTTCTGTTCGAACTCCGCCTTAGAAAATGCTATAAAAGGCAATGAATTTCCCAGTCTTACTCACTCATTGATTCATTCAATCAACATTCAAATCTTCTTATCTATTCCTGATCCTAAGTCTTCTCCATCCCCAAGATTAACTTCCAGCCTTCTAATGCCAATGTATTTCCAATTTTAGAAGTCTGATCGAGTTGTAAGGCTTAGATTTCAAAGTGTTGTCTCTACACTTGTTATTGTGAAGTCGTGTGTCCTTCGTATTAAAGCTCGTGGTTGAAGTCGTCATACCCTTCGGATAAAAGCACGAGGAGTAAGAAGTCAACGTATCCTTCGGATTAAAGTAACATGGTGTAACTGCTATTTTAAATGGTGGATTAATATCAAATAAGAGTTCTCGAGATTGGACTAGTCCTCTCAGAGAAAAATAAGTATAAACCTTGGTGTTTATGTTTGCTCTTCTCTACTCATTTACTTCACGCACTTATTTGATATTATGTAACTCCTCTTCCCGAAATTTTGTGATATATTTTTTATTTTTTTATTTGATTAGTTTACATTTATTTTTTTTATGATCATAGGAGTTGTGACTAAGCCCACAGGTAATTTATGACCATCTTATGGTCACATGATCTCTAGATAGGGTTTATAAGCATGCTATAGCTATATTATATTTTTCTATAATTTTTAGACATTTTTAGATATTTATTTATTAAAGATATATTTATTTTATTGACTTTCATGAATTACTATGAGGTCATTTGGGACTATTTTGAGACAATTTATTTTTATTTAGGTTCTAGGACATTAGAAATATTTTCTAGAATATTTTAGAATTTTTCTGGATTTTATTAGAATTTTTGGGAATTTTTATATAATTAAAACCTATAGAAATTATATTTTATAGGCTTTGGAAATTTACTGTGAGGTCACATGATGATATTTTGTGTTAAAATATTTTATTTAGATTCTAGATACTTAGAAATATTTTCTAGAATTTTCTAAAAAAAATTCTAGATTTTTCTGCAATTTATTTTGATTTATTTGGACTTAAAATGATTTTTAAATAATTTTCTGAATTAAAATAATTAATTATCCAGAAATTCAACTTGGGGGACCAACTTGTCGGCGCCCAGGCTGAACCGCCTCTCTCTCCTATATATATTATTATATTCGAAATCCTAATTAAATTTCAGCCGCCTTTTTGAGAGAGAGTTCTAGTAGAGATATCGACTTTCCGAAGCGATTTCCGCCAACTCCGACGTGATTTTCGCACGCCGTTTTTTTTGTTGGATTCGTATCGAGGTAAGATTTCTGAATATATAATTTATTTTTGTATATATTATTCCTAAATTTCTAGAAAATTTGTAGAGTGTCAGTTGTCCAAAACTTGACACGTTTCGGTGTTTTCGAGATTTCGGGAGAACCAGAAATCGAAATCATGAACCGTTTAAAGTTTCGGGAAGCTAACATAGAGCTCTAAGACATACATTTTTTCTAGAAATTAATTCATTCATCTAGTATTTAAGTTATTCTGTTGAACTCAAAATTGGTCGGTTGATCACCGTTTTGGTCACGATTAGCCATAACGGCGATATCTTTTGACCAAAACATTATTTTGCGGCATGGTTGATTCCAGCACACTCATGGCACTGAAATCTACCAATTTGCACTTTCAAAATCTAGAGTTCACAACTTTTGACTAGATAGTCAACGATACATCTCGATTTGCGTGCCATGGTTTCAAAAATTGGAAAAAAACGACTTTGATGGCCAAACTTGCATGTTTAGATTATATTCATATTATTATTAGGTTAAATTAGATTTTTAAGTGAATTATTCTAGAATTAATTATTATTAGATTAGTAACCCAACTAGCCACTATTCCATGAATTTAGAACTAGAACATTAGAATTGATTTATAGTTTTCGTGCACGATTCATGCTACAATTTGTGTTATAGGTTGACTGCTCCTAGATCGACATCCTCTCATCCTCGACTTGTGACTACAGTTTGTGCAAGGGCCACAGGCAAGATACCTTACCTCCCTCTACAGTTTAATTTCATGTTTATAGTTTTCATGTTATTAGTGTATTATCATAGATACTATATTTGTTATAGATTTTACATGATTCATTAGCTTTCTTGTCTACTTGCTTTATCTAGTTTCTATATACCTTGTTCACCAGTTTATTGTCATGCTTGACTTGACAGTGTAGTTATACTGGACTTGACTGTGTCTTGACTGAGTCGTACCTTATCTCACCAGTACCTTGCTTGAGTCGTGACATAGAACGAATACGTGTAATTGAACTGTTAAATCCTTGATATTGTTTCTTTGGCACCAGAGAGTCCACTCGGGACGAGGGTGTTTTTTTGATCTGTTTACATCCATGAGTCCACACTCGGGACAAGAATGTCGATTATTTGCACCAGAGAGTCCACACTCAGGATGAGGGTGTTGACTTGACTTGTACCAAAGAGTCCACTCGGGACGAGGGTGTTTACATCAGAGAGTCCACACTCGGGACGAGGATGTTATACTTGCACCAGAGAGTCCACACTCGGGACGAGGGTGCCTTGCCGTGAAATAACCAGAGAGTCCACACTCGGGACGAGAATTAGTACTAACCAGAGAGTCCACACTCGGGACGAGGGTTAGTAATTAGTTCAAACCTGCGAGTCCACTCGGGGTGAGGGTTTGGTATTCCATTGATATCGTGTTCGCTTGTTCAACCAGCAGTTCAGTTACGTGTAGTTGTTCTTGTATTCCAGTTCATAGTCCCCTGTCAGTATCCACGTGTCGTTAGTCACTTGTTAGCAGTGTGGTCGTAGTCTATTGCTATGTTAAGGGTCGTTCATTATTATATCCTGTTTATATTATCGTGCATGATTAAACTACTAGATAGACATATTTATATGTATCTTGCTATGTCCTCTGAGGACCTGATAATCTTTTCAGATTTAGCGACTGTATGGAGTTAGTTAACAGAGCGGGATGGTAGAGGATTGTAATGTATGATACAGGTATTTGCTTATGATATTTCTTTTATTATCCTCTCGTGCTTTATATTCCGTACCATGATATATTCTTCTTATTTTATAGACTCATATCATTCTTGGAGTCTAATCGGACAATATGATAATGGACTGCAGACCATGACCCAAAATTGTTCATTCATGTTTCATATTCTTGTTGTAGATTGAGATATAGATTGCATTGACATGATTTGGCGGTATACCATTGCCTTGACAGCGTTTACGTATTCGAGTAGGACTGGAGTCCGCTCGATACGTAGCTGGCTTGCTCACGTGCTCGCGTCCGAAAAGCGGGTGCAGATCATGACAAGTTTTTTTGGTAGCCCATGCAGGTCAGAGCATATTGTACCGGTTATGTAACTGTACTGGTACGAGCCTGCAAATATGACTAAACCTTAGAAATCTCAATCCACACTGCCTTAAAAATTCTTTTAGAAGTTTCTCTACCGTTCTTGGAACTCAATATTTTCTCTCGATTATTCTTCCTTGCTTTCTCGTACCTTTGATTCTCGTCCATTTCTATTTCGAGGTGACGAATGATCGTGCTGACTAGAATTTATCAAAATTCTTAAGGTAGAGTGTAATATTGCTTGATTGTTGAAATTTTTGGTTGCTTGATAGATATGAGGGTATTAGTGATACCATATGCTATAAATATCTATGGATAGTGATGTTATCAACTGGTTGGATGTTACAAGATTCCAGTGATCGTATTTTGAGGAGTAGTATGACCAAAGGTGGATATAAGTCCTCAAGTATTCGGAGTTATAAAATGACTAGAGAAGGTCATAAAATATTTTTGAGAAATTAAATTTGAGGAGATTAAGATAATAGTAGACTTTAATTTTTAAGGAATAGTTATGAATTAGAATTTCGAGGACGAAATTATTTTTAAGGTGGGTAGATTTGTAACTCCTCTTTCCAAAATTTTGTGATATATTTTTTATTTTTTTATTTGATTAGTTTACATTTAATTTTTCTGTGATCATAGGAGTTGTGACTAAGCCCACAGGTGATTTATGATCATCTTGTGGTCACATGATCTCTAGATAGGGTTTATAAGCATGCTATAGCTATATTATATTTTCCTATAATTTTTAGACATTTTTAGATATTTATTTATTAAAGATATATTTATTTTATTGACTTTCATGAATTACTATAAGGTCATTTGGGACTATTTTGAGACAAGTTATTTTTATTTAGGTTCTAGGAGGTTATAAATATTTTCTAGAATATTTTAGAATTTTTCTGGATTTTTTTAGAATTTTTGGGAATTTTTATATAATTAAAACCTATAGAAATTATATTTTATAGGCTTTGGGAATTTACCGTGAGGTCACATGATGATATTTTGTGTTAAAATATTTTATTTAGATTCTAGATACTTAGAAATATTTTCTAGAATTTTTTAAAAATTTTCTGAATTTTTCTGCAATTTATTTTGATTTATTTGGACTTAAAATAATTTTTAAATGATTTTATAAATTAAAATAATTAATTACCCAGAAATTCAAACGGGGGGGGGGGGGGCCCACCTGTCGGCGCCCAGGCTGAACTGCCTCTCTCTCATATATATATATTATTATATTCGAAATCCTAATTAAATTTCAGCCGTCTTTTTTAGAGAGAGTTCTAGTAGAGATCTCGACTTCCCGAAGCGATTTCCGCCAACTCCGACGTGCTTTTCGTGCGCCATTTTTTTTGGATTCGTATCGAGATAAGCTTTATGAATATATAATTTATTTTCATATATATTATTCCTAAATTTTTGGAAAATTCGTAGAGTGTCGGTTGTCCGAAACTTGATACGTTTCGGTGTTTTCGAGATTCCGGGAGAACCAGAAATCGAAATCACGAATCGTTTGAAGTTTCAGAAAGCTAACATAGAGCTGTATGACATATATTTTTTTCCAGAAATTAATTCATTCATCTAGCATTTTAGTTATTCTGTTGAACTCAGAATTGATCGGTTGATCACCTTTTTGGTCACGATTAGCCATAACGGCGATATCTTTTGACCAAAGCGTGATTTTGCAGCATGGTTGATTCCAGTGCACTCGTGGCACTGAAATATACCAAGGTGCACTTTCAAAATCTAGAGTTTACAGCATTTGACTAGATAGTCAACGGCATGTCTCGATTTGCGTGTCATGGTTTCAAAAATTGGAAAACACGACTTTGATGGCCAAACTTGCATGTTTAGATTATATTCAGATTATTATTAGGTTAAATTAGGTTTTTAAGTAAATTATTCCATAATTAATTATTATTAGATTAGTAACCCAACTAGCCACTATTCCATGAATTTAGAACTAGAACATTAGAATTGATTTATAGTTTTCGTGCACGGTTCATGGTGCGATATGTGTTATAGGTTGACCGCTCCTAGATCGACATCCTCTCATCCTCGACTTGTGACTACGGTTTGAGCAAAGACCACAGGCAAGATACCTTGTCTCCCTCTACAGTTTAATTTTATGTTTATAGTTTTTATGTTATTAGTGTATTATCATAGATACTATATTTGTTATAGATTTTACATAATTCATTAGCTTTCTTGTCTACTTGCTTTATCTAGTTTCTACATACCGTATTCACCAGTTTATGGTCATGCTTGACTTGATAGTATAGTTATACTAGACTTGACTGTGTCTTGACTGAGTCGTATCTTGTCTCACCAGTACCTTGCTTGAGTCGTGACATAGAACGAATACGTGCAATTGAACTGCTAAATCCTTGATATTGTTTCCTTGGCACCAGAGTATCCACTCGGGACGATAGTATTTTTCTTGATCTGTTTATATCTGTGAGTCCACACTCGGGACGAGGATGTCGATTATTTGTACTAGAGAGTCCACACTCGGGACGAGAGTGTTGACTTGACTTGCACCAGAGAGTCCACTCGGGACGAGGGTATTTACATCAGAGAGTCTACACTCAGGACAAGGATGTTATACTTGCATCAGAGAGTCCACACTCGGGACGAGGGTGCCTTGCCGTGAACTAACCAGAGAGTCCACACTCGGGATGAGGGTTAGTACTAACTAGAGAGTCCACACTCGGGATGAGGGTTAGTGATTAGTTCAAACCTGCGAGTCCACTCGGGGCGAGGGTTTGGTATTCCATTGATATTGTGTTCGCTTGTTCAACCAGCAGTTCAGTTATGTGTAGTTGTTCTTGTATTCCAGTTCATAGTCCCCTGTCAGTATCCACGTGTCATTAGTCACTTGTTAGCAGTGTGGTCGTAGTCTCTAACCATGTTAAAGTTCGTTCCTTGTTATATCTTGTTTATATTATTGTACATGATTAAACTGCTAGATAGACCTGTTTATATGTATCTTTCTATGTCCTCTGAGGACCTGATAATCTCTTCAGGTTTAGCGACTGCATGGAGTTAGTTTGCAGAGCGGGATGGTAGAGGATTGTGATGTATGATACATGTATTTGCTTGTGATATTTCTTTTATTATCCTCCTGTGCTTTATATTCCGTACCATGATATATTCTACTTATTTTATAGACTCATATCATTCTTGGAGTCTAATCGGACAATATGATAATGGGCTGCAGACCATGATCCATAATTGTTCATTCGTGTTTCATATTCTTGTTGTGGATTAAGATATAGATTGCATTGCCATGATTTGGCGGTATACCATAGCCTTGACAGCGTTTACATATTCGAGTAGGGCTGGAGTCCGCTCGATACGGAGCTGGCTTGCTCACGTGCTCGCGTCCGAAAAGCGGGTGCGTGTCGTGACATATTGCATGCTTACATATCTATTAACTTACTGCCATATAAATTTTTAAGTGGTGATTATCATTCTGCTGCACACACGCACTCTATTCACCCCCTCTAGAGGTGCTCAACGTTCCTACACACTACATCTTGGACTATACTTGTATTACTGACTTGCATTCCATATTGGACATTGGTCGACACAGAGCCATTGATATTAATTGTACTCATTGTTTCTATATTGTACTTATGTTCATCGATTGATTGTTTGTATTTCATAATTTTGGGAAAATATTTAATTTGCATGTGATCAATCCCCCCAGCATAATATTGTTGATAGCTGAATCACACATCATGTACCTGTGGTTAAGCCGTACCTAGACTAATATTTTAATTTATGATTGTATTGATTGATTGTTCATTGTTTCAGTTGTTGTACCATTGTCCAGTTACAGGTTAGTCCATACCATTATTGTTGCATTGCAGTTTTATATTGTATATGCTCATTTCGTAGGATTGTACTTTGCTCCTTTCTTGACTAGATACGTAGCAAGTGACAATGACTTCTACATTACCTTTTACGGCTTACAAGACGAGGTGATAAGAATAGTTGGCATGGAGGCTACACGAGGATTAATGATGACTTATGAGTAATGATGTATAGATTTACTTTCAGACTTGATGATGATGTACATGTTATGGTTGATTGCACCTATGATGATGTTGTTTTATTATTTCATCGAATTTGCCTCTGAATATGTTTGTAAGAGATGTACTAAAGAGATAGTAAAATGTGTGATGATATGGTAATTTGATATTGGGCACGTGATTAGTAGTTAAGATAAATAAATTGATTTATGAGCATATTAATGATTATTGAGGTCTTGACAGCTCACTACCGCCAAATCTGTGACATAGGCTAGACGTACCCATGCACTCGTACCCGATCATACGAGCGTGGGTAGTGACAAAATATTAGGTGTCAGAGTTGAAAGTCAAGCCAAAGAGAGGAGATGAACATGAAATAGGTGTGCATGGCAAACCTAAACGGTTCTAACTACCACTATTGGAGGAGCAAGATAAAGTATTGTTATTCGTCAAGAAGCTGCATCTTTCTATATTTGCTTCTGAAAAGTCCAGTAAGAAATTCGGCGAGGACTGGAAGTTCGAACCTGTATATGTATGCTGGTATATCATAAAGTTCGTTTACAAGAATGTGTAAATTACACCTCCAATATTGAGGACACAAGAGCACTTTGGAAGAACTTCGAATCATTATACGTGAAGAAGATTAGAAACAAGTTGTTCCTAGTTTGACAAATGATAGGTCTGAGTTACAATGATGTTACATCCATTTGGATCACCTGATTGAGTTCCATGGCTTTGTTGACTAGTTATCCTCTATGGGAGTAAAGTTCGACGACAAAGTTCAGGGGTTGTAGCTGCTTTGTATGTTACAAAACTCAAAGGAGACCATACAAGTATCCATAATCGCTTCTACTCCAGAAGGCATGGTTAGTTTTGGAGAGCACCAAGAGCGGGTGTTAAATGAAGAGATGTAGAGAAAATCTCGTGGCAGGAGTAAAAGCTAGGGTCTAGGCGGTGGCAGAGACAATAGCAGTGGCAAGTCCAAGGATCGGTACGAGCACTCCGAGTGATACCATTATGACAAAAAGAGCCACTTTAGATGAAATTATTTTGCTTGGAAGAGAGAAAAGTAGGGCGACAAAGAGAAGCAGATTAAGAACACAACAACAGCTACCTTAGTGCATGAAGGCGATATGATTATTGTGGGTGATGAGATAGTGATGAACCTCACTTATAATGACAAATAGCGACTTCAATGCAAATATCTCACAATATGTCACTATTTGCTACTTACACAACATGAGACTGTGGAGTTTTGTAGATGGACAATAGAGATGTGTGAAAATCTATTATTGTTGGAGAGGTGCGTTTGAGAACAAAGACCAATGCAATTCTTGTTATCAACGGTGTTCATCATGTGCCTAATATTTATTAACCTAGTGTCAGTTTGAAGGTTGGACCATGAGGGATTCTTCACTCTCTTTGGGAACTGTTAGTAGACGCTTTCCAAGAGTTCGATGGTGATTGCCACAGGAAGCAAGAAGTCTAGTCTCTACTATATGGAAGGAAGCGTACAGGAGGACACATGAGGTGAACATAGCTAGTGATGAGTCTACCGAGTTGTGACACATACGGCTTAGCCATATCAGTGAGAAGGGAATAAGCTACTTGTTGAATAGAAAAGTGATTTCAGAGCTCAAGTCTACAAAATTGGAGAGATGCACGCATTGTATGGCTGGAAAGAAAAATATGGTGTCTTTCAAAAGTCACCCAAATTTAAGGAAGCCGACGTTGCTCGAGTTGGTTCATTTGGATGTCTGTGGTCCAACAAAGGAAACAATTATTGGTAGGGCTTCTTATTTTATAACTTTTATTGATGATTGTTCCAAGAATGTTTGGATCTTTGCAATAAAGACCAAGGATCGGGTGCTTTCTACTTTTAAAGAGTTTCATGCCTCTGTTGAAAGGAAGGCGGGAAAGAAACTAAAGTATTTTCGGTCCGACAATTGCGGCAAATATATTGGTCCCTTTGATGCTTACTACAAAGAGCAAGGGATTCAAAACCAGAAACTCTGCCAAAGACATCTTAGCGCAATGGTGTAGATGAGCGTATGAACAAGATAGCAATAGAGCGGGTACGATGTTTGCTGTCAGAAACAAACTTACTAAAAATTATTGAGGTGAGGCTCTTAATACTGTTGCTTATGTTATTAATTTATCTTCTAGTGCTCCTTTATAAGGTGATGTGCCTGATGAAGTATGGTACGACAAGGAGCCGTCATACAGCCACCTTCGAGTGTTTGGTTGTAAGGCCTTCGTGCATGTACCAAAGAATGAGAGATCAAAACTTGAGCCGAGGACGAGGCAATTCATTTTTGTCAGCTATGGTCGGGACGAGTTTGGCTATTGACTCTACGATTCGGGAGAAAGAAGCTCTATAGAAGCAGGGACATAGTATTCATCAAGAATCAGAACATGAACACTCAGGATCCTGAGATGCCTTTTGTCACGACCCGTACCCTGAAGAGGGGCACAAGCACGTGGTTACGTCCAGCCTACGTCGCAGTATCGACGGTAGAACGCTGTATATAGGGTCTGTAAATGCCTACGACTAACAGTTAAAATGTACCTGTACAGTATATACTCTCCGAATGGAGGTGACATAACAATACAGTCTCAATCACAGAATAAAACTAAGGTAGATAGCTCAGAGGAAAGACATATGATAGATGAAAGAGTAAATAAGTGCAGAGTCCAATACATGCCCAGATATATACATCACAGGGTATCAAAATAGAACATAGAACTACAATCTGATAAGCTAGCTGGATCGCAGTCCAGTCAAACCTAGCTAACCTACACTACTCTGGAAGTACAAAATCTAGTGGCTCTACTATAAGGCCACGATCTAAGGCTACTCCATCTGACTCGAGCCCATAATAGGTCGAGCAGTCCGCCTCAGAGTCATCTGTAATATATCATAAGGGTATCCTGTCAGGAAAATGAGCAAGTACAAACACTAACAGCAGTTCCATGTGAATTGACAAATTCTATAAGAGACAGTATAATGAACTACAAGACAAAGATATATGAAAACTAGGGAACCGTTCGGAAGCCGAGTTACAACCCTTAAACCAAACAAGGACCGGGGTTGTAACTCTTCTCCCGAGCAGAACTTAGTCTCCAATCAAGGTACAATGTAAAGGCAAGTAGAGCATGTGAGTAACTGTATATCATGGCATGGTGAGAAAATACTGAATGTAGAACAGAGCAGGATATACGATAAGATAAAGTAAATATAAAATGTAATTTGAATTATTAGAGCGTTATGTGATCGGCTTAGGAAACATGATCAGGCTTTCCATCCGACCGGCTATGAACAATGAGTACAATAGAACGGTAAGGCCGGTCACCATGGAAAGCTATGAACGATGTAGGGTAAGGCTTTACCCGTCGTGAGGCGAGGGTATAGCTATGAACAATGTATACAGTAGAACAATGTGGGAATTTGATGACACAACCACTAATAACTCCCCATCCCCGAATAGTATAAAGGATCCGGACATAACACGTCATGACACGGGATTCAAAAGTAGGTGATCAGCCCACTCCCAAGTCCATGTCTATACAAGCACAAGTAACAAGTCGAGTCATGTACCAATATACCAAGTAACCCGGGAACAACATCTCATGACAGGATACGACATATACTAGTCCGTGAACCATCGTGTTAGGAATCAAGTAAGACACTACAACTGAATCGGATATAGCAGATATCAAGACAATGAAAACAATCAGTGAATGTACTCGCCTACTGTCCTGAGCTGTATGGTATATCAATGCTCAGAGCGGTATCAGAAGACCTAAATATGAGATACTGTAAGTTAATTTAGGTTTAAACAAGTTTAGGAATGATTTACAATGAATGATATGCAATCTAGGTCAAACTAGGTCTCACTGAGTCACACTAAGTCCTGTTAAGTCAATCTAGGTCAAATCAAGTTATATCAAGTCAATCTAAGCCCAACCAAGTCAATCCTAGGTCATACCAGTCATCACGGGTCAAAACAAGTCGAAGAAAGTCAAACGGGATCAAGAGTTAGCCTACAGTTGACTTTTGGTCAACTGGTCAACTCTGGTCAACTCTGGTCAACCATGATCAACCCTAGGTCAATGGTGACTAATAGTTGACTTTTGGTCAACTACACAAGTCTAATGAAAATTGGGACTAATTTGGGTAAAGCGTTGACCCATAGTTGACTTTTGGTCCAAAAAGTCAACCGTGGTCAACCGGGGCCAAGACTAGGTCTAGGCGACTATTTCTAACTACTACCAACCTCTACAACCCATATCCAAGTCCATCTTGGACTTCGAAACTCATATCTTGGCCGTAGGCCAATATCCTATTTTACCCTTAAAAAGGGTAAAATTCTAACTTCGGCAACTATCCAGTTAGCCTACCTACGCTTGATATTTTGACCCGATCTCCCTAGGGTAGTATGATACTAGCCTATAGATATAATATCTACCAAAATACCTAGGTAACGTGGACATTCGGTCCATGATACGGCCCGTTGTCAAAATCTTGAATATTTCAAGATACGCACCGATACGGCGCGATACGGGCGCCCTACAACTCCGAATTCCACCCGGAAGCCTACCCGCAAAATCTAAATCACGTATTCATGCCCCACGCCAAGTTTCAACCCAATCGGATACTCCGAGCTCCGTTTCGCCCTCTAACTCGGTTTTTCCCTTTTTCTATTATAGCCTTTTCCCTTTTCTTCTAACTTCTTCCAATCTTTTCTTCTAACCTCTAATTCTTTTCTAACTTCTCATTCCATAATCTTCTTCTACTCTTCTCTACGATTCTAACCATATATAATACATATATATATATATATATATATATATATATATATATATATATATATATATATATATATATATATATATATATACCTATATACATAGGTGAAGGGGGGTGGGGGGGGGGGGGGGGGGGGGGGTTTATAGGCCTTAAAGCCAAAGGGGGGGGGCTAATTCCTAGCAGCAGCTGCTGCCAGGTAGCTGCTTCTACTGCTGCAGCAAGCTGCTGCTGCTGCTGGGTTTCATCTTCTTCTTCATCTCCTTCTACGTCCCTATATATATACACTTCATATATATATATATATATATATATATATATATATATATATATATATATATATATATATATATATATATATATATATATATATATATATATATATATATTTTTTGATATATATATATATATATATATATATATATATATATATATATATATAACTAGATATCTATCTATAATCTATCTAGATATCTATCCATCCCTCTAAATATATATATACCACACACACATCCATATACACACATCCATGTATATATATAAATACACTCATATCTATATATATATATATATATATATATATATATATATATATATATATATATATATATATATATATATATATATATATATATATATTTTTTTTTTTTTTTTTCTACACACACACAAATACATATATAAATACACACACATAAATACACATGTATATATATATATATATATATATATATATATATATATATATATATATATATATATGTATATATATATATATATATATATATATATATATATATATATATATATATATATATATATACCACTCTCAAAAGATTAAATCCTAATAAATCCTTAACCTATTTATCTAGGAAAAACCTACAAATTTGTGGGCAAATGGAAGAGAATCTCCTCATCTCCATTTAATGTGAAGGAACTATATGCAAAAGAGAAATAGGTGAAGAATTAAAAGCATACCTAAAATGGAGTTGGAAGAGGAAGAAAGCTTGGAAAGAAATGAATTTGAAAGAGAGAGAGAAAGAGTGTTGCTTAGTGAAGAAGGAAGAGGGGGGGGCCTCTCCTTCATGGCCGGCCAAGCATGGTGGTGAGGGGCACTTGTAAATTACAAGTTTGCCCCTCCCTAAGCCTAATATTAAATAAATTCCAAATTAGGTTTAGGAAGTTGCTAAAAATAAATAAAAATCATAATTAAACTAAATTACTCATGGGAAACTAGTCCAAACTCTTAAACCCTAAAGTTTAGTGTGGTGGGCCATGGTTAGCTAACAGGCTAATTACAGCTCAAGTCGAAATTCACCGGGGTCCCGAATTAACTCGAAATGCGATGAAATTCGAACCCGACTCCTATAATAATTAAATAATAATATTCATGAAATAAAATTTCCAAAAATATAAAAAAAATAGAAAATTACCATTTTACCCCTAACTGGAAAAAGTGAGGGTGACAAGTCTATCCACCTTAAAAGAAATTTCGTCCTCGAAATTAAAACCAAACAATAGTAAATATCAAAATCACAAGTCATGGCTTAAAATTTAAATGATTAAAATCTCAAAAATCAAGCATGAAATAAATGACTAAAATTATAAAATTTAAAATCACTCTCAAATAGAAACTGGGTGCTATAAGTCTATCCACCTTAAAAGAATTCATCCTCCAAAAATTAAAACAAAGTAAACACAGAAAAATTATGCAGTTCGATAATCGTATGCGTCTGTCCAATCATCATGATACTCAGAATCTCCGTCATGCCAGTGAGCAAGGCTACGATAATCACAGAGTCCTCGACTAAGGTACATACCTCTAGAATTATGGTATTTAAAATTTTCGCATTGCCGCTAGCTTGGCAGCGAAAACCTTAAATTTCCACACCCAAGAAATACGACCATAATCCGACTATATGTCCTCACTATGCCTGCTAGCATGACCCTAGAGTATTCTAAAATCTCATAATCGAGGCGACCTAGCCCATACGACTTATCTCAGAAGAAAATCACATCACAAGAACAATTTTTATCCAACGATCAAAGAACAGATAGAATCGAATTTCAAGACAATTTATAAGAAGGCAAATGCGGAAAGGAGATCGAAAGATTGGAACCTGCTATCTGCTCTGCTACTGCCTGAGTGGGCTCAACTGTCATGGCGAAAGCACGCCCTTGATGGCCTCCTCTAGCCTGATGCACTCCGTCCTGGCCTGCCTGTCTGGCTGCACGGGCAGCACAGTTCTTCACCTGGTGGTCTGGAGCTCCACAGAATAAACAAACTCCCTGTTTTATCCTACAATACTCTCGGGTGTGCCCCATCTTCTTGCAGAAGACACACTGGATGGCCTGCCTCTGGCCCTGTCCCTGGTGCTGCTGGGCACGCGCTGGTGCCTACTGAATATGCAACAGAGGCTGCTGCTGAAATGGCCTCTGCTGCTGCTGCTGCTGAATGTGGGGGCGCTTGGCCGGTCCCGCACTGGAACTCGCCCCTATAGTATCTCCGCTCCTCTTCGGCTTGAGGCCGAAGTCCTCCTCTGCGATCTGCGCGTCCATCAATATCTGATCGAATGTCGCATCACGGTGACCTGACGTGCGGGTGCGCACTGCATGAATAAGTCCCCTGCGAAACTTACGAGCCTTCTGCCCCTCATCCTGGATCATATCGGGAGCAAACCTGCTAAGGCGGAAGAACTCAGCTGCATACTCGTCCACCGACGAGTTCCCCTGAACTAGACCCACGAATTGGCCCTCCAATGCTGTAAGAGCCACGTCCGGGAAGAACTTCTCCTTGAAGAGCCTCCGGAAGTTCTCCCAAGTCAGCCCTCTCACCGACGTACGAGAATCCGTGCGGTACCATGTCAGCACAATGTCGAAGAATCGGCTGGCTGCGGCCGAAACCCAGTCACGCCCCAGAACCATAATACTGGAGAGCGGGGGCGGACATAGCCAGCTACGTATGATGAAATGGAATCCATCTCACCATACGGTCACGGCTGTCTAGATATGTGAGGGTTTATCTACAAGCCATCAGTCTCTTAGGGTCATAAATTATCCTATTGTCTCAATCTCAACCAACTAATAATAATTACAAGATATCAGACCACCAAATATACAATTGTAAGGCGTCCCAAACATTACATATCCAGGTGATCATGAAGCTAGTCGTACAAAATGTAAGGACTAGCAAGAGTTAAGTCATACATGATCAACCTCGAGTTGCCAATCATGTTACAGCCCGTAGGCAGACAGTAAGTAAGAGTGCATCGAGCTAACAGGTGCTCGTCGGCTAAACGCCTCAAAAGAATAATTTTTACAATAGAGTGAGCGAAACAAAATAGAAAACCCACTCGTTGCCCTGGTTACGCCTGGTTGTCACCATCGGACTGGAAGACAGGTAGATCCTCTGGAGCTGCTCTGGTATCTGGCCATACAAAACCAGCTGGGTCAGACCCCAGAAAGAGCAAGTGCCACAAGGGAGGCCACGAAATAAGAACAAAAACCCACAATTAGCACAATGATATAAATACATAATAAGAGACAATAATTAAAGAAAAGCATGATGGGTAGTTATAAAGACAATCTTGCATAGAATCACTGAAAGACAGGACATATGGAAAAGCATGACGGGATGATATACGATGAGATAACCATGGGACTATTCAGATGGCCAGGTTACAACCCGTAAACCAAACAAGGACCGGGTTGTAACCCTTCGTCTGAACGGAACTTGGTTTCCCTCACCATTTATCGACAAGATAAATATAAGAAATCAGGTCAAGTAACGATCTGGAGTGACAATCACTCCATCATTCTGGTACATTCTTACAATCAATCAATTCTAGACAATACTATACTGGACTAAACTCCATCCAAGCAATCACGGCCAATTATTGCCTACGGCTTTCTACATTAACTATCTAGGGTTATCACAATCCTAGTTACTAGCAAGATGCAATGAGATGTTCCTCCAGCCACAAGCCCTGCAGCTAATCCAGGTTATCCAGACGATTTGAATTCATTAAACAGTTATCAATAATTATGTGCCCCACACGACGGTGAGCTGGAAATGTGCCCTACTCGACGGCAGGCTACAAGTCCAAACAATTGCGGCCGGGATAACGGAATTGCCTGTAACCGGGGAAATCTCTCATGACTACTGAATTATTCTAGTTATTAGCCTTAATCCATTTTAGTAGGTACTCCTGATCGTGGTACTCAGGAGTCCCATCCTAGACATGATGCAAGACTGGACAAGTGGATTTAACAAGCAAGCAAGAAAGAACCACCCACGGTGTCAAGGCAGGTCAAGTTAAGTTATCAAGTCAAGTCAAGTCAGGAGTGCGCCGCCACGGGCCACTATCAAGTCAGGTTGGTCATGTCAGGAGTGCACCACTACAGGTCACTGTCGTATTATGCTAGTTCCTTGTCATACCAAGCCATGTACAATAGTCATTCCAAACATATTGAGTAAAATCAAGTTCATGACAAAAGCCATTGGATTGCACAAGGGGTCAGGGAGTTGGATTACGCAGGTGTCAGCTGTGCAGGGTGCCAAGTGCGCAGGGGCACAGGGCACAGGGGCAGATTGCGCATGAACAGACTGCGCAGAAGTGAACTGCGCATGGGTGGATTGCGCAGGGGTAGATTGCGCAGGAGGGGTTGGCGCAATGGTCAAGTGTGCAGGGGTTACTTTGCGTATGGCTGGCTTGCGCATGGCTAGCTTGCGCCAGCGCAATCCAGCGCAGCGCAAAGCACTGGCTGAGCCTATGCGCAATCGGCCATGCGCTAAAGAGCACAGGCCGGGGGTGCGCAATCGGCCATGCGCTAAAGAGCGCAAGGCAGAGGGATGTTCTTCCTGGCCGAGAGCATGTCCAAGAACACCAAGAACTTCAATTCTTCATAACTTTGTCAAATCAAAACCAAATCTAGATTTTCAAAGTTCTAACTTGAGTAAAATTGAATTCTCTTCCACATGGAAGCATCAAAACAAGCAAAAATCAAAGTTTAATAGATCAAAACCAAGGATTTCCGAAAATAATCAAAACTTAGATCTAGAACAATGGAAACTCCAAATCACAAAATGTCAAGTTCTAATGTTGATCTCCATGGCCTAATCTAGCTAATGAACAAATAAAAAGTGGTTCTCATGTGGTGGCAAGGTGCACTTGCCTATAGGTGATGGTGTTGTGTAGAGGAAGGAAGAAGAAGAAGAAATAAATGGAAATAATGAGGAAAGAGAAAAGTAGGTAGAGTTTTATGAGGGTAGGTTGTGGTGGAATGGAGGTGGAGCACAAGCTAAGGTGTTCCACTCATGATGAACCAAACCAACTCCACAAAATAAAACCAAACCATGGTCCAAAACCCATTTACGAGAAACCAAATCCACAAGTCGAAAAAATAAAACACGTGCCAAAATCAAATTACGAGTACAAATACGAAATACAGGAAATACGGAAAATGAGGGTGACAAACCCAAAGCGCTCTAGGAAGCTCTGCCAGCTCCATGCTCCGCTGTACATCCTCTAGCCAGTCGTCTGCATAGAGGATGCCCTCCGTGCCTGTGAAGTCCCTGGAGCTCATCTTCCTGAAGTCCAATACTGTCCCCGGCCTGGACTGCTGCTGGTACGGCTGCTGGCCAGTAGGGCCCTGTACCGTACCCGGTGCCACTCTCTCTACTGCTGCTAGGGCAAGCTGATGCGAGTTCTCCATACTCTGCCTCAGCATCTCGATCTGTCGGTGTGACGCCTCCGACTGGCGCTGCGATGCCTCTGCCTGGGCCCGCTGTGTCTCCATCATCTGCTGAATGAGAAGGAACATATGATGCGTATCCGTCGGTACCGATGGTGATGGTGGCAGTATCTCCGGAACAACGGCCGTAACCCTCTGGGGTGGAGGTGGTAGACCTCCCTGTGCAACTGCCTGGGTCTCCAGAATAGTAGAATCACTGGGGGCAGTCTCGTGAACCTCCTCCTCTGCCTAATCAGATCTCTCAGGCAAACTACTCGATCCAGTGGCCTGCGGGTGCGTCTTCGTCATCCTGGAGACGAATTGAAACAAAGAGATCAATATGGCACATGAGTAGATTATCAAAGAAGGACAGTTAATTTAATACAAGGGGAGTAATCATGATAATCAAAGATCAAAAAATTTTCTTAGGTATGATTGAGAAACTCCTATCATATCCTAGGTCCTACGTCCTAATCGCAGGCTCGTAATTAGTACTCTAAGTCGAGCACCATTACGAGATCGTACTAATTGCGACACGAGACCTGCGTGGGCTACCACAAAAATATGTCACGACTCGCACCCTGAAGAGGGACACGAGCACGTGGTTACGTCCAGCCTACGCCGCAGTATCGGCGGTAGAACGCTATATATAGGGTCTGTAAATGCCTACGACTAACAGTTAAAATGTACCTGTACAGTATATACTCTCCGAATGGAGGTGACATAACAATACAGTCTCAATCACAGGATAAAATTAAGGTAGATAGCTCAGAGGAAAGACATATGATAGATGAAAGAGTAAATAAGTGCAGAGTCCAATACAAGCCCAGATATATACATCACAGGGTATCAAAATAGAATATAGAACTACAGTCTGATAAGCTAGCTGGATCGCAGTCCAGTCAAACCTAGCTAACCTACACTACTCTGGAAGTACAAAATCTAGTGCCTCTACTATAAGGCCACGATCTAAGGCTACTCCATCTGACTCGAGCCCATAATAGGTCGAGCAGTCCGCCTCAGAGTCATCTGTAATATATCATAACGATATTCTGTCAGGAAAATAAGCAAGTACAAACACTAACAGCAGTTCCATGTGAATTGACAAATTCTATAAGAGACAGTATAATGAACTACAAGACAAAGATATATAAAAACTTGGGAACCGTTCGGAAGCCGAGTTACAACACTTAAACCAAACAAGACCGGGGTTGTAACTCTTCTCCCGAGCAGAACTTAGTCTCCAATCAAGGTACAATGTAAAGGCAAGTAGAGCATGTGAGTAACTGTATATCATGGCATGGTGAGAAAATACTGAATGTAGAACAGAGCAGGATATACGATAAGATAAAGTAAATATAAAATGTGATTTGAATTATTAGAGCGTTATGTGATCGGCTTAGGAAACATGATCAGGCTTTCCATCCGACCGGCTATGAACAATGAGTACAATAGAACGGTAAGGTCGGTCACCATGGAAAGCTATGAACGATGTAGGGTAAGGCTTTACCCGTCGTGAGGCGAGGGTATAGCTATGAACAATGTATACAGTAGAACAATATGGGAATTTGATCACACAACCACTAATAACTCTCCATCCCCGAATAGTATAAAGGATCCGGACATAACACGTCATGACACGGGATTCAAAAGTAGGTGATCACCCCACTCCCAAGTCCATGTCTATACAAGTACAAGTAACAAGTCGAGTCATGTACCAATATACCAAGTAACCCGGGAACAACATCTCATGACAGGATCTGACATATACTAGTCCGTGAACCATCGTGTTAGGAATCAAGTAAGACACTACAACTGAATCGGATATAGCAGATATCAAGACAATAAAAACTATCAGTGAATGTACTCGCCTGCTGTCCTGAGCTGTATGGTATATCAATGCTCAGAGCGGTATCAGAAGACCTAAATATGAGATATTGTAAGTTAATTTAGGTTTAAACAAGTTTAGAAATGATTTACAATGAATGATATGCAATCTAGGTCAAACTAGGTCTCACTGAGTCACACTAAGTCCTGTCAAGTCAATCTAGGTCAAATCAAGTTATATCAAGTCAATCTAGGCCTAACCAAGTCAATCCTAGGTCATACCAGTCATCACGGGTCAAAACAAGTCGAAGAAAGTCAAACGGGATCAAGAGTTGGCCTACAGTTGACTTTTGGTCAACTCTGGTCACCATGGTCAACCCTAGGTCATGGTGACTAATAGTTGACTTTTGGTCAACTACACAAGTCTAATAAAAATCGGGACTAATTTGGGTAAAGCGTTGACCCATAGTTGACTTTTTGGTCCAAAAAGTCAACCGTGGTCAACCGGAGCCAAGACTAGGTCTAGGCGACTATTTCTAACTATTACCAACCTCTACAACCCATATCCAAGTCCATCTTGGATTTCGAAACTCATATCTTGGCCGTAGGCCAATATCCTATTTATCCTTAAATAGGGTAAAATTCTAGCTTCGGCAACTATCCAGTTAGCCTACCTACGCTTGATATTTTGACCCGATCTCCCTAGGGTATGATACTAGCCTATACATTAATATCTACCAAAATACCTAGGTAACGTGGACATTCGTCCATGATACGGCCCGTTGTCAAATCTGAATATTCAAGATACGCACCGATACGGCGCGATACGGGCGCCCTACAACCCCGAATTCCA
>JANAVB010010405.1:0-41923 GCA_029216955.1 Iris pallida | reverse complement strand
GAGCGTAAACTCGCAACAGGGGAAGGGTGGGAGCCACCTTACATATGAGAGGCCGCGGCATTTGGGAGAGGCTGGTCCACACCGTGGGAGCCTGCGGGCATGCGTACTACGCAACCCACAACAGAGGAGGAAAGCTTCCCACAACGTAGGAGCCACCGGGCGCGCAAAAGCCCGAGTCAGTAGATACGGGCTGGCCCACACCGTGGGAGTCCTCAAGTGAGCGTAAACTCGCAACAGGGGAAGGGCCAAAGTGTACGCTGGCTTGAAGAAGCGTAACAACGGGAGAGACACAGTCTACGCGAGCCAGCCCGTACGTAGAGCAGAGCACGAGGGGGTGGGCTGGCTCGGTCTCCGAGGGGGGACGCCAGCTGCTATGCATGAAGAGGAGGTTACGCTCACGCTAGTCTCGGAAGGCGTGTTGTAGGGAGCGCCCGGGGCTCCGTGCCTGCTTGGCTCAGGAACCGAGGAGGGAAATATGGGAGTTGACGCTCCGACGCGGGGCCCTAGGCAGAGCTCGGGGAGGAGGCCGCCGTCTAGTGCTCGACCCGCGACCGGTGGTGGCCAAGCTAAGTCGAGGGGCGCCGGCGGAGCTTGCTCTGAGGAGGAGACATGAGGGAGAACTCGAGGAGGCTGGGGGAGGACGGCCCCCCGACCAACGAAGGAGAGTTGGTCGGGGGGTCCTTGCTGGGAACGCCGGAGGTGGGGGGCCGAGGAGGGACGACGGGAGGGAGCTTGGCGCGGGGTAGGACAGAGAGCGGTGAGGGGGTCGACGGCGAGGAAGGTAAGGGTGCGCGCCGGAGACGGAGGGGGCGAAGGCCTTCCGGAGGAGGCGACGAGGGGGCCGTTGTCGTCGGGGGGGCACGAACACTACGGGCATCTGGTCGACGAGGGCGAAAGGTATGAAGGGATGGGGAAGGGAGGAGGTGGGGTGGAACGGGGTGTGGGGGTGGAGCGGGGGGCGGGGGAGCCAAGGAATGGCGGAGCGACGGGCGAAGCGGCGGGCGAAGCTGGCCGGGCGGCCGGGAGGTCATGCCGAGAGGGGATCCACTAGAAAGGGGATCGCCTGGGCAAGAGCTCCACTTTTTTATTGTTGTATATATATATATTATATATATATATATATATATATATATATATAATATATATATATATATATATATATATATATATATATATATATATATATATATATATATATGGACACACCCTCACATGAATATATATATATATATATATATATATATATATATATATATATATATATATATATATATATATATATTTCACCCTCACATGAATATATATATATATATATATTCATGTGAGGGTGTGTCCATATATATATATATATATATATATATATATATATATATATATATATATATATATATATATATATATATATATATATATTCATGTGTGTGTGTGTGTGTGTGTGTGTGTGTGTGTGTCCATATATATATATATTCATATGTGTGAGTGTCTACCTATATATATGAGAGTATAGAGAGTGAGATAGAGAGGGAAAGAAGGCTTAACAGAAGCAGCTGTTGGGGGGACTAGGAGCTGCTTCCCCCCCCCCCACACACACAAAACAGCAGCAGCAGCCATATGCAGCAGCAGCAGCAGTAGCTCAATAGCAGCAGTGGCAGCTGCAAGAACCAACCCATTACACCCCCATTTGAACCCCCCCTATGTACCCCCTATATATACATATATATATAACCCATCTATACCTACTATATAGCCCTCTATATAACCCCCCTAAATAGCCCTATATGTGTGTGTGAGTTGGGTATTAGTATTAGAGTTAGTGATATGTATAGAATAGGGGATAGTTAGATAATGTAAGGTATTGAGATAGTTAGAGTTAGAATGAATACTAGATAGATTAGATAGTTAGATAGCGAGTTAGTATTGGTTAGCTAGTGAGAGTTTAGTATTCTAGTTAGAGTTTAGCTAGATTAGATAAGGGTTAGAGTTTAGATTTGTGTGGTATCCTTAGATACCAAATTGGTATCTCATGGTTCTCAATTACCTTAAGGTAATGGGAATTTACCCTTTTTGACTATTGAGTGTCAAGATATCATGATACGGTATCAAAATACTAGAAGGGGGTTGGAATACCATATTGGAGAGTGGGAGGATACTTAGAATGAAGGTAGGAAAGTCTAGAGCGGGAGTTAAAAGCTAAGGTAATGGGATTACCTTGGAAGGGTAATAAAGGGCATTTTAAGGTAAGACCAATTTCATAACATGTGAGTTAACTACTTTAAGATATAGCTATAATTAGGATTTTATGGTTGGTAATGGTTAGGAATAGTGGACTTAGACTAGTTTTGAACTTGGTTGACCACAGTTGACTATTTTTGATCAAAAATCAACCGGAAGTCAACCGTAGCCTAAAATTGACTAGAACTTGACCGAAGTTGACCAGTTGACCCAAAGTCAACTGTTAGTCAACGTTAGTCAAGTTTGACCTAGAGTTGACCTAGGATTGACCAGAGTTGACTAGTTGACCAAAAGTTAACTGTAAGTCAACCTTTAACTTAAATCGACCTAGTTTGACTTTGTTTGACTTGTATTGACCTAATTTGACTTTGTTTGACCTAGTTTGACTTAGTTTGACGTGCCTTGACCTAGTTTGATTTAGTATGACTCGATTTTACTTCCAAATCTTTATATTGATACAGTATTCCATCTATAGGTCCTCGAGGCACTGTTCTTGGACTCAGTCAACTTATCTATCACATCACAGGCGAGTACATTCTCTGATAACTTTTCTAATTTATGATAATTATTATAATTCATGTAATTAGTGTAGATATGCTTGTTCTTGACACATTGGTCACACGGATTGGTATTCATGGATCCCGACATGAGATGTTATTCCTTGTTATCTTGGTATATCTTGTTCAAGCTCCCTTGTAGTTCTTGTGTAGTATATAGATACCGATTCTTGAGGAGACTTGCTCCTTTCTCGTAGAATCCCGTGTCGTAACGTATCTTGTTTGGATCCACTCTACCAGTCGGAGACGGTGAGTATTGGTATAGATATGTGGTCAATTCCTATTGTGCACCCATTCTGTATTGATTGATTGTGAGTATTGATCATACACTCCACGTATGATTAGCCAGATCTGTTACTATTGTGCAAGTTCCCAAGCCGGCCATATATTGTAGCTAGTACTCATACACCTAGATAGATGATTCTTGATTCTTGTACATACCATGATCAGTTTTACTTGCCTTATTCTATCTCTAAATTTACAGCTTACCTTGTCATGATACTCACATATATATCTCATGATTTCTTGTATATAATCTCTATTTACAGTCTTATAGCTTTTATCATATCTTGTGAACTGTTGTTAGCTGAGTGTGTTTATTCCATCCTGACTGGATATGTTGACAAAATATTACAGATGACGGTGAGGAGGATTGTTGTACCTACTACGGTAGGGCTTAGCTCCGCCCAACGAGCCTCTAGCTTAGTTTAGTTAAAGTAGATTTTGGACTGGACCTTGTCTCCAGCTTGCTACTTATGCTTATGATATTATATTTTGGAATTGTATAACCATATTATCTTGTGACTCTCTTTCTTGTTGTTGAGCTGGATATTACACTTGTGGTTTATATTTATCTAGTTTTCGTGCCATGATTCTTCCTTCTAGATTGTGATTGAGTTTATCAGTATTTTATATTATATCCTCCGTACGGAGATGACAGGTTATTATATACTGTTTGTAGCTAGTAGACCTACAACGTTCTATGCCATTTTTACGGAGTAGGCTGGGCGCTGTTACGCACTTGTGTCCCTATCTAGGGTGCAGATCGTGACACATTTTTAGTGGTAGCCCATGCAAGTCAAAAATCGCAATTAGTGCGATGTCGTAGTGGCGCTCAACTTAGAGTGCTGTTACGAGCCTGTGGTACGTATCTAGGATAGGTTATAGGCTAAGTTTACTCAATTACAAAATAGGAAACCTTCTACTTGCTGATCATTTTAACTGTCCTTTTTTATATTGATTGTTGTATTCTAACAGTCCTTCTTGATATAATATTTTATGTGCCATATTGATTTCCTTCTTTTAATCTATCTTCAGGATGGTGCAGACAAGATCACAGTATCCTGAGGCCGCAGATATGGAGAGGTCTGCTGTGTCTCGCGGCCTCGATCCAGATACTCCTATCGCAGTCGGGGGTGTCGGCAGCTGCCTTTGGGGGTGCTCCTCCACCAGTTTCGAGGACTGTCCCGGAGGTTGCTAGGATAGTTCCTGCTGCAGTACCAGTTGTTGATATGGTCACTCTTCCTCCTCCTGCACAGCGGACTCATCCTCCGTCAGTTGCAGAGGTTCTTCCTCCTCCGCCTCCTCTGCCTATAGACATGGTTCAGATTCTTGCTTTCTTTCAGCAGATGTTGGAGACTCAGAGAGCCCAGTCTGAGGCGCAACAGAGGCAGACCGACGTGATGCGTCAGGACATGGAGGATGCCATCAGTTGGCCTTAGCAGCCGTGGAGCAGAGGGCTCTACATCATGGGACGCATCCGAGGTCGGGCGACATTCAGGATTTCAAGAAGTTGGGGCCTCGTAACTTTAGCGGGACTGAGGGTGTAGTCTATGCTGACGACTGGCTCGAGGACGTCGAGCGGCAGATGAGGGCCTCCCGCCTTGCAGACGACCTGAAGGTCAAGACAGTGGGTTTACAGTTGTTAGAAATTGCTCGCACCTGGTTCAGAAACGAGCCAGCCCTTGCTGGAAAGGGCCATACCTGGGCCGAGTTCAAGCTTCTCTTCAATGAGAAGTTCTTCTCTCCTATAGATAAGATTGACCTGGTGAGGTACTTTCAGAATCTGCAGTAGGGCAGTTTGTCTGTGGAGGAGTACGCCGCAGAGTTTGGCCGTCTGAGCCGATATGCGGAGTATATGGCTCGCGACCCGAAGATCAGGGCGAGTCGTTTCAAAGAAGGGTTGATCTGGGATATCAAGATCCTCATTCCCTCTTTTTATGAGACTTACACCCAGATCTATGTGAAGGCCCGCAAGGTAGAGCGGGAGTGGGGCTTGAAGCCCAAGAGGGATCGCGATCTTTTCTCGGGGGCTACTAGCAGCGCGGGGGCTGCTAAACGCCCTCAGCTTCAGCATCGTTCTTTCCAGCATCACCAGTCGCAGGTTCAGGCCAGAGCACCGGTTCAACAGGTACAGTACACTCAGCAGAGGCAGGTACAGAATGAAGCTTCTTATTACTTCTGCAAGAAGCCTGGTCACGTCTGGGAGGTTTGTCGAAAGAGGCTGTGAGTATGTCTCTTTTGCGGTGGCGCAGGCTATCAGTTGAGTGAGTGTCCAGTGAACCCTCGCGTTACTGGTACAGCTCAGAGGGAGCCGACGAGAGTACCTGCAGTACAGTCGAAGGGTCCACTTCCGACCCAACAGCAGCGGTTTGCTCAGCACCACCAGCAGCGGGGTGTTCTGGGCAGGGCTTTTGCTCTTGCCGCCGAGGAGATCGAGCCAGTTGCAGATGTTGTGACAGGTTCGATTCTTCTTGATTCTTTTCCTGCTTTAGCATTATTTGATTTAGGTGCTACACACAGTTTTGTGTCAGTTTTTTTGCACTTAGACACAATATTATTGCTGAGTATTTGACTTGCAAGATTATGACCGGGGGAGGTAATATCCTAGTTAATAATATTTGCAATAGACGGAGTGTTACTCTGAAAGGCCGAGATTTGAGTGCGTGCTTGCTCGTAATGCCACTTCCGAGTTACGATGTAGTACTCTGTATGGACTGGTTGAGCAGGCACCATGCTAGTATAGATTATAGATCAGGCAGAGTATTGTTTAGTCCGCCAGAAGAGCAAGAGTTTCAGTTTGTCAGAGGAGCAACGGAGCCGGAAGATGGATTCTATGGAGCCTTGTTGGCGGGGCAGGAGTTGCCGCATCCATTTATTACAGAGTTCTTGGATGTCTTTCCCGAGAAATTGTCGGGGATGCCGTCGGACAGAGATGTTGAGTTCTCGATAGACTTGATGTCGGTCGTCGAGCCTATTTCTCAGCATGTCTATCGAGTCAACAACAGCGAGTTTGCGAAGCTGAAGAAGCAAGTCGATGAGCTGCAGGATAAGGGCTTTATCAGACCCAATTCTTTACCTTGGGGCGCGCCAGTTCTGTTTGTCTCGAAGAAGGACGGTATGGTACGGATGTGTATCGACTATCGGGCGCTCAACAACCTCACTATCAAGAACAGGTATCCATTGCCCAGGATTGATGACTTGTTTGATCAGTTGAGTGGCGCGAGGGTGTTCTCGAAGATAGATTTACGATCTAGGTACCATCAACTGAAGGTGAAGCGGGATGACATTCCGAAGACTACATTTTGCACTCGTTATGGCCAGTATAAGTTTACCGTCATGCCGTTTGGGTTGACTAATGCCCCGGCGGTATTCATGAACTTGATGAATAAGGTATTCCATCTGTACGTTGACAAGTTTATGGTGGTCTTCATAGATGACATTCTCATATATTCGAAGATGCCTGAGGAGCACGAGGAGCATATACGGATTGTGCTGGAGACTCTGAGGAGGGAGCAGCTGTATGGAAAGCTGTCAAAGTACGAGTTCTTCTTGGACCGAGTGGAGTTCCTGGGCTATATTGTATCCGGTGATAGGATTTCGGTAGATCAGAAGAAGATTACAGCGGTGGAGTCTTGGTCGACATCCAGTTCAGTTGCCGAGATTCGAAGCTTTCTGGGTTTGGCAGGCTACTATCGGAAGTTCTTGTAGGACTTCTCTCGAATAGCAGAGCCGATGACTAGACTCACCAGGAAGGACGTGGAGTTTGTATGGACTGATGAGTGTCAGGATGCTTTCGAGGAGCTGAAGAAGAGGTTGACGTCGGCTCCTATTTTGACGTTGTCATCTGGGTTCGGAGGATTCACGATCTACAGTGATGCTTCAGGAAAGGGTTTGGGTTGCGTTCTTCAGCAGCATGGGAAGTAATTGCTTATGCATCTAGGCAGTTATGGCCACATGAGAAGAACTACCCGACTCATGATTTGGAGTTGGCAGCAGTCATTTTTGTCTTGAAGCTGTGGAAACACTATTTGTACAGAAAGCGTGTGGAGATTTTTACTGACCACAAGAGCTTGAAGTACGTGTTTACCTAGAAGGAGCTGAACATGAGGCAGAGGCGATGGTTAAAGCTGATGAAGATTTTGATATATCCTTACAGTACCATCCGAGGAAGGCCAACGTGGTTGCGGTTGAGCAAGTATCTAGTGGCTATGTGTTTGACGATGGATCGTCACCTTCTAGCAGATCTGGAGAGCTTGGGCATTGAGGTGATAGTTCCTGAGTTTGAGGAGTAGATGTGGGGTCTTCAGGTGCAGTCAGAGCTGATGGACAGAGTCAGAGCAGCTCAGTTTGGGGATGAGGCTCTGAGGGTCATCAGGGAGCAGGTCCTGGCATGACTGTTGGATGAGTTCTCTATAGCGGGAGATGGGTCATTGAGGCATGGTACCAGATTGTGCATGCCGAGCGGAGGACTTCGGGAGGAGGTTCTTCAGGAGGCACATCGTTCTCAGTACTCTATGTATCCTGGTACCAACAAGATGTACAGAGACTTGAGACAACATGTTTGGTGGTATGGCATGAAATGCGAGGTGGCTCAGTTCGTTTCTAGATGCTTGGTGTACCAGCAGGTGAAAGCCGAGAGGCAGGGACCAGGTGGTTTGCTGTAACACCCATATTCTGAATACGTATTTTGTCAAGCTTGCATATATTTCAGACTTGTATTTATTTTCTCGGATTTTGGCATGTACTTGTAATTGGCTTGACTTGTAGATGTTGGTTCTCGTAATTGGGTTTTACCTGGCTTGGTCTATTTTGTGGAGGAGAATTGGTTTGGTTTGGTTTAACATGCATTGGAACACCTTAGCCTATGTTCAACCCTCATTCTAACACAACCCACCCTCATTAAAACTCTACCTACTTTTCTCTCTCCTCTATAATTCTCTCATTTATTTCTCCATATTCTTCTTCCTTCCTCTACACAACTCACCAACACCGATAGACAAGTGCACCTTGCCACCACATGAGAACCATATTTTATTTATTCATTAGCTAGATTAGACCATGGTGATCAACATTAGAACTTGACATTTTATGATTTGGAGTCTCCTTTGTTTTAGATCTAAGTCTTCTCTATTTTTGGATTTACATGGTTTTGATCTATTTTGGTTGGATTTTTGTGGGTTTTGATGCTTCCATGTGGAAGAGAATTTAATTTTACTCAAGTTAGATCTTTGAAAATCTAGATTTGGTTTTGAATTGACCAAGATATGAAAGATTGAATTTTTGGGTGTTCTTGATGTTCCTCTCAACCAGGAGAAGAAGATCTACAGTCTGCGCTCTTTAGCGCAGCACTGACCGCGCAGCCTCCCCGTGCCGCGCTCTTTAGCGTTGGTCGCTGACTGCGCAGCCTGGCCGCTGCCCGATTGCACAACCAACCCTGCGCCATCGGCTCCTGCGCGCTTGACCCCTGTGCAACCTGCATCCTGCGCCATCCATTGCCTGCGCAATCTAAGCCTGCGCAGTCTGCATCCTACACCATCCATTGCCTGCGCAGCCTAAGTCTGCGCACTTCGCAGCCTGCGCCAACCATTCCTGCGCCATCTGCCCCTGCGCCCCGTGCCCCTGCGCACTTGGCACCCTGCGCAGCTGACACCCTGCACAATCCAACCCCTGACCCCTTGCGCAAACCATTGGCTCTTGGAGTTTTGGTTTTATTTCTTTAAGTTTGGCTCTTCTATAGCCCTGTATATTGATATTTTATTAGATATTTTACGCCCATTTTATATCCTTACGCCTTTTGTCATGAACTTGATTTTACTTAATATGTTTGGAATGACTATTGTACATGGCATGGTATGACAAGGAACTAGCATAACACGACAGTGACCCGTAGTGGTGCACTCCTGACATGACCAACCTGACATGATAGTGGCCCGTCGTGGCGCACTCCTGACAAGTACCCTGACATGATTTATCTTGATAACTTGATAGTGGCCCGTGGCGGCGCACTCCTGACTTGACTTGACTTGTAACTTGTAACTTGACTCGTATAATCAACTTGACACCGTGGGTGTTCCTGCTTGCTTGCTTGTGCAATCCACTTGTCTTGTCTTGCATCATGTCTAGGACGTGACTCCCTGGTTCCTACGGTCAGGGATTCATACTGAATATGGATTAGGCTAATGACTAGATCAAACTATAGTTCATGGAGAATTTTCAGTCACAGGCAATCTCGTTATCTGGGCGCTCTTAATTGGACTTGTAGCTTGCCGACGAGTAGAGCACATTTCCAGTGCACTGTCATGTGTTGCACCCTCTAAGTCACCTAAGGGTATATAGTCTCCGGGGCGATGTACCCAACCATACTCTCAACCCGCGGAAGGATAACTGGATAGTCTGCAGGGCTTGGGACTGGGAAATTCTCATTGCATCTTGTTAGTAATTAGGCTTGTGATAACCCTAGTTAGTTAAAGTAGTAAGCCGTAGTAATTGCTTGGCCGCTTGTGAATGGATGATGTCTAGCCCTGTCTAAGTCTTGTCTAGTACCAGTACCTGACTACTCTTGGACTTGACTGTTTTACTTATTATAAAACAATAAATGAGTGGAGACAGAGTGCTATTCAGGCGAAGGGTTACAACCCCGGTCCTTGTCTGGTTTAAGGGTTGTAACCTGGCTCCCGGAATGGTCCCACGTTACTAGTCGTTTATTGTCCTGTTGCACTCTTTATTACTTGTACCTTCTTCTATTTCTTTTCTTATGTTCTGATATGCTGGCTTTTGTTCTTATTTCGTGGCCTCCTTGTGGCACTTGTTCTTTCTGGGGTTTGACCCAGCTGGTTTTGTGTGGCCAGATTTCGGAGCAGCATCCGAGGATCTACCGAACCTCAAGTCCGATGGTGGCAACTAGAAGGAACCCGGGCTACGAGTGGGTTTTCTATTTTGTTTTGCTCACTCTATTGTAAAGTTATTCTTTTGAGGCGTTTAGCCGACGAGCACCTGTTAGCTCGATGCACTTTACTTACTGTCTGCCTACGGGCTGTAAACATGATTAACAAATCCAAGGGTTGATCATGTATGACTTAACTCTTGCTAGTCCTAGCATTTTGTACGACTAGCTTCATGATCAGCTGATATGTAATATTTGGGACGTCTTTTATTGTATATTTGGTGGTCAAACATCTTGTGATCATATTACTTGCTTGAGATTGAGACAATAGGCTTGACATAAGAGACCGTTGGCTTGTAGTAAACCCTCATATCTAGACAGCCGTGACCGTATAGCGAGATGGACTTCATTTCAATATACGTAGCTGGCTATGTTCGCCCCCGCTCTCCAGTATTCTGGTTCTGGGGCGTGACATGGTTTAAGTGGTGGCCCATGCAGGTCTTGTCAATCAAGAAATGTGAGGGTTTACCAATAGATGTCTCAATCATTACTCGTCCTTAATCTCCGTTCATATCCTCTGAATCTCTGGATTCTTGCCTTGATCATGTGCTTGTATCGTTGATCTGTCCTAGTCCTTCCTTATTGTTTCCCTGTGTCGTCTTCCTCAGCAGCACTGTACCTGACCCTGCCGATCAGCAAGGAGGAGCACCTCCCGTGGACCAGCAGCAACCTGGAGATCAAGCCCAGCACTCCGGAGTAGCCTCCAGAGTTATACCTACTGGAGGAGAACCCCCAGTTCGACCTGTCCAGCCTGCGGAGCTTGATGATGGCACCTTGGTAGGTCTCATCAGGACCTTGATAGCTTCTCAGGATCGTAGAGGAGGCGCCTTGCACCAGACTGTGGCAGATGCTTTGACCAGAGGCGGTCATCCAGGGAACAGCGCGGCCAACAGCTTCAAGCGCCTGAACCCTCCCTTCTTCGACGGCAGCGAGGATGCTATTGCCGTGGACGCTTGGCTTCAGGATACCGAGGTAATTCTGGAAGCAGCTAGGATACCTGAGAATGAGAAGGTGGCGGTGGTACGCCTGCAGTTGCTGGCCTTAGCTTGCAGTTGGTGGGCGACTCAGGCCATGGGATTAGTGGCACCTATTGCTTGGGCAGTATTTAGAGAGAGATTCCAGACGAAGTATTTCGATGCTGTGGCTCGGTACGACTTACAGACCAGATTTACCAACTTGAAGCAAGGAGGCAGAACAGTCGACAGTTATGCATCTGAGTTTTCTAGGCTCAGTAGGTTTGCCCCCACCTTGGTGGCGACCGAGTTTGATAGGGCCCAGCGGTTCCAGCAGGGACTGCATTTGGAGATCTTGTTGGCAGTCGAGCAGTTCGAGCACCAGACGTTCGATACAGTATTGAGGGCAGCTAGGAGGCATGAGTACACCTTCTAGCGGATCGTGGATAGGACCGGAGGCAGGAAGCGGTCCCACAGTCAGATGCACCAATCATCAGCTCCAGCCCCAGCAGCTAGAAGTTTGACCATTGGAACTCTGAGGCGGGCGGCCTCAGTAACGTCGGTTCAACATTCGACCCCGACGTACCCGCAGCAGCAGAAGCAGAAGCAGACTTCCGTAATGGGATGTTCACATTGCGGAAAGCCAGGCCATGTAGTGGCAGATTGTCGTAGGGCACAAGGATTGTGCCTAGCTTGTGGAGCGGCAGATCACAAGATAGGAGCCTGCCCGAATAGGGGTAGTTCTTCCTCTTCCAACCTAACCAGTCCATCGGTTAGGGGACCAGCACCCATGCAGCAGCAGCAGTACCCAAGGCCATTGTTGCCTCAGGCCCAGGCATTCCAGCAGCAGTGTGCCCAGGCTCCAGTACAGAGTAGGCAGAGAGGTTTCCAGCAGAGGAGACCCGCAGCTAGAGGTCAGGCCATGATGATGGCTATGGAAGAAGAAGTTGCACCAGGTGAGGTAGTGGCAGGTACTATTCTCGTCAACTCCTTTCCAGCATCAGTATTATTTGATTCTGGTACATCGCATTCATTCATGTCTGCACGATTCGCGACACAGATAGGATTGGAGCCCGAGTCATTATCAGTGAGGCTCAATATACTTACTGGTAATGGTCTTGTGGGAGTAGATCGAGTGTTTTCCTCGTGTCGGATCGTAGTTAGCGGTAGAGAGTTCCCCGCTAGATTTATAGAATTCCCTATGGCAGACTATGATGTAGTCTTATGCATGGATTGGTTGAGGAACCAGTATGCTAGGATAGACTGCCATGTTGGCAGGGTTATCTTTAGTATTCCAGGCGAGCCAGAGTTTTCATTTTCCAGAGGCGCGGTGGAGCCATCCTCCCCAGTATTGTGGATGGCAGTAGCAGCAGTGCAGTTGCCCCGGATAGTTGAAGAATTTCTAGATGTCTTCCCAGAGGAACTTCCAGGGATGCCGCCAGAGCGGGAGATTGAGTTCACTATAGACTTGATCCCCGGAACAGCACCAGTATCAGAGAGAGTCTACAGAATGGCGTCTTCAGAGTTGAAGATTTTGTACAAGATGATTGAAGAACTCAGGACCAAGGGATTGATTCGTGCAAGTGGATTGCCTTGGGGAGCCCCGATGCTTCTTGTGAAAAAGAAGGATGGTACGTCCAGGCTATGTGTAGATTATCGTACCTTGAACTCAGTGACAATCAAGAACAGATACCCTCTCCCGAGGATAGATGACTTGTTTGATCAACTCAAAGGGGCTTCAGTGTTTTCGAAGATAGACTTGCGGTCAGGATACCACCAGATCAGAGTCAGAGAGCAGGACATCCCAAAGACAGCATTTAGATCGAGGTATGGACATTGGGAGTTCCTTGTTATGCCATTTGGAGCGACCAATGCGCCAGCCGTATTCATGGACCTCATGAATCGTATTTTCATGCCTTACCTGGATCAGTTCGTGATCGTGTTCCTAGATGATATCCTGGTCTACAGCAAGAGTGAAGCAGAGCATGAGCAGCATCTCAGAGTCGTCCTTCAGACGCTTAGGGAGCACCAGTTGTACGCCAAGTTCAGTAAATACGAGTTCTGACTCGATCGCATTTCGTACTTGGGTCACATCATTACTCGAGAAGGAGTGGAAGTGGATCCCCAGAAGATTGTGGCTATCGAGACTTGGCCAGCACCTAGTTCAGTGGCAGAGGTTCGCACCTTCCTTGGATTGGCCGGCTACTACCGGCGATTTATTTCAGATTTTGCAAGGATTTCAGCACCGATGACCCAGTTGACTCGTAAGGATGTTCCGTTTGCTTGGACAGCGGAGTGTCAGGAATTATTTGAGAAGTTGAAGCGAGGATTGATAACGGCTCCCATTCTCACACTTTCAGATGGGATCGGAGGATTCACAGTTTATTGCGACGCTTCAGGCAGAGGATTGGGATGTGTCTTGATGCAGCATGGAAAGGTAATATCTTATGCATCACGTCAACTTCGTGATCATGAGAAGAATTACCCGACCTACGACTTGGAGCTGGCAGCAGTAGTGTTTGCACTTAAGTTGTAGAGGCACTACTTATATGGAGATAGAGTGGAGATATTTACTGATCACAAGAGCCTGAAGTATGTTTTCACCCAAAAGGATCTTAACATGCGGCAAAGAAGATGGCTTCAGCTATTGGTGGACTACGATGTAGATTTGCAGTATCATCCAGGGAAGGCCAACGTTGTAGCAGATGCGTTGAGCAGGAGAGCCGGAGTTTATTTCCTGACGGCGCAACCAGAGATATTGGCAGATTTTCAGAATATGGGAATTAAAGTGGTTTTTTTTCTTCCAACGTAGCATTGATGGCCAGTCTACAGGTTCAGTCCAACATAGTTGAGAGGATCCGAGTGGCGCAGTCTACAGATTCTAAGCTTCAGCGGCTCAGAGCAGAGTATGAGGCAGGAAGAAGGCCAGAGTTATGCATTAATGAAGATGGTACACTTCGACACGGCTCTCGTCTTTGTGTACCCAGTGGAGATATCAGACAGGAAGTCATGGCAGAAGCTCACAGTTCACAGTATTTTATTCATCCCGGTAGCACGAAGATGTACCGTGATATCCGTCAGCACTTCTGGTGGAATGGCATGAAGAGGGAGATAGCCCGATTTATCTCTCGGTGTTTGGTTTGCCAGCAGGTTAAAGCTGAACATCAGAGGCCCGCTTGACTTCTTCAGCCCTTGCCGATTCCAGAATGGAAGTGAAAGCATATGACCATGGATTTTGTGACTGGATTGCCTGGATTCCCAGCCGGTCGAGATGCTATTTGGGTTATAGTTGACAGGCTCACGAAGGTGGCTCATTTTCTCCCATTCAGAGTTGGACAGTCAACGGCTCAGTTGGCAGAGATGTACCTCAGGCAGATTGTCAGGCTTCACGGTGTGCCCGTTAGTATCACCTCGGACCGAGATTCAAGGTTTATATCGCACTTTTGGCGTAGCCTGCAAGAGAGTTTGGGAACTCGTCTCCAGTTCAGTTCAGCTTATCATCCGCAGACAGATGGCCAGTCAGAGCGCACTATCCAGACTCTTGAAGACATGATGAGATCTTGTACGCTCGACTTCGGTGGTTCGTGGGAAGATCACCTGCATCTTGTTGAATTCTCGTACAATAATAGCTTCCAGGCCAGTATCCAGATGGCTCCGTTCGAGGCTCTGTATGGTAGGAAGTGCAGATCCCCGCTAGCATGGGATGATGTCGGAGAGAGGCAGATGCTTGGTCCAGAGATGATTGCCCAGACAGTTGAAGTGGTCAGAAGGATCAGAGATCGTCTTCGAGTTGCCCAAGATCGCCAGCGGCATTGGGCCGATGCTCATCGACGACCCATAGAGTTTGCTATCAGCGACCATGTATTCCTTAGGATCTCGTCTAACCGCGACGTCATTCATTTTGGCGTACGGGGAAAGCTTAGTCCAAGGTATATAGGGCCGTTCGATATCCTGGAGCGAATAGGAAATGTATCCTATCGTCTTGCTCTTCCGCCGTCGTTAAGTGAGGTGCATGACGTATTCCATGTGTCCCAATTATGATGGTACATCCCGGACCCGAACCATATCCTAGACCATTCAGAATTTGTTGTTGGTACCAACCTTTCGTATGAGGAGAGGCCCGTGTCTATATTGGACCGGAGAGAGAAGATACTCAAGAACAAGACTATTAACTTAGTCCGTGTTGCTTGGGGTCATCACTCTCTCGGTGAGTCAACGTGGGAGCGTGAGGATGATATCCGATCGCGGTATCCCTACCTGTTTGACTCGTAAGGTATAATGTCTTTCTTATGCCTTATGTTTTTCATCCCTTGCTTGCATGTATGATTGTCTGATTGCTCGCCTGGTTATAGTTTGCCTGTGATTAATATAGCTTGTCCTTGTCTCTCTAGCCTCTTAACTAAATTCTGAGGACGGAATTTTTTTAAGGTGGGTAGAGTTGTAACACCCATATTCTGAATACGTATTTTGTCAAGCTTGCATATATTTCAGATCTGTATTTATTGTCTTGGATTTTGGCATGTACTTATAATTTGCTTGACTTGCAGATTTTGGTTCTCGTAATTGGGTTTTACCTGGCTTGGTCTATTTTGTGGAGGAGAATTGGTTTGGTTTGGTTTAACATGCATTGGAACACCTTAGCCTATGTTCAACCCTAATTCCAACACAACCCACCCTCATTAAAACTCTACCTACTTTTCTCTCTCCTCCATAATTCTCTCATTTATTTCTCCATCTTCTTCTTCCTTCCTCTACACAACTCACCAACACCCATAGGCAAGTGCACCTTGCCACCACATGAGAACCATATTTTATTTGTTCATTAGCTAGATTAGACCATGGTGATCAACATTAGAACTTGACATTTTATGATTTGGAGTCTCCTTTGTTCTAGATCTAAGTCTTCTCTATTTTCGGATTTACATGGTTTTGATCTATTTTGGTTGAATTTTTGTGGGTTTTGATGCTTCCATGTGGAAGAGAATTCAATTTTACTCAAGTTAGACCTTTGAAAATCTAGATTTGGTTTTGAATTGACCAAGATATGAAAGATTGAATTTTTGGGTGTTCTTGATGTTCCTCTCGGCCTGGAGAAGAAGATCTACAGTCTGCGCTCTTTGGCGCAGCACTGACCGCGCAGCCTCCCCGCGCCGTACTTTTTAGCGTTGGTCGCTGACTGCGCAGCCTGGCCGCTGCCCGATTGCGCAACCAATCCTGCGCCATCGGCTCCTGCGCGCTTGACCCCTGCGCAACCTGCATCCTGCGCCATCCATTGCCTGCGCAATCTAAGCCTGCGCAGTCTGTATCCTGCGCCATCCATTGCCTGCGCAGTCTAAGTCTGCGCACTTCACAACCTGCGCCAACCATTCCTGCGCCATCTGCCCCTGCGCCCCGTGCCCCTGCGCACTTGGTACCCTGCGCAGCTGACACCCTGCGCAATCCAACCCCTGATCCCTTGCGCAAACCATTGGCTCTTGGAGTTTTGGTTTTATTTCTTTAAGCTTCGCTCTTCTATAGCCCTGTATATTGATATTTTATTAGATATTTTACGCCCATTTTATATCCTTACGCCTTTTGTCATGAACTTGATTTTACTTAATATGTTTGGAATGACTATTGTACATGGCATGGTATGACAAGGAACTAGCATAACACGACAGTGACCCGTAGTGGTGCACTCCTGACATGACCAACCTGACATGATAGTGGCCCGTCGTGGCGCACTCCTGACAAGTACCCTGACATGATTTATCTTGATAACTTGATAGTGGCCCGTGGCGGCGCACTCCTGACTTGACTTGACTTGTAACTTGTAACTGACTCGTATAATCAACTTGACACCGTGGGTGTTCCTGCTTGCTTGCTTGTGCAATCCACTTGTCTTGTCTTGCATCATGTCTAGGACATGACTCCCTGGTTCCCACGGTCAGGGATTCATACTGAATATGGATTAGGCTAATGACTAGATCAAACTATAGTTCATAGAGAATTTCCAGTCACAGGCAATCTCGTTATCTGGGCGCTCTTAATTGGACTTGTAGCTTGCCGACGAGTAGAGCACATTTTCAGTGCACTGTCATGTGTTGCACCCTCTAAGTCACCTAAGGGTATATCGTCTCCGGGGCGATGTACCCAACCATACTCTCAACCCGCGGAAGGATAACTGGATAGTCTGCAGGGCTTGGGACTGGGAAATTCTCATTGCATCTTGTTAGTAATTAGGCTTGTGATAACCCTAGTTAGTTAAAGTAGTAAGCCGTAGTAATTGCTTGGCCGCTTGTGAATGGATGATGTCTAGCCCTGTCTAAGTCTTGTCTAGTACCAGTACCTGACTACTCTTGGACTTGACTGTTTTACTTATTATTAAACAATAAATGAGTTGAGACAGAGTGCTATTCAGGCGAAGGGTTACAACCCCGGTCCTTGTCTGGTTTAAGGGTTGTAACCTGGCTCCCGGAATGGTCCCATGTCACTAGTCGTTTATTGTCCTGTTGCACTCTTTATTACTTGTACCTTCTTCCATTTCTTTTCTTATGTTCTGATATGCTGGCTTTTGTTCTTATTTCGTGGCCTCCTTGTGGCACTTGCTCTTTCTGGGGTTTGACCCAGCTGGTTTTGTGTGGCCAGATTTCGGAAGCAGCACCCGAGGATCTACCGAACCTCCAGCCCGATGGTGGCGACTAGAAGGAACCCGGGCTACGAGTGGGTTTTCTATTTTGTTTCGCTCACTCTATTGTAAAGTTATTCTTTTGAGGCATTTAGCCGACGAGCACCTGTTAGCTCGATGCACTTTACTTACTGTCTGCCTACGGGCTGTAAATATGATTGACAAATCCTAGGGTTGATCATGTATGACTTAACTCTTGCTAGTCCTAGCATTTTGTACGACTAGCTTCATGATCAGCTGATATGTAATATTTGGGACGCCTTTTATTGTATATTTGGTGTTCAAACATCTTGTTATCATATTACTTGCTTGAGATTGAGACAATAGGCTTGACATAAGAGACCGTTGGCTTGTAGTAACCCCTCATATCTAGACAGCCGTGACCGTATAGCGAGATGGACTTCATTTTAATATACGTAGCAGGCTATGTTCGCCCCCGCTCTCCAGTATTCTGGTTCTGGGCCGTGATATTTGCTCCAGCCACTACCCATTCATGAGTGGAAGTGGGAGCATATCACTATGGACTTTGTGTCTGGACTTCTGCGTTCTCCAGGAGGGAAGAATGCGATTTGGGTCATTGTTGATCGATTGACCAAATCGGCCCACTTTTTGCCTTTCAAGGTGGGTTTGTCTACGGAGAGGCTGACCGAGATGTACGCACGACAGATAGTCCGATTGCACGGGATTCCAGTGAGCATAGTCTCGGATCAGGATAGCCAATTTACTTTCCACTTCTGGAGGAGTTTGCAGCTTAGCTTGGGCACATCGCTCAAGTTCAGTACCGCATACCACCCCAGACATACGGGTAGTCGGAAAGGACGATTCAGACCCTCGAGGATATGCTTCTTACCTGTATCTTGGACTTCAGAGGATCTTGGGAGGACCATCTTCACTTGGTAGAGTTTGCTTATAACAACAGCTACCAAGCCAGTATAGAGATGTCACCTTTCGAGGCTCTATACGGACGGAGGTGCCGTACTCCCTTGTCTTGGGATGATGTCGGCGAGAGGGTTTTGCTTGGCCCTGAGATGGTAGTGGATGCTGCAGAGAAGGTCAGGGTTATCAGGGATAGACTTCGAGTGGCGCAGGACAGGCAGCGGCATTGGGCCGATAGCCACCGGAGACCGTTGGAGTTTGAGGTATAGTTTAGATTTTTCTAGTATTTGAGTCTGATTGTGATTGTTTTAGATCAAGCCTTGAGTCTTGTGTTTTTGTTCTAGGTTGGTGATCTTGTGTTTCTGCGGATTTCTCCGACGCGTGGCACATTCATTTTGGTGGAGGCGGGAAGCTTAGTCCACGATACATCGGACCCTTTCGTATCTTGGACAGGGTTGGTGCAGTGGCTTACCGACTGGAGTTACCGCCCGTACTAGAGCGAGTGCACAACGTGTTCCACGTGTTGCTGCTGAGACGGTACATGGTAGATCCCCGTCACGTTTTGGACCACTCCGACATCGAAGTGGGACCGACTCTCAGTTATCCAGAGAAGCCGGTTGAGATCTTGGACCGAAGAGAGAAGGTGCTCCGGAACCAGGTCATTCCTTTGGTTCGCGTTGCATGGAGGCACAACTCTCCATGTGAGTCTACCTGGGAGAGAGAGGGCGACATGCGGGAGCAATTTACATATCTCTTCGAGCCTTGAGGTAAAAAAAATTCTTTCCTTGTTCTGTTTTTTTTGCTGTGATAGTTTCGCCTTCAATTTCGAGGACAAAATTTTTTTAAGGTGGGTAGATTTGTCACTCATACTTTTCATAAATAGGAGTAAAATGGTCATTTTTTATTTTTGGGTATTTTGAAATTTTTATTTATTTATAATGTTATTTGGGGATTATTTAAGTCGGGTTCGAATTTTATCTCATTCCGACTTGTATCGGAGACCCGGGTAGCTTAGAGTCTAGATGGAATCCAAACTTAAGTTAGACATGGTCCATAAATCCCACTAATTAGTCTAGTGCTTTTAGACTAATCCCACATGACTTAATTGGTTAATTTGTAGATTTTAACTTGGCCCTTTTAACCCCGATTTATCATATAAGTCAAATTTGACCTAAATGAGGCTTGGAGGGCGTTTTGGACATTTGTCAAATGCCTCCAAACTCCCTTACATGGTCGGCCACCCCTCCCCTTTGTTTTCATTCCAAAATTTTCACACTTAGCCTCTTCTTTCCTATTTTGGGTGTTCTTCCCCAAACCTAAACCTAAACTTTTGATTTCATCTCCAAATCATCTCTTTTCCCCAAAATTTCTTCTATCAATCCTCTCTATATCATCAAGGGAGGGTGCTACCAAAGTTTGAAAGGAAATTGCAAGGTGGAAGTGTCCTTTCTACAAGGATTTTCGTGTCGGAGAGAGTTTCATTAGGATTCACTCCTAATAGGTAAATTCCTATCCTCTAAACCAATTTCCCATGAAGTTTAATTTGTTTCGAATCCGTAGGATCCGCCCTCTTGATAGAGCAACCATTTCGATTCAAGTTTAGGACCATTTGGAGTCCTATGGAGAAAGTTGGCTTGTAGGCTAGTGTCCTATTGGTAGATTCCTAATTAGAAGCCCCCCTTGTGTTTGTGTTTATGTTTGTGTTGAAAAACTAATCTATTTTACATAGATATATATTCATGTGTGTGTGTGTCCATATATATATATATATATATATATATATATATATATATATATATATATTCATGTGTGTGTGTGTGTCCATATATATATTCATGAGAGTATAGAGAGTGAGATAGAGAGGGAGAGAAGGCTCAACAGCAGCAGCTGTGGGGAGGGGGGGATTAGGAGTTGTTGCCCCCCCTCCCTCCCACAAAACAGTAGCAGCAACAACAACATAATTAGCAGCAGCAGCAGCCATATGCAGCAGCAGCTCAATAGCAGCAGTAGCAGCTGCAAGAACCCCTCCATTACACCTCTATTTGACCCCCCTATGTACCCCCTATATATACATATATATATAACCCATATATACCCACTATATAGCCCTCTATATAACCCCCCTAAATAGCCCTATATGTGTGTGTGAGTTGGGTATTAGTATTAGAGTTAGTGATACGTTAGAATAGGGGATAGTTAGATAATGTAAGGTATTGAGATAGTTAGAGTTAGAATGAATACTAGATAGATTAGATAGTTAGATAGCGAGTTAGTATTGGTTAGATAGTGAGAGTTTAGTATTCTAGTTAGAGTTTAGCTAGATTAGATAAGGGTTAGAGTTTAGATTTGTGTGGTATCCTTAGATACCAAATTGGTATCTCATGGTTCTCAATTACCTTAAGGTAATGGGAATTTACCCTTTTTGACTATTGAGTGTCAAGATATCATGATACGGTATCAAAATACTAGAAGGGGGTTGGAATACCATATTGGAGAGTGGGAGGATACTTAGAATGAAGGTAGGAAAGTCTAGAGCGGGAGTTAGAAGCTAAGGTAATGGGATTACCTTGGAAGGGTAATAAAGGGTATGTTAAGGTAATACCAATTTCATAACATGTGAGTTAACTACTTTAAGATATAGCTATAATTAGGATTTTATGGTTGGTAATGGTTAGGAATAATGGACTTAGACTGGTTTTTGACCTTAGTTGACCACAGTTGACTATTTTTGACCAAAAGTCAATCGGAAGTCAACCGTAGCCTAAAATTGACTAGAGGTTGACCGAAGTTGACTAGTTGACCCAAAGTTAACTGTTAGTCAACGTTAGTCAAGTTTGACCTAGAGTTGACCTAGGGTTGACCAGTTAACCAAAAGTCAACTGTAAGTCAACCTTTGACTTAAATCGATCTAGTTTGACTTTGTTTGACTTGCATTGACCTAGTTGACTTTTTGACCTAGTTTGACTTAGTTTGACGTGGCCTTGACCTAGTTTGACTTAGTATGACTCGATTTTAACTTCCAAACCTTATATTGATATAGATTCCATCATAGGTCCTCGGAGGCACTGTTCTTGGACTCAGTCGACTATCCATCACATCACAGACGAGATTACATTCTCTGATAACTTTTTCAATTTATGACAATTGTTATAATTCATGTAATTAGTGTAGATATGCTTGTTCTTGACACATTGGTCACACGGATTGGTATTCATGGATCCCGACATGAGATATTATTCCTTGTTATCTAGGTATATCTTGTGCAAGCCCCCTTATAGTTCTTGTGCAGTATATGGACACCGATTCTCGAAGAGACTTGCTCCCTTCTCGCAGAATTCCGTGTCGTACGTGTCTTGCTTGGATCCACTCTACCAGTCGGGGCAGGAGTATTAGTGTAGATATGTAGTCAATTCCTATTGTGCATCCATTGTGTATCGATTGATTGTGTGTGTTGATCATACACTCCACGTATGATTAGCCAGGCCTGTTACTATTGTAAAAGTTCCCAAGCTGGCCACATATTGTAGCTAGTACTCATACTAGATAGATAATTCTTGATTCTTGTACATGCTATGATCAGTTTTACTTGCCATGTTCTAGCTCTAGATTTACAGCTTACCTTGCCATGATACTCACGTATACATCTCATGATTTTTTTATATACTATCTATTTACAGTCTTATAGCTTTTATCATATCTTGTGAACTGTTGTTATTTGAGTGTGCTCATTCCATCCTGACTGGATATATTGACAAAATATAACAGATGACAGTGAGGAGGATTGCTGTACCTACTACGGTCCGGATGACGTAGTGGGCATAGACTTGGAGACCTTTGTTCAGCAGGGCTTAGCTTCGCCCGACGAGCCTCTAGCTTAGTTATTTAGAGTTAGATTTTGGACTGAACCTGTTTGCCATTAAAATCTTTTGATGCAATTTCAATACAAACAGAACAGTATTACAATGTAGGACTTAGATGTGGTCATAGGAGTACACTTTTGTTTATCTGGTCCCTTGTGCCGATGGAGCGAGTGGTAATACGTTGACTCCGTTGACGATCTGACGACGGTTCTCGGTTCTCTGAAGGTCTGAGTTGCTGTGGGTGCCGGAGCTTGCAGAGAGAAAGAAGACGTTAAGTGTTTGTATCTGCCTCTCTGTGTGTATTCGTAGTGTGTTCATGCCTCTGGAAGAAGGAAATGATCCCTCTATTTATAGCTTGCAGGCTGGCTGCTCATGCGCGCATAAGTAGAGGCGCCAGTTTGTGGGGATGCCACGTGGTGATGCTGATGGAGGCGCATGGGCGATACGCTCTGATTGAGGAGTTGAATCCTTTTTGTTGCCTTTGTGGGCTGCGATCAAGCTGACACGTAGCAATGGAGAGGATCTTTCAGTTGCTGAGATCTTGGGTGATTAGCACCCCTTCATAGGCTGAATTGAGTCAAAGGACACGTGTCGTAGGTCCATGGCTCAAAGATCTCGAATTTGGTAGAGAGTGATCAGATAGGATGTGCCTGGGATTGGGCGCATGAGGAGACTTTGTCTTGTAACCTTTAGGAGTCACGAACCAGTTTGGGCGCATGGCTCTTGAGACGCATGCGGGACTTCAGTAGTGACTTGACTTCTGTCTTTAGGGATCAGAAAAGTCTGAGGCGCATGGCTTTTAAGGCACATGCAGAGATTTGGGCGCACGGCTGCGGAGGCGCATGCGAAATGGTTGGGCGGTCACGTGGCTTGTAACCGCCGGAGAAAAGTAATGATGCTGACGTCGGTGACGCTTCGTCTTCTGAAAAAGCTGTCAACTGTTCAGTCCACGGGAGACGTGCTGCCAACTCTGTCAGACTTCAGCATTTAATATTCTTGACAGGTGATGGGTGTTTGAGTGGGAGCATTGATCTGCGTTCTACTAGACGTATGGGGACGCATGGGGGCGCATGCTCATAAGGAGCTTGGTGCTGATGGACGCATCTGTATGATGGCGGTCTGACCGACGCATCCGCTTTGCATGATACATTTTTATTGGTCCGACTGTTACGTTCTTCGAGTGCTTTAAATAGCCATTTTGACTTGGCTGAATCTGAAGTATCAGGTTCATCACTATTATGCAAATTCATTGTACAGGATTCGGAGGGCTAGCCACTGGGCGCATGGGTTTGATTTGTCCGGCCTATAAATAGTGGCATAGAGAGAGTTTGCTTCTCGTTCTCTCACATCCTCCCGAAATAAACTTATTTGCTCGAGGACATTCTGTTGACGAGATGCCCCCTAGGGTAAAGATACGACGCATTGTCTTCATTGATGCACTTGAAGGTGACTATTACATGCAAAAGTCGGAGTTGAGGGCTTCTGAGGCAGACGGAAGGTGCATGTTACATCCAAAGATCGGAATGCTCGAGCCCTATCTCCGTTATGCTGGAAGAGCCGCAGATCGGAATTGCGGTGCTCCGATCATCTTCCTTGGACTTTGGGAGAGCTTCTCCTCCTGCTAGAGTGGGTGTTGCCCATTTTGGTTGGGTTGAAAGCTGCTCATTTAGCCGTGGGTCGATTGCGGTGCTCTCCTCTTCCTTCGTTGGAAAGCTCTTCCTCCAGCTAGAGGGTTGATTTTCCACCCTCGTTCTGCTCAATAAATGCTTCATTAGTCGAAATATTTGATGGCGCATATGCTGAGACTTTATGATGCGCCTGACTGAAAGGGCGGCACATAACTGAGCTGCTGAAGGGATGCACATAACTGAGCCGCTGAAGGGATACACATAACTGAGCCGCTGAAGGGATACGCCTGGCTGAGAGCGCATGGCGAGATACGCATGGTGGCTGCTGCGCCTGGCTGAGAGCGCATAGCGAGATGCGCCTGTTTGAGAGCGCATGGTGGTTGCTGCGCCTGGCTGCAGACTTAGGATCTTTTCTTTTTGTAGAAGTTCTCCTTTGTATAGCCTTTTTTAGACATGTAATAGACTTTTATATGAAATAAAAATATTCTTTTAATGTCTATGTTTTTGCTGTTTGCTGTGCCAAGTACTTCATCCGAGCCTCCTGGCGGATGTAGTGTTAGGCGCATAGGATTTCTGGTTCTGAAATTCCATGCTTCTACAACCTTGTCTCCATCTTGCTACTTATGCTTATGATATTATATTTTGGGATTGTATAACCATATTACCTTGTGACTCTTTCTCGTTGTTGAGCTGGACGTTGCACTTGTGGTTTATATCTATCTAGTTTTCGTGCCATGATTCTTCCTTCTAGATTATGATTGAGTTTATCAGTATTTTATATTATATCCTCCGTGCGGAGATGATAGGTTATTATATACTGTTTGTAGCTAGCAGACCTACAGCGTTCTATGCCATTTTTACGGAGTAGGCTGGACGCTGTTACGCACTTGTGCCCCTATCTAGGGTACGGGTCGTGACAAACTCGAGGGTTCGATGTTGGATAATCTGTAACTCGGTTACGCGATCAAAGCATAATAGAATGCAACGAATCAAAAAATGATTCGAGACGTACGAAAATATTTGTGGAAAACTTGGACGTATGCAATGCAAGTTGTCGACGTTGAAACAGAATCAAAGTTGACCCTTACGCTATCGAAATTTATACGATGTATCGAAATCGATACGTAAGGAAACGTAAGCACGATGTGAGAATACAAAATGGAGTGTGCCTCGTGCTATCAAATTTTGTAAATAACAATACGAGAATGAACGAACTGGTTGATCATGAACTTTATGATTGATCAAGACGAGACTATACGTCATCGACGATTGTTCGATGCGTATAGCATCTCGTATGTCGACCGCAAATAGGATAGACTCGAACTCAATGCGAGGAGATGCTTCGTGAATAACATAATCATCGACGGTAGTGCATGACTTTACTCGGAGGATAGTTGCATATCAGTTGTGTTGATAGAAATGGTTTTGTCCAAAATTTGGGAAGTCTCATAGAAATCGTCGGAACGTAATTTGGCTTCGAAAAAAGATATAGCATGGTTCGTAGTAAACTGTCCTTCGGTGATGATCCACAGTTATCGAGCGTAGCTTCGGGACAGCTGACCCTAGAAGACGACCGCCAAATCAAATTAAATATTGCATATCGTAAGATGACCCATGCGATGTCGCATATAAAATTGCATCGAAAAAAAATGTGGTGCATGTTGACGTTAAGTCTAGGTGATCGAGAATTGTTGGAACAACTTTCGATTGAGAATGATATAGTTCGATTTTGAGTATTCGTCGGATGAATGCTTGAATGGGTATGTTGGTCGACGATAGAACTAGAAATTCACCAACGAACTTGGTGATTCTGATAGGCGATTACGAGAATCATGCTATGCACGAGAGAGAACGATAAGGGAATGACTTACGAGTCATATCATTTGATTCGGATTCACCTTGCAATTGAGCTTGTGTAAATCGAACTTATATTTGATGTTGCGAGACGGATAAGTTAGGAATTTGGCTAGTGAATTCCTACTCGTTAGAAAACGAACGTAAGATGTATCGTAGAGACTTTGAGTTAAAGCGATTGTTGTCTTGAGCACCGTCGTCTTGATGTAAACTTTTGTGTCGGATAGATTGTGGCCTTTGAGCAATGTCAATTTAAAGTTACGTCGGGAAAAGTTAAGCACGGTGTCTAGGTAAGTAACCTAGCGGGCGTAGTCCTGAATATTGATGCATTTGCAAGTCAACAAAGGAAATCATATCGAGATAAGTTGTATAGCCAAATTCGAAAATAGTTTGGTGGCGAATTCGAAGGCAAGGCGTTGCGGAGGATCGTTGCGATCGGATGTGCGACAGCTCGACGCAACGTATAGGATTGATAGTCTATACGAAACATACGAAATGAGGAGTGTGATTTTGAATCGCATCGCGTGCAGTGACTTATTTAATGAATCACCTATGTATCGAATATACGTATACGATAAAATTTCAAGAACAATTGCTAAAGATAAGTCCGATAGGGAGTACGAGATGGCAAGCATAGGATTAAAATTTTCCTGTCAGCTTTATTCCAATTTGCTACCACTGGACTTGGTCGAAATACATATATCTTTGGGACGCCTTGAATATAGGTACGGATCCAAATCGAGTTGTATACAAATTTAAATCGAGCTGCAGGAAAGACTTTGAAATGTTAATAAAAAGTTTGCAAGATAGTGGGAAACTGAACAATATTGGTGGGACGAGATCGTGAAACGATCTATAAAATACTTAATTGGAGTGTTGGTTTTGGTTCGAGGACGAACTTTGTTTTGAGTGGTATATTCTGTAATGTCCCGTTCCGTACGGTGCATTACGCTGAGGCGTTGACTCAAAGAGTCGCATTGATCTAATAAAATGTATCGATACGAGAGTTACGTTGTCCCGAACAATGCATCGAACTAAGTCGATGCGAAGAGTTGTATTGTCCCAAAGAAATGCATCAAGTTGAATCGATGCAAAGCGTCGCATTTTTTCGAAGGATAAGTGCGTTGAGATGACTCGAAGATTCTAAGAAATTGAATCGACCAAGGCGCAAGTTCGAATAGATGCAAGTATTGATTTTAGTTGGTTTCATGTGCAGGCTATCCATTTACGCTAAAATATTAGAGGTCGACATTTTGTCTCATTCGCAATGGATCCACAAAAGCCAAAATACCGCCTTGCAATGGGCTAGGACTTGGGCACGGTAAGCGAAAGCGGACGTATAATTCAATGAAGCACGAAGTGCTCGAATAGTAAGTCAGGAGAGTTGGCCGTGCAACGAAGTTATAAAATCGAGCCGCATCGGTTCGGCAAAACGACAAGGCGTATCGACTTAAGGTGGGAGGATTGACTCTTCTTTTTACTCTTTCATGCCTAAGTCAGAATATATCATTGTATGCTAAGTTAACCTATCGACGCCACTGGCGTGGTCCGATCGGGAAATAAATCTTAGTGTGTGTCGAAGACTAGTTAGAACAATTGAAATAAAATGTGCATCAAATGCACGAGTCGCTATAGAATATTAGATATTGTAAAGGCGAGCGCCTCGGTGCGCAAGCCGCAAGAACATGGGATAACTGTATTCGGCGAGTGCCTTAGTGCACGAACCATTTCGTGCCTTCACGCACGAGTTAGAAAGGCTAGCACATTGAAAGACAATAGGCGAGCATTAGGGGTGTAAAATGGACAAAGTAGTCCGTTGTCCGTACGTGTCCGGCTCGATAAATGGTTCGACCGCGGAACGTCCGATTCATTAACGAACAAAACTTGGACATTTTTTTGGTCCGATTAAAAATCGGACCCGGACACGGTCATATCCAAGTCCGGTCCGAATTTGTCCGCGAACAGTCCGATAGTGGAGACTTCTTTTGGTTTTCTATCAATTATGTCATAATATTTTGGTTTTGTATCAAATTTTTGTTGTCTCGTCTCGATTTTTGTTATCCTTTTACTTTTTTGTTGTATTCTATAACCTTCAATTGTATTTTCTTTCAACTAGATTTTTTAAACCAACTATTAAGGTATCTTTATAAAATAATAACTTTTGGTAATATATTTAATTTGTTCGCGGACCGTCCGATTGAATTAAAAAATAGTGGTTGTCCGTGTTCGTCCGGCCCGAACTTGAACAATGAACTGTCCGTGTCCGTCCGTCCAAACTCATTTTCATTAACGGACCGAACACGAACAGTGGACTGTCCGTGTCCGTCCGGTCCATTTACACCCCTAGCGAGCACCCTAGCGTGCAAGCCACGAACATTGAACACTAAGGCATAGAATATAGAATTACGGCTTTGATGCGTGCACCAAGTGCACGACGCAAAAAAAAGATGATAAATGTGTCGAAACGTGCCTACGTGCACGAGATCATAAAAGATGGCTTCGTTGCAAAAGAATACAGTTGTGGCATGAATGTGGCGGAACTGTCGGATGTGGTATGATGCCTCGAAAGGTGTTCGAAACCTTCGGGTCGTTCGGTTGACGAACATTGAGTTGAGACATGATGCCATCGAACATTGAAACGAAGTATGAAATGTAAGAACATGGAAAGTTAATGGAAGAAATACGAGATGTTAATGTCTGAGTCGTGGACTCAAGACTATGTTTGGTTGTTTGATAAAGTCTGAGTCTCGGACTCAAGACTATGTTTGGTTGTTTGAAAATAGGGCATTGCATGGTCGAATGGACTTGAGATAATTGTGATAAACTTTTATGCACGGAACGTTCCCTCCGAACGGGTGCACCAGGGCATCGGGACCATTCGACCTAGGAGGGATATAATCTTTGATGGGCGCACATCTGTAAAGTCCGATTAGCATCCGGTTATAGATATAAAAAGTCGCAAATGATGGTAGACACACGTGGTATGTTTCGGTTGTTGGGGTAGCAACCCAACCCGTGAAACGTCGGGCTACCCAAATTCGAGAAAGAAAAGAAAGTAAAGAAAAAAAAGAGAAACACGTTTAGTCCATTTTGGCGCGAATACGCTAACGACCATCATATAGTTAAGGAACGATGGGTTAAAGTGCATGCACGTATGTGTCCCGCACACATAGATCCTGCAAAGAGCACTTACAAATGACAGGGAAGAAATGGGGCGTATTCACCTTGCGTCAGTGCAAGGGCGAGTGCGTCGACTTGGTAAGAAGTCACGCCACGAAACAAACACGTGATTGCTTGCCTGCTTGCCTGCTTGCCTGCTTGCCTATTCAATTCGAATAACATGCTTGCCATGATAACATTTTTTACGCTTTTGAATATGCCATGAAATCGACCCTAAGGAGAATATAGCAAGATCATAAGCTAAGTTGCATGATTCAACATAAATACTAAAATATCGGTTTAGAAAGTTGGTCTTTTTATCAGTACATACGAGAACGAACGTACTGATCCCCCATCAGCTTTCATGCAGGGTGTAGGGAATAGATTGCTTGCAGCGAAGCTTCGCTTGAACGCGTTGAGGCTTGGAATGCCGAAGCGTATTGAAGTGTACGATTGCATTGACGCTCGGACTTGCAACAGGATTGATGCGGCCGAGATATAGAAGGCATGATGTATGGAACGGTAAAATTCTTTGTGGGCAAGAGAGAACCTGAGTGTTGTAGCCAATCTGGCATATATTGTTGGGCTATCGAAAGCCTTTGTAATCTCAGTTCGAATATCAATAAAGAAAATTATTTCGTATACTCTATTTTCCTTTCATTGCTAATATCAATTCAAAGATAACCATTTGAGAACTTGTCATCTTCCCTTGCACAAGTGCAACTCCAGGCTCGTGCGGCATCACGTCCCCTGCGAGGACGATGATTCGGGTGATTCCGGGTCGGGGCGTCACAATTAGTGACTTCTCATGACACTTTTTGAGTGTTATCTAGAGGTGTCATAGATTTTTTTTTATACTTTCAATGACACAACAAAAGTGTCATATAAGAACTTTATGAGATATTTTCTAAGTGTCGTCCCATGCTTATTTCGCGACACTTTACTAGCCTAATCGTAATTTGCTTTAATAACAGGTAGTGTCGTCGAAATTATGACACTTTACATGTGTCATCTAAATATGCAAATAAGAAATTCCATTAATGTCACGATACTTTACTAATGTCATCTAAACTCACTTCAATGATACATTTTAAATGTATTGAAAACACACACACACACACACACACACACACACACACACACACAACCCACACACACACACACAACACCACACATATATATATATATATATATATATATATATATATATATATATTCAGAGAGAGAGAGATGATGTAAAATCAGCCTAGCTAGTTATTTGATATTATGGAACCAACATAATGTAACTATTGGATTTGGATTGCAAGGCTGAGACTAAAAGGTGAAAGTATCTACTTAAAAGATACATATGTAATCTTCAACCTTGAAATATATTGTGTGTGCGTGCGCTCGCGGACGCCGTAGAACTAAACCGTATATAATTAGAACTTTATCTTTCATATGTTACCATATTAAAGAACTTGGCAACAATCATGAATGTGGGTACAATTGTATTCATAGGTCGTATAGCCTCGAGGTATTATGCTTTGTGTACCTCCAAAATTCTATCCCTCCATGTCCCTCCGCCATATGGCCCTCTTCTATTGGCTCATGTCTTTCCCCCAACCACCCCCATTGGCTTGGGTCAATAAGGGAGTGTCATGTGGCGGAGGGACATGGAGAGATGGAATTTTTGGAGGTACATAAAACATTACTCTTATGACATACTCGATTAGTCATATTCCAAGAGTAGGGTCATGATATCATAATAGTCACCAAGAAAGAGCAATGAACAAATATGATATATTTTTGTTGATCTTACAAAGTAAATGACACTTCAACAAAGCTAATATGGAAAGGATTTGGTGTTGTTATAGTTTTGCCATCCGAGTAATGCTACAGTTACAACCAAATGCTTACAACCCTCTTACAACCTTCACCCATTGCTGACATGTGGGCCATGGCCTACATGTCAGCACTTGGGTGAGTGGTTGTAAAAGGGTTGTAAGCATTTGGTAGTATACTTAGCATTATTGTTTGCCATCCATGTATCACTTCCTAGCTATCTTTTTTCTTTTGGAAAATGTCATTGTTTTTTTTTTTTGGAAAAGAGACTTGCATTAATAAGTTAAGGGGGTACATAGTTCATGTCTTGGAGAACATGAGTAGAAATACAATGAGGAACTTCATCATAAGTGAACATATGATTGCAATTACTATAGTGGGAAGTATCAGAAGCTAAGTGAAGAGTATCAGAAGCTAGGAAGTGAGCACATTGATTAGCGCTTCGTTTGATAAAGGAGAAAGAAATGCCAGAATTAGAGTTGGTTGTTGTCTTTGCATCTTCAATAGCATGCCTAGAAAAATGTCATTGTCAAAAAGTCTTTTACAATGTCCAAGAATTTTCAAGATGTGTTATCAAAATTATACTCTTAATTTATAAGGGTAACCATAAATTTTTTTTTTTTAAATGGTAATAAATTAAGAATAGTTTTGATAACCCATCTCAAAGATTCGAAGATATTGTAATAACCTTGTTGGCAATTGCAATTCCCTTTCTTTTTTTGATGGAGAAATCTAGAAGCTGTTTTGGTTTCAAAGTAGACATCCATCCATTAGCATTCTTGCTGGATCATGTTTCTCTAAAACCAAGGTTTACATATACTTATGACTATAAAATCCTTGTTGGGACCATGCATGTGAAGGAGATTGGTCCCAAAGATTGAGGACCACAGCTCCATATGAAAGAAAAACCCACAGGCCTATGTATGTATCTATTTTCTACACAGGACCACATCCTACTCGAGCTACATAATCTTACAACTTTCGATGCAAACTTCAACCCTACCTACAGAGCTCCTTTCCATTTTCCTTGGATCTGTACACACAGCTGTGCTGTGATACAATTACTTCAATCCCCTCTCCCTCTCTTTTGTTTCAACAAATGCAATGGAGAAAACTAAAAGAAAAAGATACGAAAATTTTATATATGTTCCAATAAGTTTATATTATTAAGAGGAGACTGTTTAGTATGAAATGTAAACTTTATGTCATTTGCTATTCTACTATTAAGAAAATGTTTAATACAAATAATTCATTTCTTTGTTTTCGACCTCTTGTTACAGAATGATGTGCATAGTAATATTACTCTCCACTTGAAATGAAAGTATATGCTTCGAAAAAGACCTTGAGCATCAGGGTTAGGACAAGAGTCTCTTACTTTTATTGTAATTTCTTTTAACTTTTAACTTATATATATATATATATATATATATAATATATATATATATATATATATATTCCCATGTAGACTCAGCATACACCATATTTTATCATGGCTCTGATGTTGTGGAATCGTGGGTGGGACGTGTCATGCACCTCTCGTCGACACTGACATCGAACGGGGAGTAGTGCACACGGACCGATCGCACCCGCTCGACGCTCGCACAAGATGAGGCGACGCCCACTCATCGCACGAATGGCAAGGAGCGTCCACGGGTCGTACGCACCCGATCGCTCGCTCGAGGTGAGGTGACACCCACGAATCCGATGGACGTAAATTCAGTCAGTCCCTTTCTTTCTTTCTTTTTTCCTCCCTCTTGATAAAGCTATTAATTAGGTTAGAAGATGGCTTTACTTGGACAGTGAAGCTAAAAGACTGTTGTGAAAGGAAATGTTCACATGCAAATGTAAATTAAGCTACAAATAGATATCCAATGCAATATTCCATTCATGAAGCTAACAGCACAAGTTAGGGTTGAGCCACAATATGGTCCTCTCCGAGAACAGTGATCATACAATATCAAGCAAAAAAATATATATATATCATTCACTCACGAAGACTTATGAAGTATATGGAGTGCCACTTCAAGGAATCAAGTTTCAACACTAAACTCATGTGCAGAAGAAATCATGTTGTCACTTCCATAATCTAAGAAAACAAACAAACTCTCAGTAACTTTGCATGTAATTAAGGATTATAATTAATTATAATAATTCTATTGGAAAGGTCTCACTGCAGGTGTGCCACCAAAGTGAAGAGAACTCTTTGCAGCTTGCGTCTGGATGAACTGCTTTGCATCGAAGTCGGTCGAGGCAGAAAAGTAGGAGGGAAACATCGACGACGACGTCAGACCTTGCGGCGGACACAGAAGTGTCTGCGAGTCCGGTGCAGCTGCTAGAGGCCACGGAGGTTCGGCTGCTTGCGACGGACGGATTCCGAACTGGGACAAGTACGCGTTGGTTGCTTCCCAGTGGTAGTAGGAAGAGTATGGCACTGCTGCCATCGACACTAAAGAAGGACCGGCAAGTACTTTTGGAAGAACACCACCATTAGAACCATTGATAGTACGTCCATCCTCCTCATCTTCTCGATGTTGTTTGCTCCTTTGAGCAACATCCGAACTCCAATACGTCGACTGTACTGGCAACGTCGCGAGACGAGGTTCGTGTTCGCTGTTGTTCATGTATTCGAAGTTTTCGACCGCAAGAGGAAGGGCTGGATTTCCCTGCGGAAGCTGGAGCGGAGGGAGCTTGTCGATCTCCCCACGAGCAGCCTCGAGCAGCCAGTCCACAACCTTGCTGGGCTGGTTAACCCCTAGCCGATCTTGGAGGTCGTACAATTGGATGGCGGTCGGTACCGACAGCCTGACTCGCCGGTCCCTTAGTCCCCGTACGGTGCTCACTTTGCTGTGCCGGTCTTTCCCTCCGAACGCACGCGACACGCGAACGATCCTCGGGTTCTTTAGGCCCGGCCACGGTCTTGAACTTGTCGCCGGAGCTTTATCGTGATTAATATCGCCGCCATTGCCATGATCCTTGTCTCTTGAGTTTGTTATGATCATCTTAGGCTTCATCATGAAGTACCAGTTAATTATATGCAACTTTCTTGTTGTAGGCTTGTTTCATCATCTTGAATCGACCTTGACCAATTATAAGTTCACTTCAAGAAGTCTTTCTGGCTACATACAAAAGTTGTACACAGTTGTAGAAATCACTGGAGGTGGCTATATATGCCATGGATACACAACAACTACTCCCTCCCTTGTAAAAATGGGAAATAAAAAATAAAAAAAATAAGCAATTACTTCTTAAAGGTAGTGATATAAGAAGGCTCTATGTATATATAGTTTAGGCTATTAATTAGTGGATACAATAATAAAAACATCAAAAGTCTAAACTAGAGCATATGCAACATTTATTAACTATAAGTAATTTGGCACTAGGGCCTCGTTTGATACACTATAATGTAATCGTAATCGCAATGTCGTAAAATGGGAGAAAAAAAATATTTTTTTCCATTTGATTACATTGCAATTACGATTATATTATAGTGTACCACGAGGCCTAGATCATGATAAAAAAGAACAATAATATACCATTGAGAAGATGGTTTCGATCCGGATGTTACTCTCAACTGATCGATGCTCTCTCTGCTTGGATTAATTATGAGATCATCAAGAACTAGTAGCTTACATAAATACGTTGAAAATGTACCTACACACTCTATTTATAAGATCAAGAGGGGAGGAGGAGGAGGAGAAATTAAGATGATGAGAACAACAACAGCTCATTCAAAGATGCACATAAAGCTGTAACAGTACAAAACTATTATCACTTCAACAATACTTCAATTGTGTCAAAAAGGAAAAAAAAAAAACACACACACAAGAAGGAAATATTCTCATAAAATTATAATGGGAAATGGTGCAATTCTTACACATCGATCTATCAAATTACTTATTGACCTCAAACTTCCCTCTGAAAATCCCTGGGATGAATTTGGAACGAAAACCCTAACCCAATAATACCGAAAAAATGTAAATAATAGCAGCCAATACCGAAAGAAGCTCAAGAAACGGCACGCACCTAGGATTTGCTTGGAGATCGATCTTTCTTGAAAGCCGATACGGAATTCGCACCGGATTAGTCCTCTCTGGACCAACCTATCTGCAGCATGAGAAGGGAAAGATGCTTGATATGAACAAAAACCCTAGAAAAGGAAAGGAAAAAAAAAAGAAGAGGAGGCACTGTTTGTTTTTGTGTGTGGAAGTTTACACCGATCAATTGGACAAGTAGTAATCAAGTACTGTTCTTTTCCATCGCAGCCGCGCACTACTACTTACTGCCTTGTTTTATTACCTCGTCTTATAGTAAATTTACCCAAGTTATATGTTCACTTGGAAAGTAATCTTGAGAAAATTAAAGGGTGTAATTAATTTATGATCAGATGATGATACACAATGAGCATACATCTCTCTTAACCACTATGCTAAGGTCATTTGCTTTATATATATATATATATATATTATATATAATATATATTATATATATTCTATATAATTCATTTGCTTTATATATATATATATATATATTATATAGATTATACTATATATATATATCTATATATTGCATTGATAAATTTCTAAGGAATTCTGAAACAACATTAAGGCTTTGTTTTGGTAGAAATGATGAAAGTGGAAGGAAAAAAAACCAAAGAGATTATTTTCCATCCATATGGAAAGAAAGACTATTTCTTTCATTTGTGTTTGTAGGATGGAAGAAAAATGGAAGTGATACATTTTTTCGTTGTTGGTATGGGAACTTTACCAATGTATCCTCAACTAACAATGTTTATTTACCATTTGAATTTTTGAACTACTTTAAAATAATATAATTTAATTAAGATGGGTATGCAATTTTCTTCCCACTCTTGGGATGATGATTTTCTTTGGTTACGAGGGAAACTAATTAATCCCTCCACTATTCCTTCCATCCACTTTTCTTTTCATACCAAACAAGAGAAAAGTTTTCTTCTTCCCACTTTTTCTTCCTCCCATTTTTTTCTCCTACCAACACACCCTAAGTCAGGAGTTTTGTAGCTACAAATTAACTTGAACTATTATAAGGTTTATCATCACTTGACTGAATTTATTCCTATAGTAAAAAAAGGAAAATGCTAACTTGTCCGCATGCGGGCTAGTCCGTCCGCCTGTGTGGCCGAGCCCTATTGCCCCCCCTCATATGCATGGATTCCACCGATTGACCTGCCAATGGAACGGTGTCACGTCGCGGACGGGCTGGCCTGTAGCGGCAAGCTGGCAGCGCCCTACCAAAAATAAAATAAAAAACTTAGGGGAAAGTAGAACTTTACGCGGTGCTATCATAGCTCGGGACAGGTATATAATTAATTTGTGTAACATTTCATGTGTGATTCTCACAAATTTAAAGTGTAAATGCGCACATTAGGAGCTTGTGGGATGTACTAAAACCATGCATAGAAGCTAGAACATATAATAGACAAAAGGACCAACGAATCCTCTTTAAGCCAATCCACCATTAATGAAGAGTGGACCACACAACTTGCAACAGTAGTGCTTTTGTTGGGTAGGCATTCTTACTAAAGAAAGATGGATCAATTCATGGAAAAGATTGAAAGTTATTTCCAACTTTCAATCTAATTCTGAGACTTTCAAGCATGCATGCATGTTGGTACTAAGACCATCTCCAATGGTGATTTCTAAAATTGAGTTCTTATCCTACTTGGCATTGTACTTTAAGGAGATTTCTATCCTAGTTGGAAGAGTTTCTACATAGAAATTGTAGACATACAAAAATGCTCTCCAATGGTTCTCCATTTCTATCCTATGTGTCACATAGTAAAAGGACAAATTTAATGGTGTGTGGCCCAATAATAATTGTCATGAGAGATAAGAGAATTTCTACATATAGAAATCCTCCTAGAAAATTTCCATCATAATCATTGCCACCTAGGATAGAAATGGTGATAGAAATCACCATTGGAAGAAGTTTTTTCTAAAATAAATTTCTTCCATAGAAATAGGAAAGATAGAAACCCCGATTGGAGATGGTCTAATAGTAGATCATATCTGTCAAGGATCCTAAGTAAAATGCATAAGCAGCAAACCAGGTAGAGTACATTAACTCTTAGTCTATATGAATGAGAATCTCGCCATAAACTACTTCCCCTAATCAGGGACGGACACACTAAAATACAAGTCGAATCAACTTATTGCACCGGAAAAAAAAGTTAATTTTTTATATTATATACGAAAGGGCGGGCACACTAAGGAACAAGTGCGGACAAGACAGTAAGTCATGATTTTCCTTTTTTTTAACATTTGAGGTTTATCCTCTCTTTTAAATTTCTGCGTCCGTCCATGTTCCTATTATAGAAATGCTAACTTAATATGATAGTTCTCTTAGTTTCTTTTTTCCACCTTTCATAGTGTTCATTAGAGTATCAATGCATGCATACCCAAAAAAAACAGAGAGTTAAAACAATAATTGTTTCTCGGGATTGGAGTTCCCTAATTTTAATATTTTGTAATGTTCCGTAATGTAAATGCAAATACGGAAGACTACATGAGATATTACACAAATTTCCCATGGTCTCAATATCTTTTGTTGATTGGTATCTCAATCTCTCTCTCTCTCGCAGACCCTCTATTTGTATATTAATATTACTGAACATTACTAGATATATTGGCATTAAGGGGATTCCGTTCCTGATGTTAGAGTTATCAATTTTTGCAAACAAAAGGAATGTACCTAATTATACCAAATGGAGTGCACGTAAAACTTGATAGGGAACAATTTTTGTTGTCATGTTCATAAAATTGTCATCGACCTAGGGGTCCTACTGCAGCATTACACTCTAATAATATGGAAAACTCTAAATGGACAGGAGGAAGACCGCAGCTGTGCCCGTGCCGACGTGTCCTCCTTCCATCCCTCCTCCCAGGGCCCACTTCCGAAAATCTAGAAACCCCCCTCCAACCGTGGTTACAAACGAGGGTCCATGTAGCATTGCTCCAATAACATATATCGATTCTTGATCACTGCCAAAAGACGAGTATTGCATCCTCTAGATATATGCGGGCTGTCACAAATTAAGTCCATGTAGTATTGCATCCTCTAGATATGATGGCTTACAATTTCGAACTTCACAACATACTTATTCTCCTCTCATTTGCTGATGATTTATTAATATTTGGTACTTGTTCTCTTCATAATTTCACCCAAGTGAAAATCATTCTCAAAATATTTGAATCTTGGTCTGGTCAGCGTATAAACTTTGATAAATCTTCCCTATTCTCACAAAAGACTGACCCTGTTATGAGGGAACTTTATATTCATCTGATGGGGGTTCATTTGATGAAACCAAATGATAGATATCTTGGTCATTTGCTCCTCAAATCCAAGAAAAACAGAGCACTTACACTGATCTGCTGAGATCAAGTCAGTCGAAATTACATGGTTGGAAGGGGAAATGCTTATCCCATGCAGGAAGAACTACTCTTAAAATCGACTCTTTCTTCCTTGCCTACTTACTACTTGTCTGCATATCATGTCCCAAAGAAGGTGACAAAGACACTGTCACAGCATCAATGCAACTTTTGGTGGTCCTCTACTGATAAAAGAAAGATTCACTATACTGCTTGGGAAAAATTCACTCTTCCTAAATATCATGGAGGTCTTGGGATTAGGGATCCACATATCTCTAATCTTGCCTTAGTGTTAAAACTTACATGGAGGTATCTTACATCACCTAATTCAGTTTGGGCTACTATTCTAACCAACAAGTATCTACATTCCAATTCATTTTGGACAGCTACCCTCCTACTCAATCTTCAAGTATCTGGACTAGCCTTCTTTGCAGTAGAGAGTTTCTCCACAATAATGTTTTCTGGTCTGTAGGTGATGGTTCCAAGATTAATATATGGAATGATCCATGGGTTCCATCTATCCCAGGTTTCAGAGTGTATGGTTACAACCACAGTTCAAACTGGGTAATGAAAGTTTGTGATTTGATTAGTCAGGACCCTGTCTCCTGGAAAACAAATCTCATTCATATACTTTTTCCACCTGAAGAAGCTAATGCAATTCTGAAAATACCACTTTCGTCAATTGCTCTGATGATAAGTTGATCTGGATTCATACAAGTAATGGGGAACTATCTACAAAATCAGCCTACAAGGTTATCCATGGCAAGTTGTATCCTTCTCTTGAAAATTCTGATTCTCAAGCTTTTATGAATGGAGAAAGCTTTGGTCCCTATCCAAAATCAGTCCTAAGGTGGTGTTGTTTGTGTGGAGAGCATTAACCAATTCCCTTCCTACAAATGAGAATATACACAGAAGAGTGCATCAAATCGAGAATATCTGTCCTCTCTGTAAGGTACAAACAGAAACTACTAACCATTTATTATTGCATTGTTCAATTACAGGTTCCTCCTGGATACATAATCAGGAAGTATATCCAAGGCTCCATGATACATCTTCCCTTTCAACTATCATTACTGATATTCTAAAGGAGGGAGATTCAAACAAAATTGCTTCATTGTTCTATCAACTATGGTTCATATGGAAATTCAGGAACAAGGCCATCTTCAACAACTACAAAATCTCAAGCAAAAGGATCTATGAGGAGGCTATGAACATGAAGGAGAAGTATGCACATGCTGATCTCCCCAGTTCAGATAATTCATCATCACAGGGTTCGCTCTGTTGCAATGCTAGATGGTGTCCACCAGAACCTCTGTCACCCTCACTTTTTCCAGTTAGGGTAAAATGGTAATTTTCATTTTATAATATTTTTGGAAATTTTATTTCATAATATTATTAATTATATAGGAGTCATGTTCGAATTTCATCGCATTCCGAGTTAATTCGGGACCCCGGTGAATTCGACTTGAGCTGTAATTAGCCTGTTAGCTAACCATGGCCCACCACACTAAACTTTAGGGTTTAAGGGTTTGGACTAGTCCCCCATGAGTAATTAAGCTTAATTATGATTTTTATTTAATTTTAGCAATTTCCGAAACCAAATTTGAGACTTAACTTAGCCTAGAAGCAAGGGAGGGGCAAACTTGTAATTACAAGTGCCCCACCCTATCCCTCCATGGCTGGCCATAAAGGGCACCCCTCCACCTCTTATTTCTTCACCACTAAGTTCCTTCCTCTCTCTTCATTTCTTTCCTTCAAGCTTCTTCTTCTCCATCAAATCCACTTTAGGTAAACTCTCTAATCCCTCATTTATTTCTCATCTTCATTTATTCTTTCACATTAATTATAGGGAGGATCATTCTCTACAAGTTGACCCTAAAATTGTTAGGTTCCCCTAAAATCTAGTTTAAGGATTAATAATGGTTTTATACTTTAGAGTGGTATATATATATATATATATATATATATATATATATATATATATATCTATATATATATATATATATTATATATATATATATATATAATGTATTGTGTGTGTCTATATAATATATATGTGTGTGTGTGGGTGGTTGTATATATATGTAGATATGTATGTGTTTATTTGGTGGATTTCGGCCAAAGAGGGAAGGATTGAGAGTGGTGGTGGAGTTGGTTGAGTGTTAGAATGTGTGTGTGTGTTTGTTAGAGAGGGATTAGAGGGTGAGATTGGTTAGATTAGAGGGTGAATGGAGGATGGAATTAGAGGGTATGAAGGGGGGGGGGGGGGGGGGGGGGAACCTGCTGCAAACACAGCTATAGGGGCTTCAGTCCCCCTCCCACAGGAGACTGTTTGGACAGTACTTGCTGCTGAATTCAGCAGGTTTTGGGGGAGCAAACTAGCCTATAAGCAGCCCCAAAACAGTCCTTAGCAGCCCAAGAAATCAGCCTATGTTCAGCACATTGATGGCAGCCATAAGCACCCCCATAGGACAGCCCATAGGCACCCTTAGTTGGCCTATATAACAGCCCTTTGACTGTCCCAAATCAGTCTCAAAACAGCCCCATTTTGGCAGCCTCATTTCAGTCCAAATGGACTACCATTTGACCCCCCCTTCACCTATGTATATAGTATACATATAGATATATATATATATGTATTATATATGGTTAGAATCGTAGAGAGAGTAGAAAAGATTATGGAATGAGAAGTTAGAAAAGAATTAGAGGTTAGAAGAAAAGATTGGAAGAAGTTAGAAGAAAAGGGAAAAGGCTAGAATAGAAAAAGGGAAAAACCGAGTTAGAGGGCGAAACGGAGCTTGGAGTATCCGATTGAGTTGAAACTTGGCATGGGGCATGAATACGTGATTTAGATTTTGCGGGTAGGCTTCCGGGTGGAATTCGGGGTTGTAGGGCGCCCGTATCGCGCCGTATCGGTGCGTATCTTGAAATATTCAAGATTTTGACAACGGGCCGTATCATGGACCGAATGTCCACGTTACCTACGTATTTGGTAGATATTATGTATAGGCTAGTATCATACTATCCTAGGGAGATCGGGTCAAAATATCAAGCGTAGGTAGGCTAACTGGATAGTTGCCGAAGCTAGAATTTTACCCTTTTTAAGGATAAAATAGGATATTGGCCTACGGCCAAGATATGAGTTTCGAAGTCCAAGATGGACTTGGATATGGGTTGTAGAGGTTGGTAATAGTTAGAAATAGTCGCCTAGACCTAGTCTTGGCCCCGGTTGACCACGGTTGACTTTTTGGACCAAAAGTCAACTATGGGTCAACGCTTTACCCAAATTAGTTCCGATTTCCATTAGACTTGTGTAGTTGACCAAAAGTCAACTATTAGTCACCATTTACCTAGGGTTGACCTAGAGTTGACCAGAGTTGACCAGAGTTGACCAGTTGACCAAAAGTCAACTGTAGGCCAACTCTTGACCCCGTTTGACTTTCTTCGACTTGTTTTGACCCGTGATGCCTGGTATGACCTAGGATTGACTTGGTTAGGCTTAGATTGACTTGATAACTTGATTTGACCTAGATTGACTTGATAGGACTTAGTGTGACTCAGTGAGACCTAGTTTGACCTAGATTGCATATCATTCATTGTAAATCATTCCTAAACTTGTTTAGACCTAAATTAACTTACAGTATCTCATATTTAGGTCTTCTGATACCGCTCTGAGCATTGATAT